>CM074718.1:299943047-300365547 GCA_037306005.1 Rhinophrynus dorsalis
GGCTGGTGGGGTCCACAGTGTATGTGGGGAATCAGTGGCTACCAGTGGACAGGATAATAAGGCTGGAGGAGGTCACATAGTGTATTTAAGGAATCTGTGGCTACCAGTGGGCAGGGGAGCAAGGCTAGGGGGGTTATATAGTGTATGTAGAGAATCTGTGGCTACCAGTGGTTATGGGAATAAGGTTGGTGGGGGGGTCACATAATGTATGTATGGAATCTGTGGCTATCAGTGGGCAGGGGTAAAATGCAGTTGGGAATCACATAGTGTATGTGAGGAATCTGTGGATACCAGTGGGCAGGGGGCACGCAGTGCATGTGGGGAATCTGTGGCTTCCAGTGGGCAGGAGAACAAGGCTGGTGGGGATGCACAATGTATGAGGGGAATCTGTGGCGACCAGTAGGCAGTTGCAGAAGGCTGGTGGGGTAACACAGTGTATTTGGGGAATATGGGCAGAGAAATATGGCTGGTGGGGGTCACACAGTGTATGTGGGGAATCCGTAGCTACCATTGGGCAGGGGAACAAAGCTGGTAGGGGTCACATAGTGTATATGGGGAATCTGTGGCTACCAGTGGCCAGTGGAACAAGGCTGTGGTATCACAAAGTTTATGTGTGTTGTTCTGTGGCTACCAGTGGCCAATGGAAAAATGCCGGCAATCAGACAGTGTATGATTGGATACAGGTAACCAGTGGAACAATGATGGGGTATCACACAGTGTTTGTATGGTTCTTTGGATACCAGTAACCAGAGAAACAATGCTGGAGTATCAGACAATATATTTGTGGTTCTATGTCTGCCAGTTGCCAATAGAAGAAGACTGAGATATCAGTTCATGTGTGGGCCTGGTGCTATCGGTGGCAAACCACTGGAGTATCAGACAGTGGATGTGTGGCTAATAGGAGCTAGAAGTGCAAGGTTATCAGGCAGTGTATGAAGGGTTCTATGGCTACCAGTGGGCAATGGAACAATGCTGGGTATAAGCATACCTCCCAAGTGTCCCTCTTTCACACCCTGGTGTCCCTCTTTTTAGGACATCAGACTGTGTGGTGGGTATATAAGTGTATCACATTGCTCCACAACAATAAAACTCACATTAATGTTTGTTTAAACATGATTATATTTGTTTATACATTATCTGTGTAAATAAAATACTTTGGTGTTGCTCTTGATAATTTATTCAGTTACATCAATGGCTCATATGTATTAAAGCAACGTGGTTTTATTCTGGAGTAAACCAACTGCACAATAGGGGACAAATAAAAGTTCTTAAAATCCACTGCACTTGAATAGAGTTTTTGAAGCTCCTGAATGCTAGAGAGGTCTCCAATGCATTGCTTTGCAATATATTGAAGACTGCTCTAGCATTCAATGAGTTAAAACCCCTACTTAATTTGACAGGAATTTTGATTTGCTCCCTGTGGTACAGTTGGTTTACACCACAATAACTTCAGTTAGTTAGAACAAAAATCAATGGCAAGAGTTGAACATAAAATGGCTTACTTCTTAACTCTTTGCATTGCATTATATATAGATTAGTAAAATAAACATATATGTTGTGTAAGGATAACTCACTCCACACTACAGCGTTATCATCACTACCACTGGTGGCAGGCACTCTGTTGAATTTTGCTGTGGGCTCTAGCCCCAGATTGTTTTGGAACCTAGAAACGCCCCTCGTGTACCCCTCTGGCACGCAAAGGGTTAAGTTGAGGTAACATAGCAATATAACACACGGTGGCTCTTCAATTGAAGCAGCATAGCAATATGCTGAGGGAACAAATAGAAAATAGTGTTTGAGACTTGCCCTCTGTAACATACAGCAAAGCATCTCTCTTCCTTTAAGGAGAAAGGGCGGGAATCAGGAAGCAGGAAGTGGAGGAGTGACAGTTGAAAACAGTGAGGTGACTGAAGAGATGAAGAGTTAAATAAGAGTTGTTATTAAGTTTATCCCTGAGTTTGTATTTTATGGGAACATTACACCCTCGTACTGAAACAGAGTGTATGGAGGGTTACAATTATCTGTGGGAGGTGAAACAGTGTGTTTGTGGGGTCATGATCCTGAGTGAGAGTGTGTGTGGACCAGGAGAAGTTACTGATATCCCCTACTTCAGGAGCGAGTGGCAGCTATATTTTTTTTGGTCAGTTGGATAGTGGTGGGCGGGGCAACTCCCTGTAGGATAAACATGCCCCCATTGAATCACCCAATGGGAGCAGTAAAGTACCCACTGAATCACCCAATAGGAGTTGTGTCTCCTAATGAGACATAAATTATGTAATGAAGCATTCTGTTCAATGTGTGTTTGTTTTCTGAGGAGACATAAATTATGCTATGTGTGTGAGGTACCATAAATTATGCAATGAGGATTATTCTTTTATATATATATATATATATATATATATATATATATATATATATATATATAAAACAAGAAGTAGGCAGTGGCACTCAACTTGAAGAAAACAAAAAAGCCTGGTGCACGTCCCATAAGAATTTACAAACACAATCAGCCTGGACTCACCACGGGGAGACAGCACACAGTTCAAATAGGTTTAAAGATTTATTGCATAACAGCACGCTTCATCAACGCCAAACGTTTTCGGTCCCTCACCGGACCTTCATCAGGGCAAACAGTGATATGAAGAACACCAGAGAGATAAATACCTTACTGAAGAAGTAAGACCACCCCCAGCGTCCCTGAGGCCCGCCAAATGCACCCAAGCGTGGATGACGCTAACCGGAGAGCCGGCACATTACGTCACACCCCACGGGCAAATGGTCCGGTACCCTGGGAAGCATAAACAAATCATTGTATACAAAAACCCAGATAAGCGAGAAAGAAAGATAAAAAGAGAAAAACCAAAAGAGGGAAGAAAGGACTGATGTGTAAAAGCAGGCGACACTGCAATGATGTAGAAATGAACTTATGCAACAATGAGTGTAATGAATCACAAAGAATAAAGAAAGAAGACGAAATAATAAAATAATAAAGAAAGATAGTGATATATAGGTATTGGACATATCCCAAGTGGGGAAAAGAAGATACATTGACAAGATACATATATAACAAGACATTGAATCAATGTTGCATTACGGTTAAAGCCCGCACATAAACAATCCTACAGAACTGGACACCCACATTGAACGTGACATGTTAGGAGCTGTGCAATGCGGGGAGAACCCCACATCGCAAAGCGCCCCAGTGCCACAATAAATATACGGTAAAGGAAGCCCCAAAGCACGGGGCGCTCATGGATCACTAAGGGACAGTCTGGATGCCTCGCAATGCGGGGGACACCCCACACCGCAAGGCATCCAATTTCCACAAAACTAAAGCACACGAGAATTGCATAAAAAGAAGACACAAGATGTGTCGGATGTTGTACAGATGTAGGCAAAGCCCCACACCGCAGAACAATCCAACTCCACAATCAATATGAAAATGTAGACCAAGAGCACCCCATCAATCGGGGCGCTCGTGGAGAGACACAGAATACAAAGTAATGGGTGCCATGCGATGCGTGGAGAACCCAGCGTCGCATAGCATCCAGAATTATCACATGTCAAATGGCAAATAATTATCATATAACGAACCAAATGTTAAAAGGACCAAAGTCATAGAACTGATGTGTGGGGGAGATCCCAAACCCAAAAGCAACCCACATGGCACCGGACAAATGGCACCAGTATAGCCGCCAGGTTTGAGAGATACCCCACCATCAAACTACTAATCATGGTTCAAATTAAAGAAAAAACGCCACATTAATTGTGGAAAAACCTCTTCCCAAAAGAAACCCAGTCGCAAAGAATAAATAAATAAATGAAGGGGATACTTTGTAATGTTGGGCTGAACCAACAATAGTAGTGCATCCCTAAAAAAAGATCGACATTATATCAAAATGTACATATTGTAGGGGATGCTCCACACCGTGAGATTCCATCAGAAAGGTCAGTAACGTAGAGGATGCTGCCAACTAAAGGCAGCATCCATCAAAAGAGTCACATATTGAGAAATCATGTGAAAACACGTCATCATATAGGCAAGGTCCATTGTCACAAGAATAGATCTTATAAATCCATTTCTTTCAGTATGACTAAGTGTTCAGATCAAGGGGAACCACAAGCGACTCAATCCCAATCTTATGTGGCCATCCGTTCACAAATAATTCCAATACGCACAGACAGATCAAGATCCAAAAAGAGTGGCTGGGTGTAACATCCCGTGGTATACTTCACAGGGATGCCACCATCCAGTGATGTCACTGTTCTAATGTTCAGGCAAGAGGATCCTCGAAACTCCCAGAGCAATAATGGAACTCCATTTTATTGATTTAGGCTGTGAAAGGTAATTCCAAACATCACACAGAAAGCCTTTAACAGTAAATGGAGAGCGGCTGGGTGTAACATACTGTAGAATTTTCATGGGTATGCCGCCATCTATTATTGCCACTCTAACACATTTCGAATATTTCAACACAGATGGAAGAGACATTAAGAGATAGAGGGTCTCCATTTCATGACCATCATAGGAAAACCCCCAATTGCAGCTCAGAGTTTAATCCTCTTGGGTGTAATGTATTAAGGGAGTAGATAAATCTGGCTTCAAGTTGTAATAATAGCTGGCCACGATTACCCCCTCTCATAGGGGTTTTGACCTGCGCAATGGGCATAAATTTAAATTCACCCAAACGGTGTTGGAATTCATGGAAATGTCTCGCCACTGGTTGTGTGGCATTGTCATTAATATCCAAAGAACCCGCAAGCGCCTTTCTGATTGATGACTTGTGATTGTTGATTCTCTCCTTGATCATTGTTGTAGTTTTCCCAACATAGTATAGACCGCAGGGACATATAATAATGTATACCACGAATCTACTTTCACAATTAAGAAAGTCTCTAATTGGAATCATCTTCTTAGAGTGTGGATGAGCAAAACTTTTGCCCACAATAATGTTCCCACAGTTGGTGCAGCCCTTGCATCTGTAAACCCCTACAGGCCGTGCAAGCCAGTTCCTGTCTTGGACATATTTTTCTGTAGGGTTTGCTTTAACCAATCTATCCCTAAGATTCCTTCCTCTACGATAACAGAATAGGGGTGGATTCTGGACAAATTGACCCAAACCAGCATCACCAGCGAGGATGGGCCACTTGTCAAGAATTACCCGTTTAATTTTAGGAGATGCTGTAGAATATGTTGTTTGAATACATAACCTTTCAGCTTTTTTGTCATCGACCACAGTCTCACTTGGATTGAATAAACGGGATCTATCCAGAGTATTGGCTTTGTTAATGGCGGACTCAACAACCTCCAGGCTATTGAGAAACCTATCACCCATAATCTTGAGACTCTGTTTCCTGATATCTGGATCAGTGGTGTTCCGAATGACCCTTAGCATCTGGGAGTAGGGGAGACCCCTCTTCAAAGGAATAGGATGGTGACTGTCAGCGTGTAGAAGGGTATTGCGATCAGTAGGTTTACTGAAGATTTTAGTTTTGAGTTGACCATTTTCCACATAGATGGTCATTATCAAGAAAGTCAATAGACTTGTCATTGTATAACAAAGAAAATCTAATTGTGGACTCAATGCTATTTAGGTGATCAACAAATTGCCGTAATGATCTGCAATCCCCTTTCCACAACAAAAACACATCATCAATGTAACGTTTGTAAAATACAATTTTGTCACTATTCCTATTGGAGAAGATGTATAATTGTTCATAGTAGTCCATGAACAGTGATGCATATGTAGGGGCCATATTTGACCCCATCGCTGTGCCATGAAGTTGCAAATAAAAATCGTTTTCAAACTTGAAATAATTCTTCTTGAGTATAATATCAATCAACAGTAATAGAAAGTCAATAGGTGGCCCATCATATGCATCATTGGATTCAAGGGCCCTACGCACCGCCAGTTCACCAAGATCATGAGGGATATTGGTATAGAGTGATGACACATCAAGTGTTACTAATAAGTAATCACCTTCACAATAGTCTGGGAGTTTAGTGATGAAATCAGCTGAATCCTTGACATAACTTTGTATTTTAACAATAAGGTCCTGAAGATAGAAGTCCACAAACTGTGAAAGGGGTTGACACACTGAACCCCTTGCTGAGATAATTGGCCTGCCGGGGGGTGCCTCAAGTGACTTATGTATCTTAGGCAAGGTATAAAGTACTGGCACTTTAGGATAATGCTGTGTTAAAAAATCTTTAGTTTCCATACTAATCCAGCGATTGTGGAATCCAAGTGAGATAACAGAATCAATCTCTTTTTTGTACATTAAGGTGGGATCATGATCCAATCTCTTATAGCACCTCCCGTCAGCCAATTGACTCAGGACTTCCTCTTTATAGTATAGATAATCAAGAATAACTATACCCCCTCTCTTATCAGCCGGTTTAATGATAATAGATTTGTCATTTGCCAGATCTTTTATGGCCCTTTCCTCCATACTGGAGAGGTTACAAAAACTAATAGGATCATTTTGTACAATACTTCTCATATCTCTAGAGACAAGGCCCATGAAAGAATCGATATAACCATTACTACATTTAGGGTCAAAGGTACTTCTTTTCTTGAATGGACATTCTGTGTGAGTCACCTTATTGTTCCTGAAAAAATCCTTCAATTTAAGCTGTCTATGTAGTCTGAATAAATCAATTTCCCATCCAAAGGGATCCTGTCTAGATGTGGGAACATAGCTTAACCCTTTACTTAGGACTGTCATCTCTAAATTCTACGGTATGTTACACCCAGCCGCTCTCCATTTACTGTTAAAGGCTTTCTGTGTGATGTTTGGAATTACCTTTCACAGCCTAAATCAATAAAATGGAGTTCCATTATTGCTCTGGGAGTTTCGAGGATCCTCTTGCCTGAACATTGGAACAGTGGCATCACTGGATGGTGGCATCCCTGTGAAGTATACCACGGGATGTTACACCCAGCCACTCTTTTTGGATCTTGATCTGTCTGTGCGTATTGGAATTATTTGTGAACGGATGGCCACATAAGATTGGGATTGAGTCGCTTGTGGTTCCCCTTGATCTGAACACTTAGTCATACTGAAAGAAATGGATTTATAAGATCTATTCTTGTGACAATGGACCTTGCCTGTATGATGACGTGTTTTCACATGATTTCTCAATATGTGACTCTTTTGATGGATGCTGCCTTTAGTTGGCAGCATCCTCTACGTTACTGACCTTTCTGATGGAATCTCACGGTGTGGAGCATCCCCTACAATATGTACATTTTGATATAATGTCGATCTTTTTTTAGGGATGCACTACTATTGTTGGTTCAGCCCAACATTACAAAGTATCCCCTTCATTTATTTATTTATTCTTTGCGACTGGGTTTCTTTTGGGAAGAGGTTTTTCCACAATTAATGTGGCGTTTTTTCTTTAATTTGAACCATGATTAGTAGTTTGATGGTGGGGTATCTCTCAAACCTGGCGGCTATACTGGTGCCATTTGTCCGGTGCCATGTGGGTTGCTTTTGGGTTTGGGATCTCCCCCACACATCAGTTCTATGACTTTGGTCCTTTTAACATTTGGTTCGTTATATGATAATTATTTGCCATTTGACATGTGATAATTCTGGATGCTATGCGACGCTGGGTTCTCCACGCATCGCATGGCACCCATTACTTTGTATTCTGTGTCTCTCCACGAGCGCCCCGATTGATGGGGTGCTCTTGGTCTACATTTTCATATTGATTGTGGAGTTGGATTGTTCTGCGGTGTGGGGCTTTGCCTACATCTGTACAACATCCGACACATCTTGTGTCTTCTTTTTATGCAATTCTCGTGTGCTTTAGTTTTGTGGAAATTGGATGCCTTGCAGTGTGGGGTGTCCCCCGCATTGCGAGGCATCCAGACTGTCCCTTAGTGATCCATGAGCGCCCCGTGCTTTGGGGCTTCCTTTACCGTATATTTATTGTGGCACTGGGGCGCTTTGCGATGTGGGGTTCTCCCCGCATTGCACAGCTCCTAACATGTCACGTTCAATGTGGGTGTCCAGTTCTGTAGGATTGTTTATGTGCGGGCTTTAACCGTAATGCAACATTGATTCAATGTCTTGTTATATATGTATCTTGTCAATGTATCTTCTTTTCCCCACTTGGGATATGTCCAATACCTATATATCACTATCTTTCTTTATTATTTTATTATTTCGTCTTCTTTCTTTATTCTTTGTGATTCATTACACTCATTGTTGCATAAGTTCATTTCTACATCATTGCAGTGTCGCCTGCTTTTACACATCAGTCCTTTCTTCCCTCTTTTGGTTTTTCTCTTTTTATCTTTCTTTCTCGCTTATCTGGGTTTTTGTATACAATGATTTGTTTATGCTTCCCAGGGTACCGGACCATTTGCCCGTGGGGTGTGACGTAATGTGCCGGCTCTCCGGTTAGCGTCATCCACGCTTGGGTGCATTTGGCGGGCCTCAGGGACGCTGGGGGTGGTCTTACTTCTTCAGTAAGGTATTTATCTCTCTGGTGTTCTTCATATCACTGTTTGCCCTGATGAAGGTCCGGTGAGGGACCGAAAACGTTTGGCGTTGATGAAGCGTGCTGTTATGCAATAAATCTTTAAACCTATTTGAACTGTGTGCTGTCTCCCCGTGGTGAGTCCAGGCTGATTGTGTATATATATATATATATATATATATATATATATATATATATATATATATATAATGTGTGTGTGTGTGTATATATATATATATATATGTATATATATATATATATATAAATCAAAATTAATATCTTGTAACACCTTTTTTATTGGACTAACAGAATTATGGATTGACAAGCTTTCAGGATAAATTCCCTTTCTCAAGTCTAAAGCATTTCTGAGCACAAGGACACAGAATTCACAGTTAATACAGTTAACACGTTGAATTCAAAGCTGCATTGTATACTAGAGTTAACACAGCGGGACTGCTGATAAGACAGGGACCAAGAGAAAATCCACACTCTTCTTGCAGAGGGTCGTAAATACCCTGTACAAGGCAGAGTGGGGGGGGGGGGAGAAAGAGAAGAAAAATAGAGGAGATGCTATGGGAGGGTAGAGAGTTAAAAAAAATTGCACATATTAAGAATGCTACAATGTCTTTTTTTAAAGGTGGCCTTGATTTCTACAAACAACTCCCAGAGTTCCGCCCAGGTCAGTAGATATTTCCATAGGGTGGGCACACTGAGACATGGCACTCTGCGATGCCCTAAGCACTGTCGTTGTGTAGCAATCTGTAGTGCCTACACAGGGAGGACATGAGGTGCCGTCCGGTGAGGCAGGCTTCTGTTTGGGCCCAGCTACCACTGACCCACTAGCCGTCAGAGAACGAGTAGAGATGGGCACTTGAGGTCTAAATTTCCTCAGAGATTGCAAAGGACAATCTTCAGAGGCAATTACTGTAGTGCAGAGGTAAGCAATATAGTCAGGGTTTCATATAAGAAAACAAAACACCTGGTCTGTTCCCGGAGCTGATCTAAAACGCGGCCATCATGGTACTGTGTCGGCTCCGCTCCCTAAAAGTATTTTATTAACACAGATTGCAGGCAATATAATAGGGTTGCTTTTGTTTTGGGGACACACTCAGTATCTTGGCCTAGGCCGGCACTTTACAGGGGGTGGCATAAAAAGCCCCCTCCCGCCTGCACTGAATTGCAGACTATGCTTCTTTATTTCCCCCAAATTCAATCCTGTCCACAAGGGTAACCTTTTCAGTGACAGAGGGGCATCCAACGCATACCCCCTGGCACTTAAAGGGTTAATACTGAATACTGCTGGCTGCCTTAACATATCAACATGCTACACGTAGCTTCGAGTCTACAGGGTGATGTCAGTGTGAGGTCACATGACCATGCCTTCCTGACCACACAGGAGCCGGAAGGCTGTTTGTGTTGTTTCACACCATACTCCAGCCACAGAAAATAGCACTGGAGGTAGTTATGATGATAATGTATCCCTATGGGTTTGCTGGTGCCCAGAATAGTGTGTTTGCCATCAAAGTTACCTGTAAGGTGCGCTCCTACTGCAGTATTTTTTTTGTGACCTCTCAGGTAATAACGGTCTTGAAACTGTCAGGAGTTTAAACAGATGCACTTTTTTAATAGTGTCACGAGAAGAAATGTAGCTGAATAGCAAATCTGGTGTAGGTGGCTGTTAGCTAACCCTTTGAGAGCCAGAGGAGTAGTGAGCCACACATTCCAGAGCAATGTGTTGATTTTGTTGCTGGTAGTCAAAGGGTTAATTAGGAAACTCAATGTGCCCATCTGGCTTTCACTGTGACAATTTATTCTGCATGCTTTTTTTTTTTTGCTCATGCAAGCTTACTGAGGGTTTTTTTGCATTCTTTTGGATCAACGATGGTAAACAAGAATAGGAAAAGGGTTGAACTAGATAGACATGTCTTTTTTCAACTTAAATTACTATGATACTATGTTACTGTAAAGCAGGAAAGTGAGCGAGATGTGCCCATTGATATAAGGAAGGTCTGTTGTTTTAATTTGGGCGCTGGAGAGACGGGTGTATGCAAGCTGCCGAAGCTAGAAGATCAGGGGCTAGATTCTATTACAGGTGCTAATTTTATCTCTGCTTTTATCTCCAGTTTTCTCCATAGACTTCCACAGGAAAATGTTTGATAAAATGGGCGTTAACATTTAGCACCTGCAATAGAATCTAGCCCTAAGTGTCCTCTGACTCACAGCATCATCCCGTTGTGATTTCACAGAGAGATGCATAAGAAGGAACCTCCAGAGTCTCCCATGATGTAAAGAGGAAGAATAGTTGGCACTGTGTGTATGTGTGTTTTCCTTCTCACTCTAGAATCTCCCTCCATCGTCTTCCTCCCTTCCCCCTTTTTCATCTCTACTTCAGTTTTCTTCCTCCAGCATCTTCATCCTTCCTCCCTCCAGCTTTTTCCTACATCTTCTTCCTTCTTCCCTCCTTCTTCCACCCTTTCTTCCTTCCAGCTTCTTCCATCCCTTCCACCCTCAGTTCAGCTTCTTTTTCCATCTCTCCATCGTCCTTCCACCACCCTTCAGTCTCTTCCCCCCTCCATTACTTCATCTTCTTTCTTCCTTCCCACATTCCTCCATTTTTTTCTTCCCCCATTTTGTCTGTCCACTTTCCTTTCTTCTTCCCCCTTTGACCTCACTGTCTCCCCCCTATGTCCCCTCTTCCCCTCTCATCCTCTTACTACATTTGAAATATAGCTGCACTAGTGATACCACAGAGCTTACAATTATATAACAGTACTTTGGTAGTTGTATAATTGTAAGCTCTGTGGTATTCAATAGTGTAGCTATATTTCAGTTATAGGCTCTGTAGTATCACTATATAAGTTATAAGCTCTGTGTATCACTAGTGTATCTCCAATTCAGTTGTAAGTTCTTTGGTATCACTATTATCAGTAGTGTAGCTCAATTTCCACTGTAAGCTATGTGTATCACTAGAGTGGCTACATTTCAATTGTAAGCTCTGTTCATCGCTATTATAGCTCCATTTCAATTGTAATCTCTGTTGTATAAGTAATGTAGGTCCATTTCAACTGTAAGCTGTCTAGTATCAATAGTGTTGCTCCATTTCAAATGTAAAATCTGTGGTATCAAAAATGTATCTCTATTTCATCTGCATGCTCTGTGGTATCAATAGTGTAGTCCCATTCAACTGCAAGCACTGTGGCATAAGTATTTTACGCCATTCAATTTTAAGCTCTGTAGTATCACTTGTGTAGCCCCATTTCAATTTTAAGCTATGTGGTATCACTTGTGTAGCACCATTTCAAGTATAAGCTCTGTGGTACATTGTTAATATATTTAACCCATTGGATGCCATAGAGGTGCTCATTGCATTTCTTTGCAATGTTTTGGTGATCTCTCTAGCACCAAGTGGATTAAAGCACTAATTTTGTATTTTATTCAATGGATAGTAATGGTTCATTTTAAGTTTATTTAATATTGTAGACATTAAAAAAAATTAACATCAATGTAAGTTTTATCTCTCAAACCTTTATGGTTTGAGAGATATAACTTGCTAAAGTTACCTTTTCCTGGCTGTTTTACTCAAGTCTGCCATCTAGCTGACAGTTGCAGGTTCCAGTCATTTGACCAGACAGAGGCTCTTCAGCAGAGCTGAAATCACGCTATTGGAAAGGTCTACAAAGTGTGCTTGCAAGCCAGGCACACTTTGTAGACAATTCCAAATTAAGCATTTATCTTTAGATATCGGCACTGCTGAAGAGCCACATCTGGTCAAGTGACCAGAATCTGCTTCTGACAGCTTTACAGCTCGTCAAGCAGAAAGGGTAGTAACCAGGGAACATTTTTATTTTCCTGTATCTCTCAAACCATAACAGTTTGGGAGATACAAATAAGTGCAAGTACTCTATTTTAATAGTATATACCATATAGTTAATACTTTTTTCTGACATTACTATCCCTTTAAGTTTGTACTAGGACCTCTAACCACAAGAGTAGGCAAAATGAGAGAGGTTTGTGACAAGGGTGGAGGGCCCCAATTTGGTATCCTGCCTAGGGCCCTATGGAGACTTAATCCAGCTCTGCTTCATGCCATCAGTGGTGAAATAAAAGTCCCAGGGCCCCAACGTGTAAGAACGGGGGTCCCCATTATGAACAGAACCATGGCTTAAGTAGGTTTGTGGATGTGTGCATGCGCATTCAAAGACATAGTGATCTACGTCATTCAGCTCAGAGGAAAAGATATAGCCTAAAGAGGAAGGAGTGGAACCAAAAGAGGAAGAGGTGGGGTTTACAGAGGAAGGGGAGGATCCTAAACAGGAAGAGATGTGGCCGGGACAAGAAGGGGTGGGACAAATGAAGATTAGGGGGGTGCGTGAATTTAGTCAGGCCTAGGGAAGCACAAAACCATGCATGTTAACTGTAAGATTCAGATCTTGTCTGATTGTGTACACATATGTCCATTTTGGAGTCAAAGTGCAAGGAATCAGGTTACTGCTGAATGAACATTGCTTTTTAGCCATTTTTAGTGTATATTCAGTTTTGAGGATCTAGTGGGTGATTTATTATATGTTTACATTTGTATTTATGTTTTGACAACATTGGGTGAGGAAAAAAAATTTGTTAAAGAGAAGAGTTTCCCGTTAGCCATTGAGGGCTACTTTGTAAATCATTTTGGCTTTATCTTGTGGATTTTCAAGAGTGTTGGGTAAATAGTTTGCTTGTTTAAAAGTATATTATATTATTAACTAAGATTCTAGGAGATATTGCAATGCTTAAGAGGTCTTTCCCAGGAGCAAACTATTTTTCTACTGAAGTATGTGATTATCTCAGACAGCAAATCTTTAGACATAATGGCCCACATCTACTCACTGATGCCATAGACCCAAAATGTGGCAAATTTGAGGGTTTTATGAATGTTCTGACTGAATTGGTGACTATCAAGGAATAAAGTGCAAAGAAAAGGAAAGGCTTACTGGTACAGGCAGTTATTAATGCAATAGGGGGAATAACAGATGTTGTCCAAGAGTTGAGGAAAACGTATGTAAAATTAACAGAAAAGTTATCGGACGCCCATGAAAATAACAATTGTCTGAGGTAGCTGCCCTGGAAACAACCACTACGGTTGGCAACCTAAAAACTTACTTGAAAGAGATGGAGGAACAGTGTGATATTTATCAAGTTAAAATTAATGAACTACATAATACTGTAATGGAATGCATGTATTATAAAGTAGCGGAAGAACAGGAGATGGTATGTAAGAACAGTCCAAATCTGTACCCAGCTTTGAACTCATTGGCGGCAGGAGGAGAAGGGTCAGCACAAGGAGATAATACCACAGTGGATTTATTTGCACCATACACAGGTTATGGTGCAACAAGCACTGTCATAATTTCTGAAACACTTAATGCAAGGGAGATGCCCACTGGGTTTACTAGGCAGACACACCCTATGTCTATGGGGGTCAAGGACAATTTTTTAGCAATGGTGGGTGCTATGCCAACTCATAACTTATAATTTTACCTGTTGGTTTCAAAGGGGAGTTGAGAAAGGGGACCTTAACTTAGAGAAATGAACTGAGAGCAGGCTCTGGGTCCTATAGATAGCAGATTGGTAGGCTTCAATGCAAGTCTATGGCCAGTGGCACATAGTAAATCAGGTTTAAAAAAGTCCACCAAGCTCAGCATTGAAAAGGTGTGAGCAGTTTATTCAGTAAGGTCCCATAAGCAGAGATGGGAAGCGCCACAGCAATAGAGAGTGAAAACTGGAGGATGAGGGAAGTAGTGAAGGAATTTTTGGGGTAGGCACAGCAAGGAAAAATTTTGCAGGAGAGGAAAAAGCAAACATAGAGGTGTATTTTACACCTCCATTATTATTATAATAGAGGTGTAAAATACAATTCTCTTCTTTGAAAAGAGAACATAAAATCTAGAAAGAGATTACACTAAAATAAAAATTGAGCCTGATCTCTTGAGAGCAGTTTACCAGGCTTAATTCAGAATTATGCCACCTTAAAGCAGAACTTTCACTTAGTATAAAGTCACCCTCCAATAATTAAACATATGATGACTAGCTTCATAATACTTCTCTTACCACTTAGAAGTGCCAGATTCTAAAATAATCTTTAATCTTTGGAGGCTGAAGGCCAGGTTAGTGGAGGTTTAACCTACAATAAGCACACATATCCCAGGGACTTAACATGTGGGTTCCGGGGGGTGATACTAACTTTTTATTTTTAACTTTCTTCAGAAGACAAGCTGGACAGAAAATAATTGAAAAGCAGATAGACACAGGATTTCATTTTATTTTGTCTCTTTCTCTCTCTATCTCTGTTTTGGTCTCTTTCTCTAAGTTTTTCTCTTTCTCTGTGTTTTTTTCTCTCTTTTATTTCATTCTTTCTCATGAATTGTCTGTATATTATAAAGATGGAACTCATTGGAGGACAATGGTTGAACTTCATCACATGATTAATGAGTATACATTGTATCACAATGAGAAAAAGAAGGATATGTTAGACCAGTAAATAAAATGCATGAGCGAACAAAAATGTTGTGCGTTTATGCATATATAATATGTACATATATACAGGGTAACAGAGAGATAGAGGTGAGAGGGACTATGTTCAGGGTAATATCAAAATCGTGACAGACCTGGGAATGGGTGATCAGGTATGGAGGTGGCGAATGGGATGCAGAAATAATTGTGTTCTGAGTTTGGGAGAAGAGTGTATTTTATAGTAGAAGTATAAAAGCCGTCCGTAAAGAAACAGATAGCATTGTAACAATCTGATGAGAGTTTCAAGAAAGAAAAAAAAGGAAGTCACATTCCTAAAGTGTTGTGTTGACAGGTTTCCAAATATTCCCGTATGGAGCGATTTTCATTTTTGTTCACTTCCTTTAAGATGTCTGGAACAACAACAAGAATACAAGAAACCATTTTTAGAGGAGTTGCAACATAATTGGGCATGTGGATTTCAATGGATGTCATGGACCTCAACTGCAGGGAATTTACTGATCCAGAACAAAGTGGAGGGAGACAGATGACTCACATAGAATCATCCATACAAATAAGAACTGACCATAGTCACAGTCCTGTAGCAAAGAACTGAACATAGTATCTTGTAAATATGTGTACAGAAGTGTGTAATGGGAGATGGAAAGTTAGAATAAATATGCAGCCTAGGCGGAATAAGTATCCAACCTAGCGATATGATGATGAAATTGCTCCGGATGCACTATGAATGAATTTTTACCTCAAAAAGGTTTTTGTGCCTGCTGGGTTTTCCTGCCCTTGTGAAAGATACTTGGAAACCGGGCAACATAGGACAAGTAAAATTGGGGGAATGTGGTGGCTGTGCACATGGCAGGAAACAGATGGGGGCAGGTGTTATGAGGTCAAAAGCCTTTAGCCAATAATGGAAGGAGGGAGGGGCCACAAGCGGCATATACAAATACAGCACAAGCTCTATGGCTTCTTTCTGTGTTCCTGCTGCTTATTCCAGCTCCCTTGTGTGTGTTCCTGTCTACCCTCACCCCTCTGTTTGTTGTAATGTGGCTGGGATCAACCTAATCGTGTTTAACCTTGTAATCTCATGTAACATTGCTAAAAGTGTGGTACTGTGTTGGCCATAGTGGGATAAAAAGGGGGTTTATCTTTATTTTAGCTTCCTGTTGCAGTTAGAGGGATTGCACTCTGGAATTGTTAACTGCTGTGTTTTGATCTTCTTAATAAATATTAGCTAAAGTAGATGAATCGTAGAAAATTTATTTTATGTTTATATATAGAAATATTACTACAGAGAGCGGGGCCAGCGCTTGATGTGAGTGGACGTGTTGTACTTTGGCTCCCACTCCACTAGCAATCTTGAACTAACAAACCTCACATTTTGACCTGAATCATGGTTAAAATCGGATAAGAAGAACTTGCGGAATCCCAGTACGTCAAAAGATAACAGACCCGGGTCATCACAACCAATGAACAACTACCTGGTTCCCCTGAATGCAAGTCAGACGAGGTCCTCCAACATGGTGTCGGCATGCCCGATTGCAGATCATACTCTCCGTTCCTCGGATGGAGAGTTCACAGATGATGCAATGATTTCACCCAGCCATTTTGGAGTCACTAAAGCGGATTTCGCTGCCTTCACTCTGCAGATCAGACGAGCTCTCCGAAATACGGGAAGATCTCCAGCAACAGGGATCCAGGATCCAGATCTTGGAGCTAGACCAGGCCTCACTGCATGCTTCCCTGCAGGCCTTGGAGGCTAGATTTACCTCTCAGAACAGGCTGGAGTCCCATCTTGCATGTCACGTGATTGATCTGGGCAATCAAAATAACCTGAGAATCAGGGGCGTACCTGAATTGGAGGACCCAGAGGATACTTGCCAACTGGCGACTGTGGTCTTCAACACAATCCTAGACTTTGGCCCCTCCTTGGCTCTCGTTTTGGACCAAGCCCACCGGGCGCTGCTCCCTAAGGATCTAACCAGTGCTAGCCCACGAGATATCATCTGTTGCATTCACTCCTTCGAGCTAAAGGAAGACATTATAGTTACATAGTTACATAGTTACATAGTAATTTAGGTTGAAAAAAGACTTGCGTCCATCCAGTTCAACCCTTTTCCTATTCCTGTTTACCATCGCTGACCCAAAAGAAGGCTTCTGACTCCAAATGGCAATCAGATTTCTCCCTGGATCAACAAGCCCTAACTAAATATTAATCCCAATACTAACGTGCATAGCCCTCTATATTATGCTCTATGGCATATGGCGGCTGCTCGGAGGAAGAGATCTCTGGATTACAATGGCACGTCTATTCAAGTTTTACCTGATGTCGCATGGGTGACATTACAAATGTGCAAATTTCTTAAACCGCTGACTGACCTCTTATGAGCCGCCAACATTCCATACCGCTGGGGCTTCCCATTATCTCTCTCAGTGCGGAAGTATTCAATCATGTATATGGTTAAAGATCCTGGAGATGTTCGCTCCTTCTGTGAGGCTTTGAGTCTGGAGGTCCCTGACCTGCCAAAATGGAAATGTTTTCTCTCCGGCGATTCATCGCTACAGTTGTTGGCACCCCAGAACACTTCTTTGCAGCAAAGACCGCAATGGAGGAGACGTCGAAGACAGCGCCAAGATTACACAGCTCCCGTCCAGGATGTTGAGCCGGTTGTGTGGGCTTAGAGGACACTGTGTTCCACATTACCCATGTGATATCCTGAGGCCTATTTTCATCCTGGGCTTTGTTGGCCCCTTGATCCTGGGACCCATTCCAGAAGCTTGGGCCTCCGGTCTCCTGGGATGATGGAAACGCTGGAGTGTCTCAAGGGGGGGTGGAGACTCCCTGACTTAATGGCTGCTTCTCTTCTTCCTCCTATGTCTAGATTCTCACTTGGGGTCTGATAGACCTGGGGATCTGGTGTGGTATACCTCACTGCTCTTTTGCTGCATCTTTCTTGGGATCATATATTGGAGGGTGAGGTATATTGAGTGATATTGTGTGATGTGGACTTCATTGAACTTTCTTCTCATATTGTTTACTGTTTGGTGGGGTTCATATTTTATTATTGTATTGAATGGGTTGCCCTTTATCACATGACAGTCCCCCCCCCCTTTACCCCCTACTTGCATTGGGCCCACACCTCCACCCCTTTGCCCAGTTATTGTGCCCTACCAGTCCTATTCTTTCTACAACTCCTTGGACACTAGGGGTTGATTCCTTGTCCACGCTGGTGGACAACCCCTAAGGCCCATATAGGTGTTAGTCTTAAATTCCCCCTTGTTTGTCCTGAGTGTTCCCTGGCCATGGGGGCCTGCGGTGGTGTATTACTTGTTTGACTTCTCCCAGGTTGACCTCCAGAGGGGGCCCATCTGGTGGCCCTCTTGTGGGGAGGAAAGTGTATGCCCGAGTCACCATCTACCCCCTTTTCAATAGCCTGATTCTCCTTTCCCTTCCCGCTTCCGGGGCCTAAGGTATTAATAGCCAGCTAGGATCGTCTGTGTTCTGTGCTTCAAGGGGGACATGGTTGCGGGTGGGGGTTCAGACAGGTGAAGCACTGGGTAGGGGACCAATGGGTTTGTGACTTGTGCTTTGGTATATATCCTCCTCTTGCTTGGTGCGGGGTTCGCATTTGGGGTTCATTTTTGCTGGCAGTGGATCCGCCCTCCTTGTGGCCTGGTGGGACGTCCTATTAGTATCTGGGTGTGGCCTACATGGGTTGTTCCTTGGATTCGTAGGCCTCCTTTGGGGTCTGGCCATGAGGAGGATTCTTTTCCAGCAGATCCTAGGCCTTCCCTTCCTGCTTTAGATTTATGGGCGAATTTATATTCTGGCGAAATGTTTTTTCCCAAGCTTCTGGAGCCGGGGTTTAAGGGTGGGGTTCTATGTCCTTTTCCTTCATAGATCCTTTACTACCCCTTGTTACCCCCCTTTTTGTGGTCCCCTGCAGCGGGTAAGACGTACCTTTGCGTTCTTTCCCCTGCTCCATTAGAAGGGTGCGGGAGAACGATTGCACAATGACTATAATATTCTTCTACAATTGACTTGGAGGATGTATTAGATTATATGTTTTTCATGCCGTTCTATGTTATTTGACTTTGAGTGTTTGCATAATATTTGTTCTTGATCATTGCTTGTGGAGGGGAGATGTCTGTGCGCTGTGTGACTTCTATAGGTGCTCGGTGTTCCCACATCTTTTGTCACTACCCTGCGACGCACCTGTGTTGCTGTATTTTAGGAGCTGGATTTTACCGTTTTTTTCCTCTGGAACGTGTCACCTCCTAGACATTTTTGGTATTTGGGGTTTTCCCCTTCTGTGTTTGGAAAACTTTCCCTGGTTTTATATTTTATGTGTCTCCCTTTTCTCTGTTCTTCACTGTTTCTATCTTCTCCCTACCTGTCTGCTTCTTCCTTCCCCACTCTGGGTGTCTTCTGGTTCTCGCCCGGATGTGTTCTGGCTGATTTCTGGCTACGGTTCTTCTTTTGGGGTTGGTTGCCCTATCTTTAGATTATGGCTAGACTGTCGACAAAATTTTACCCTTAATGTTGTCTCCATAAACGGTATGGGCTTAAATACCTCAAACGGTCAAGGATGTTTGGTGACCAGACGGCCCATAATGCCCATATTGGGCTAATCCAAGAAACTAATTTTCGTAGACATAAGACTCCCACTTGTTCTCATCCGCATTACCCCACCGGGTTCTATTCCCATTCCCCCTTCAAAGAAAACTAAGGGGGTAGCTGTATTTATCTCAAAATCTGCCTTTAGAGATACAGGACTTTTGGTCAGATCATGACGGGAGAGCTCTTTTTGTGAAGGGCTCTCTTCGTCAGGAGAAGGTTACTATTGCTACTATTTATGCCCCAAATACAGACCAACACTTGTTTCTTTGTTCCATTCTGAAAGATCTTGAGTCCTTTGCGGAAGGCATCATCATACTAGGAGATGACTTCCATTTGACTTTCAACCCGCTCCTGGACTCCTCCACAGGTGCCTCTACGGTGTGTTACTCCAGAATTAGGAGGGTAAAATCCACTCTGAATCAGTAGCAATTAGTAGATGTCTGGAGGATATCTGACCCCGGCTCTAGAGATTACACCTGTTTCCTCCCCCCCACACCCACTCTAGATATTCTAGACTGGATTATATTTTCCTTTCTCATCGACACTTACATATGGTCCGCACTTCCAGGATTGGTAACATAACTTGGAGTGCCCATGCTCCGGTGCTGCCTCAACTTTCAATTCCCTCTCTATCCTACTGTCAGTCCTTTTAGAGGCTCAGTGAGACTCTGCTACAGGATCCTTTTTGCTTACAGAAGCTATGTGATTCCCTTTCCAACTACTTCGCTGAAAAGATTTAGAAAAGATAGGTCAAACAAAAGAGGTGGTGGGGTCTGCCTGTATGTCAAACCAGCATTATTGCCTCAATTGCGGGAAGATATATGTGATGACAGTAGTGAACATGTGGAATCCCTGTGGGTTGAAGTAGTCACTGGGGGTAAAACTGCCCAAAAAATACTAGTGGGTATTTGTTATAAACCA
Organism: Rhinophrynus dorsalis; assembly: GCA_037306005.1. NCBI lineage: Eukaryota > Metazoa > Chordata > Amphibia > Anura > Rhinophrynidae > Rhinophrynus > Rhinophrynus dorsalis. The sequence goes on from CM074718.1 coordinate 299,963,582, forward strand.
CCAAACATTGGTGACCTTGAGGAATCAAAGCTATTAATGCAAATAGAAAAGGCTTCTCAAATAGGGAGAACTTTAATTATGGGGGATTTTAATTATCCAGAAATAGACTGGAAATATGGAACAGCTAATTCTGCTAAAAGCAGCAAGTTTCTGAACTTGTTGAATGACAATTTTTTGTCTCAACTAGTGCAGACCTCAACCAGAAGGAATGCATGTCTGGATCTGGTAATAACTGACAATGAAGAACTTATCTCTAACATCCAAGTTAGGGAGCACTTGGGGAATAGTGACCATAACATGGTATCGTTTGAGATAAATTCAAAAAAGCAATTTAGTATGGGTCACACCAAAACACTGAATTTTAAAAAGGCCAACTTTAGCAGATTTAATTCATCCCTTGGTCTCGTTAACTGGGCTAAAATATTTTCAGGAAAAAACACAGAAGGTAAGTGGAATGCATTCAAAATAACATTGCAAAAATACACATATAAATTTATCCCTGTTGGAAACAAATACAAAAGAAGCAAATTAAAGCCAATGTGGCTAACCAGTAAAGTAATTCATGAAATAAATAACAAGAAAGCGGCATTTAAACATTACAAAGCTGAGGGATCAGCAGAGGCATTTGCAGTATACAAAAATGTCAACAAAACCTGCAAAAAGGGTATTAAATTAGCTAGACTGGAGAATGAAAAAAATATTGCTAAGGAGAGCAAGAGCAACCCAAAGAAATTCTTTAAATACATTAATGGCAAAAAATTAAAGTCTGATAATGTTGGGTCCTTGTTATCTGAAACAGGTGAGATGGTCAAGGGGGACAGAGAGAAGGCAGATATTTAAATAATTTCTTTTCTTCTATTTTTACCAAGGAAGACCCAATGGAGAAGAATCTGCAGACTATTTTTACAGACCAGTCACAGCAAGCATAGGACTGGCTAACACAAGAAAAAGTGTTAAAACATTTGAATGGTGTTAAGGTAGACAAAGCTCCGGGGCCAGATGGTATACACCCACGGGTACTTAAAGAGCTAAGCCAGACCCTGGCCAGACCGTTATATTTGATTTTCAGGGATTCTTTTATTTCAGGTATGGTGCCCATGGATTGGCGTAAAGCAGATGTGGTGCCCATATTTAAAAAGGGATCAAAGTCACAGCCAGGAAATTACAGACCTGTAAGCTTGACATCTGTGGTAGGGAAGCTGTTTGAAAGGTTGCTAAGGGAATATATTCAAGAATTCTGCTGGGACAGGAATATCATTAGCAATAGCCAACATGGCTTTGTGAAAGACAGGTCTTGTCAAACGAACTTGATCGCATTTTATGAAAAAGTGAGTAATAATATAGATGCGGGAGCAGCGGTTGATGTGATCTATTTAGACTTTGCGAAGGCATTTGATACAGTTCCACACAAGAGGTTACTGTACAAATTGAATGAAATAGGCCTAGGGGAAAATGTTTGTGTGTGGATTGGAAATTGGCTGAAAGATAGAATGCAAAGAGTGGTAGTAAATGGCAAGTTCTCCAGTTGGATAAAAGTGATAAGTGGAGTACCTCAGGGATCTGTCCTGGGTCCTTTTCTTTTTAATTTGTTTATTAATGACCTCCCAGAGGGCATAGGGAGCCATGTATCAGTGTTTGCCGATGACACAAAATTAAGTAAGGTAATAAAGTCTGAACTGGATGTGTCTTCATTACAAGAGGATTTGGACAAATTGAGTAACTGGGCAGGCAAGTGGCAAATGAGATTCAATATAGACAAGTGTAAAGTTATGCATTTTGGGTATAATAATAAAAATGCAACATATAGTTTAAATGGTGTTTCTCTGGGGAAATCTATAAATGAAAAGGATTTGGGAGTAATGGTAGACAATAGACTTAGCAGTAGCATGCAGTGCCAACTGGCAGCTGCAAACGCCAATAAGATATTGGCATGTATTAAAAGGGGTATTGACTCAAGGGAGGAAGATATAATTATGCCTCTTTACAGGTCCATGGTAAGACCCCACTTAGAATATGCTGTTCAATTCTGGGCGCCCTTTTTGAAAAAGGACATTATGGAACTAGAGAAAGTGCAGAGGAGGGCTACAAAACTAGTAAGGGGAATGGAAAGCTTTAGTTATGAAGAAAGGCTAGAAAAGTTACTTGTACACACTAGAGAAACAGCGTCTTAGAGGGGATATGATAACACTATATAAATATGTTCAGGGCCCATACAAAGGGCTCTCCAAAGACCTGTTCATTAACAGAACAGTACACAGGACAAGAGGCCACCCACTTAGACTTGAGGAAAGGAGATTTAATCTACAACAGCAGAAGGGTTTCTTTACAGTAAGGACAATAAAGGTATGGAATTCACTGCCTGAGGAGGTGGTGCTATCGAAAACATTAGATGCCTTTAAAAGGGGCCTGGATACTTATTTAAAAGAGCATAACATAGAGGGCTATGTAAGTTAGTATTGGGATGAATATTTAGTTGGGGCTTGTTGCTCAGGGGAGGAATCTGATTGCCATTTGGAATCAGGAAGGAATTTTTCCCCCCCATTCAAGGCAGAATTTTAAATTACTAATTGAGGGGTTTTTTTTGCCTTCTTTTGGATCAACGATGGTAAACAGGAACAGGAAAAGGTTGAACTGGATGGACGCAAGTCTTTTTTCAGCCTAAATTACTATGTTACTATGTTACCCCTGAGGACATATCTCCTCAGGTGACCTGGGAGGCCCATAAAGTGGTGATCCGTGGTCACCTTATTAACTTGGGCTCAGCCCAGTAAAAAACAAGGGGCTTCTCTCCTCACTTTTAGATAAAATTTTGTCTATCGAATATACTGACAAATTGACTCTGTCCGGAGGTATTCAGGAACTTCTTCAGATGCGTGCTGAGTTGGCCTCCATTTGCAATGATACTATTTGTAACGGACCCTAGGCCGTTACTATGGAGGTTCACTTGGTTCACAAAAAAGACCTGACTTTCACCAAAGTGGCCAAAATACAGAGGCTCCACTGAGTCTGAGTTCCCATTGTTTCCATGTTTACCCCTGTCCCTTATCCATGAAGTTCAGCCCTTTGTGACATTGTGTGCCCATTGTTGCTAAATTTAATCATGTTAATTTAATTATAGAATGTTTTGTGCCCTTTTGTTAAGTGTTTGACTTGATGCAATTAACTCTGCTTAAAAGAGCTGAATTCAGCCAAAATAAAGTGTGTTCAGTTTTGGAACCTGACTGGCGTGCTGTGTCATTCGTTTGGGGTGGTATCAAGGGTCTTCTTTTGACCCCCATCCTGGGATAGCTGGAGTGGAGCACTGGAGACATCACCCTTCCCTGGCGGCCCCTGCAAGAGAGAGACCCGGCATAGCAGGCTAAGTCAATCTGAGGACTTAGGATCCTGTTACACTGGTGGCAAGCGACGGGATCTTACTTTTTCACGGAGAACTGCAACTGGGACCAGCATCCAGGGGGAGATACAGCCACAGGCTTGACCCCGGTCCCAGCAACATAACGGAGGCCAGCCCAGCAGGGGGACCATCTTGCTCGCCATTCTGAGGGATACGGAACACTGTTGGAAGTCAAGGGGGTGCGATGGCCGATGTTTACAGGCAGCGCTCGGTGGCTGAGCTCCAAATTATGGCAGAGGAACGCGGACGAGACGCCAGGGGACTGAAAAAAGGTGAACTAATAAATCTCCTCCAAGCTATGGATGAGGAGATCGTGGATCGGGCCAGGGTTACAGATTTGCCCCAGGATGATTCCTACAATAACCCTTCCAATGCGGTAGGATCTCCGCCACCGATTCAACCCGTGCCAGCTACCTCAAATATTGTGAATCAGCGGGTGGCCGACAGATTGGCGCTGGCCGGCCCAGACCTATCGCCTGACTTTAGGATAAGGACAATTTTTGCTGTGGAAAAGGAGTACCTGGAGGAGTTATCCCAAAATCGTTCAGGGCCCCCCAGTCACAGCAATGACTCCAGAATGGACTCATCGGATCACCACCGTCGCCTCCCCCATCAACTATTTAAAACTTTTGACGATGCAGGAGGGGACATTGATGGGTTTTTAAGGGACTTTGAGCGACAATGCCAAGTGATCCAGGTTAATCGCCAGGACTGGGTCCCAATCCTAGCAGGCAAGCTCACGGGGAGGGCTGCGGATGCATACCGTGCCATACCAGATGCTTGGATTACCGATTACCCTGAGGTAAAGCGAAGACTGCTCCAAAGGTATGCAGTGACCCCTGATGCATACCGGAGGCAATTCAGGGAAGGAAGCCGCCAACCTAAAGAAACCCACACGGAGTGGGTATACAAAATGGAGCGGGCATGCCGTAGCTGGTTGCAAGGGGCAGGGGCCAGGACCTGGGAAGACTGTTGTCAGCAAATTCTGTTGGAACAATTTTTCTATCAAGTTACCCCGGAGGTGCGGGATTGGGTCCATGATCAAGCACCCCGCACGGTTACCACGGCCGCAGAATTGGCCGACAAATTTGAAGAATCTAGACGGCGAAGCCCTCGAGGAAACACCCTTCTGGGGACCCCGGGATCAAATAGTACCTGCTCGGCCGGAACCCCAGCTCCTGCCACTCGGACGGCTATATCGGTTCCCACACGGGACACAAGTTACTTCCAGCCTCGGTCCAACTCCAATCCTCGGTGCTATCAATGCCAGCAGTATGGTCACCTGCGTCCCAACTGCCCCCAGAACCGGACTGTGCAAAGACCCCCGGGTGGTTCTTCCAGGTGGAACTCTCAGCCCTCCCAAATGAGAGGGGCTCCCAGACCAATTCACTGTGTCAGTGAAGCAGTGGACACCGAGTCAGTTTGGCCTTCTCCCCAGGAAGTTGTGCGGGGCCCCACAGATCGGTCACCATGGGGCTATTACCATGAAGTTGCCCTCGGGAGGGAGGGGCCCTCCGACAATAGAAGCCATCATATGCAGCCCATTAAAGTGGATGGCTATCCCACGGAAGGACTAAGGGATTCCGGGGCCACACTCACCTTGGTGCAACCCGGATGCTTATTACCCCGCCACCGCACGGACCAGGTTGTGGAAGTCCGCGTAGCGGGTGGGAAAATATATCGCTTACCTATGGCCCGAGTACACCTGGACTGGGGTAGTGGACAAGGATACAAAAATGTTGGGGTGATGCCTGGATTGCCGGCGGATGTACTCTTGGGCAACGACTTGGGCCGGTTGGAGAGCCAATTTACCGACCCACGACCGGAGGATTGCCAGGCCGTCACCCGCTCACAAACCAGACAAGCAGTGGTAAGCCCCCCGACTACTCCACCTAGCCCCAGACCCGATGACCGGCCCTTCCAGTGGGTTCCCCCAGACGAGTTCCGGACGGCCCTACAGACAGATCCCACACTACAGGGGTACAGGGAACAGGCCGACACGGGGAGGACTGGCCCTAATGGGGAAGTTTTTAGCTGGGACAATGGACTGTTATATAGGCAGACTAGGTCCATGGGACAGGGACAGACAGAGGTTCTCAAAAAACAATTACTTGTCCCTGCGGCTCACCGAGCCGCCTTGCTGTCACTGGCTCATGAGGTGCCGCTGGCCGGTCACCTCGGAGCCAAGCGTACAGAACAGCGGCTCACCAGAGCTTTTTACTGGCCCCAACTGTCTAAAAATGTTAGCACGTTCTGCCGGACCTGTGACCTTTGTCAGCGGGTCGGCAAGCGTGGAGACCGCCCCCGGGCACCTTTACAGTCTCTTCCCATCATCGGGGTTCCTTTCCAGCGCGTGGCTGTGGATATTGTGGGACCCTTGGCCAGGTGCAGCCGCTCGGGGAAAAAATTCATACTAACAGTAGTGGACTTCGCCACTCGGTACCCTGAGGCAGTTGCCCTGGCCAACATCACCGCAGAATCTGTAGCAGACGCACTGATTAAAATCTTCACCCGGGTTGGGTTCCCCCAGGAGATATTATCAGATCAGGGCACTCAGTTCACGTCTGAATTACTGCAGCAGGTATGGAAGTTGTGCGGAGTTAAAGCACTCCACACCACAGCATACCATCCCCAGACTAATGGGCTTGGCGAACGGTTCAATGGAACCCTGAAGCAAATGCTCAGAGCCTTTACGGACTCCCACCGAGATTGGGAGCAGTATCTGCCTCATCTCCTCTTTGCCTACCGAGAGGTGCCAAAGGAGTCCACGGGCTTTTCTCCCTTTGAACTACTCTTTGGGAGACGAGTTTGAGGACCCCTGAATATCCTCCGGGAATACTGGGAAGGGAAGTGTGAGGCAGAGGAAACTCCCGCAGTAACATATGTGTTGGAGCTCCGGGAGCGCTTGGAGACTCTGATGGGCATGGCCCGACAGAACCTCCAAACCGCCCAGACCCGCCAGCAACAGTACTACAATAGGCAAACCCAGGACAGGGAATTTATCGTAGGGCAGAAAGTACTGGCCCTGCGGCCGGTCCGCCAAAATAAACTTCAGACAGCCTGGGAAGGTCCCTACCAGATAGTAGATCATCAAGGGGAAACCACCTACCTAATAGCCAAGGGACCCCAGTTGAAGGACAGGCGGGTCTGTCACATTAATGCTCTGAAAGCATATGAGGAGCGGCCTGAGGAGATTCTGGCCATATGCACCTTGGCCAGTCAGGAAACTGAAGATAGGGAATTGCCGGACTTATTAGCGGACACCCACAGTATGGTTCCACTCAGCCCGGTGCCCCTAGGGGCCCATCTTACCCCGGAGCAGCGGGTACAACTGCACAGTATTGTCACCCGGTGGCCCAATCTCTTCTCGGCTTTACCGGGTCGCACGACCCTAACAGAGCATAAGGTGGAAACCTTAACACAGACACCGCTCCGGCAACCCGCTTACCGGTTACCCGAGGCTGTCAAAGCCTCTATTCAGAAGGAACTTAGGGAAATGCAGGACCTAGGAGTCATTGAGGAGTCAGACAGTCCTTGGGCTTCTCCGGTAGTCCTGGTCCCCAAAAAGGATGGCACCACACATTTCTGTGTGGACTACCGGCGACTCAATGATAAGAGTAACCGACGCTTATCCCATGCCCCGGGTAGACGACCTCCTGGATAAACTTGCTGGAGCTCGCTTCGTCACCACCCTAGACTTAAGCAAAGGGTACTGGCAAATTCCCATGGCTCCGGAGGCAGTGGCCAAATCTGCCTTCATCACCCCATTTGGCCTGTATCAATTCACGGTCATGCCATTCGGGATGAGGAATGCGCCCGCCACCTTCCAAAGGCTGGTGGATCACTTGCTGACGGGGGCACAGGAATTTGCTTGCGCTTATCTAGATGATATAGCGATCTTTAGTGAGTCCTGGGAGGAGCACTTGTTGCATGTGGAGGCAATCTTGGGGCGCATACAGCAGGCAGGGTTGACCATACGGCCCGACAAATGTCAGTTTGGGATGGGGGAGGTTCAATATCTTGGCCACAGGGTAGGTAGCGGGTGTCAGAGACCTGAACCGGCCAAAATCGAGGCCATTGTAAACTGGCCTCAGCCCCAGACCAAAAAACAGGTCCTCGCGTTCCTGGGAACCTCGGGCTACTACCGTCGGTTTGTCCCCAGGTGCAGTGACCTGGCGAAACCCCTGACTGATCTCACCAAAAAAGCCCTGCCCCGGGTAGTAAATTGGACCCCTGACTGCACCCAAGCATTCGAAGCCCTCAAGACTGTGCTAGGCAAAGGTCCTGTCCTCACTGCTCCCAACTTTAACCAACCCTTTCTGGTCCATACAGATGCCTCAAACGTCGGGTTGGGAGCAGTGCTAAGTCAAATGGACGCCACAGGGGCTGAGCATCCTATCGCATTTCAAAGTTGCAAGCTCCTGGACCGAGAAGTGGGATACTCCGCCATTGAAAAAGAATGTTTGGCACTAGTTTGGGCTATAAAGCGGTTTCAACCCTACCTATATGGCCGAGAATTCACAGTACTCACGGACCATAACCCCCTTGTATGGCTGAATAGAACATCTGGGGATAATGGGCGCTTGCTGCGATGGAGTTTAGCTTTACAGCCCTACACTTTCACGGTTCAATACCGGTCTGGCAAACAGAACAGCAACGCTGACGGATTATCACGTCAGGAGGACATCTAAACAGCTAGGAGTACTACGGGGTTTTTCCAGATTGGAAATCCCAAGCCCTTCTCTGAAAACGGAGTGAAGGACTTGGATGCCCGAAAGGGGGGGTGATGTAACGGACCCTAGGCCGTTACTATGGAGGTTCACTTGGTTCACAAAAAAGACCTGACTTTCACCAAAGTGGCCAAAATACAGAGGCTCCACTGAGTCTGAGTTCCCATTGTTTCCATGTTTACCCCTGTCCCTTATCCATGAAGTTCAGCCCTTTGTGACATTGTGTGCCCATTGTTGCTAAATTTAATCATGTTAATTTAATTATAGAATGTTTTGTGCCCTTTTGTTAAGTGTTTGACTTGATGCAATTAACTCTGCTTAAAAGAGCTGAATTCAGCCAAAATAAAGTGTGTTCAGTTTTGGAACCTGACTGGCGTGCTGTGTCGTTCGTTTGGGGTGGTATCAAGGGTCTTCTTTTGACCCCCATCCTGGGATAGCTGGAGTGGAGCACTGGAGACATCACCCTTCCCTGGCGGCCCCTGCAAGAGAGAGACCCGGCATAGCAGGCTAAGTCAATCTGAGGACTTAGGATCCTGTTACACTATTCAATGGACTTGCCAGCAGGTGGGTAGCACATTCTATTTACATGCTAATAAACCTGGACACTGGTCCAGGGCACTGGCCCTTAGGAGGAAGCAGTCTCAGTCTTTTACTCTCAATAATATGCTCTGCCTCTAATACCCTCCTTCATCGTACTGAGGACATCACAAAATCCTTTCGTCTTTACTATCAGTCTCTTTACATATCCAAACTCCTTCTTCTGGCTTTTCACATTCAGATAATGTACCTGCCATCTCCGAGTATCTGAAGTGTAACATACCGAAGCTGCTGTCTAGTTCAGTTACGTCACTCTTAGATGATCCGATCACTTTACAAGAAGTTCAGATGGCTGTCAAGTCATCACATACTACAAGACCTTCCAAAATATCCTTCTCCCGAGATTTCTACACACTTTTAACTCATTGAATCCTGGGGTTTTCCTAGCGGACCAATCGCTTGATGCTTTTATCTCAGTTCTGCCAAAGCCAGACAAGGACCCTGAACACTTTCAGCTGTCGTCCTATATCTGTATTGAATGTCGATGTTAAGCTTTTTGCTAAAGTGCTGAGCCTTCGCTTGGGGCAAATACTTCCTGGGCTCATTCATAGAGATCACGTAAGCTTCATCCCTGGCCGTGGAGCTAAAGACAACACTATCAAGGTTGTCAATTTAATTCACCTTGCAAGGACTCATGGCTCACCTGCTTTGCTGCTATCCACCGACGCTGAGAAGGCTTTCGACAGGGTGACACACTAAGGGGCTCCCCATCTCAAGTGACCCATCTTAAGTGAAAAGAAGACTTAAGCAGGAATATATGGTGAAATGTTGTTGCTCTCATTTCTAATTATTTCCATTTCTCTTCCCCAGGTATGATATTAACCCTTAGCATCACAATATCATCTGTCTCTCTGCATTCCTGCTAACATCTAAACTCCTATTTACTGGGTATGAAATTAACCCTAACCATCCCATATCTGTTTGTCTGCAGCTATTGTTATTAATCTCATTTCTGTTTGATCTACCCCCTTCCCCTTTCAGCATGTGTTCTTACTGAGGTCTGATTTTGGTCATTTCTTTCACATGGGTGTGAAATAACTTGCTTATCAGCTCTGATAGTCATTTGGTCAGCCTTTGATTGTTAATTAAGCTAAATAAGCCTCATGTGTATAAGACTGCTATATAATACCAGAAGTACAGGGTGACAGCCCTACAGGGGCTCCCCATCTCAAGTGACCCATCTTAAGTGAAAAGAAGACTTAAGCAGGAGTGGGGCAGGTGTGGAGCAAGAGACAGAACTGATTTCACTGGAAAAAGAACACCTCCCTAAACAAGGCTACAAAGGACATGAAGCAAACACCTAAATGGAAGTTCTGTAATTCTACTAAACTTCAGGATTCTCTGTACAACACCAGCTTGTGGACAAAACAAACTCTTCCATCATGAGAAGGTGCACTCGGCCCATTCGGACTGTTTCAACATTATGCCCTCTGCAAACAGTATCTAAATACCTAATATTCCTTCTCTCCATAGCTGCAGTTCTCACTAAAATATCTGGTTCCTTTTACCCTCCACCATCTCCTCCACCCTATGTTTATATCTCTCCTTCACTTCTACCATCCACACTCACCTCTACACACCAACTCCTTATTCTTCTCCGCTCCAGCACTCCTCTACCCCACACAAACCAAAAACCAAATACACACAAATCACTCTCTCATCTCCTGTCTCTCTCTTTTCTTCTGTTAATGGCAGCTGGAGATATCTCTCCAAACCCTGGCCCCGTCTCCATTCACAAACACTCAACCTCCAGTCAGCATAGGAACAATTAAAATCTAATCACCATTCCCTGCCTTCAACCTCAATTTCTTCCCTTTTCCTGTGCTTTGTGGAATGGTCGCTCCATTACCAAGAAATATAACACTGTGCATGATCTCTTTTTCTCTCGCTCCCTCAATTTACTTGCTATTACTGAAACTTGGCTCTCTCAATCTGACACTGCTTTAGAGGCAGCAAGCTCCTATGGTGATCTCTCCTTCTCTCACACTCCACGGTCAGCTGGACATGGGGGAGGTGTGGGTTTGCTGCTCTCAGAACATTGTCATTACAAACCAATTTCTTCCCCCTCCTCACTCCACTTCTCCTCTTTTGGACTGCTTGCTGTCCGTATCTTTGCTCCAGTCTCTCTACAAGTTGCAGTCATCTATCGCCCACCTACCGTTACACCTTCAGACTTCCTTTCTGACTTTGACTCATGGCTCTCCTTCTTTCTCTCATCAGACACACCTTCACTTCTTCTGAGGGACTTCAACTGTCATGTGGATGATCCCTCCATCTCCTGGGCATTCCGTTTTCTCTCTTTAACATCTGCATTTGGACTAACCCAGTGGACGAATGCTAGTACTCACAAGGATGGTCACTCCCTAGACCTTGTGTTTACTAGAGGCTGTGCACTCTCGGATTTTAATATCTCTCCTCTTCCACCATCAGATCACTATCTTCTAACTTTCAGCACTACTTATACACCTTCCGCAATCCCTGCTTCCTCTCCCTGCTTCAGGCTTAACCTCAAATCCCTTAATCTCACGGCTCTCCAGTCCTCCCTGGATACTGGACTTTCATCTATTCCAATTAATCCTGACACTAACAGCCTTGTCAAAACATACAACTCAGTCCTATCCTCCTCTTTGAACCTGCATGCGCCTCTGTCTCTCCAATCGGCTTGCAGATCTAACCCGCGGCCATGGCTTAATAAAGACACCAGCTTCCTCCACTCCTGTACCCGTTCAGCTGAACGACTGTTGAGAAAGTCTGGCTCTCTGGTAGACTTTCTCCACTACAGGTTCCTCCTTTCCTGCTTTAACTCTGCTCTGTCCCTCGCAAAAAAACATTACTTCTCACAACTAATCAACACTCATAAATCCAACCCCCAACGACTTTTCTCTTCCTTTGATTCCCTCCTTCTCCCTCCATCTGCTTCCCCCGCTAACTTCATACAGCCACAAGACTTTGCTGACTACTTCAAAGCCAAGGTGGACTCCATCCAGGATAATATACCACCTTGTATATCTCCTCCTAGCCTCCCTCGTTCCCCTCCTGGCACTCTGGATTCTTTCTCACTAGTCACGGAGAAGGAACTGACTAACCTGCTATCCTCCGCTCCGTCCACTACATGCGCACTTGATCCGCTCCCCTCTCACCTCATCCAACCCCTCTCCCCCACACTAATCCCTATCCTATTACAAATCTTTAACTCCTCCTTTGCCACTGCTACCTTTCCTGATGACTTCAAACATGCCTTAGTAAAACCTATCCTCAAGAACAACTCTTCTGACAGTAACACACCCTCTAGCTATCGACCAGTTTCTCTTCTGTCTTTTGCCTCTAAACTCTTGGAATGCTTAGCCTAATCTTGCCTGCTTGACTTCCTCAATGCATACAACCTGCTCGACCCTTCACAATCTGGATTTCATACTGCTCACTCCACTGAAACTGCTCTTACAAGAGTCGTCAATGATCTTCACATTGCCAAATATCAAGGTCACTATTCAATTCTTATCCTGCTTGATCTCTCAGCAGCTTTTGATACTGTTGATCATGCACTCCTCCTCCACATTCTTCACGCTTTAGGAATCCACAACACAGCACTGGACTGGCTCTCCTCTTATCTAACAGATCCTTCAGTGTCTCCTCTGCCACCTCTTCATCCTCCCCCATCCAACTCTCTGTTGGGGTTCCTCAAGGTTCTGTTCTAGGACTGCTTCTGTTTTCTCTTTACACAATAACACTTGGTGATCTTATTAACTCATTTGGTCTCATATATCACCTCTATGCAGATGACACCCAGATTTACTTATCTGTACCTCAACTCACTTCTGATATCCAGGCTAAAGTTACAGATTGCCTCTCGGCTATCTCAGACTGGATGGCTCATAGGCACCTCAAACTCAATATGTCCAAAACTGAGCTGCTCCTCAACCCACCTTCCAGGTGACTGTAAATGGCACTACCATAAATCCAGTATCAGAAGCGCGGTGTCTAGGGGTGATAATTGACAACTCTCTCTCATTTTCCTCTCATATTAATGCCATTACTAAATCCTGTTGCTTTTTTTTGTGTAACATTGCAAAAATCCGTCCCTTCCTCTGTTCCTCCACAGCTAAAATTCTTATACACGCAATCATCCTCTCCCGCATGGACTACTGCAACATTCTTCTGTCTGGCATTCCTGCTTCCCATCTCCAACCACTTCAATCTATACAGAATGCTGCAGCACGAATTACTCTTCTGTTACCTAGGTTTGTCCCTGCCCCACTCCTCCTAAATTCTCTCCAATGGCTGCCTATCAAACTCCAGATATCTTACAAAATCTTACTTTTCTCTGTCAAGACACTTCTCTCCACTACTCCTTCTTACATTTCCACTCTGATCTCCCGTTATACCCCATCCCGCCACTTATGTTCAGCCAATGACTGTCTTCTCTCAGCTCCTTTTGTCTCTACAGCTCTGACACGTATCAAACCTTTTTCTCTTATTGCTCCGTATCTATGGAATGCACTACCATCCAACCTGTGCCACTGCACCTCCCTGATAACCTTCAAATCTCACTTGAAAATTCACCTCATGGATAAAATCTCAACATGCTAGAAGGCACTGATGTTGTACAATGAACGCTCTTATAAATTATTTACATTACTGATGTCCTCTATTATCATGAAAACTAGCACTGTATTCAGCACTTGACCCTAATGTACTCTGTATGTCTCCCATTACCACTTTAGATTGTAAGCTTTCGAGCAGGGACCTCGCACCCAATGTTTCACTCTACAAAGCACCTGTAACCCTGCATTGTTTAAACCCTGAAATTGTAAAGCGCTGCATACAATTGTGGCGCTATATAAATAAACATATTAATTAATTCAGCGTGAGTTGGCCTTTCCTGTGCACGTTCTCCGCCATATTGGGCTAGGCGAGCTTATGCTTCATTGGATCACTTCCTTATATCATTCCCCAGAAGCCCGTATTCAGGTCAATGGGGTTCTTTCAATTGGTTGCCCTCTGTCCCCAGTCCTCTGTGTCCTGGTGCTGGAACCCTTCCTTAATGTGGTTCTTCTTAACCCCTCTATACATGGTATTCCACTCCTCGAGCATAATTATAAAATATCCACTTTTGCGGATGACTTGCTCTTTATTTTGACTCAACCTCTGGTCTCCTTGCCGAACCTCCTTCGTGAGCTCCAGATTTATGGCCAACTTTCTCATTTTAAGATCAACATGGCTAAGTCAGCAGCTCTCAATGTGACCCTGTCTTCTCACACTTGCCACACTCTTCAGTCATCCTTCGCGTCCCACTGCGAGTCGGGTTAAATCAAGTATCTGGGGATTTTTCTCACCGCCAACCCATCCACCCTGTTTGAACATAACTATATACCATTACGGTCAACTTTAGGTCATGACTTGGAGACATGGTCCAAACAGAGCCTCACAGTGGTTAAAATGAATGTTTTGCCTCACATTCTATACGTCATACAAACGTTGCCTAGTTTTGTACCACGTTCCTTTTTCCAGGGCATGCGGAAAATTCTTGGCAAGTTCATTTGGCTATCTGGTAGTAGGAGACTTATTTGATCCGGTGCAGGGAGCTTGGGGGGTTGGCCTTCCGGACCTTGAAGCTTACTATAATGCTGCCTTACTGGCGAGAGTGGAGGAGTGGTTTGTTCCCTCCAATAAACTTTGGGTGGCTTTGGAGCAGGGATCCCTTCTGATCCCCACTCCTGTCACGGCCTGGGTCGACCCTGGGCAATGGGTTTGTTCTGATCCTTCCCACCCCACCACTGCGAACACCCTGCGGGTTTGGAGGAAACTCTTCTCCCTTAACTGGTCTTATTCACCACCCTTCCCCTCTTTTATCTCTTACTCACAACTTGGGTTTCCGCTGGCTCTTTCCACAGTCAAGCCTCCAAGACTGTTAGATGTTCTGCAGGGTAGTCAGATCGAGTCTCTACCAGCTCTCTTAAATACTCCACCTGGACACCTGTCTCTACCGTTCTTCTGTACCAAACTTTGCCATTATGTTCATTCTCTATCTCCTGGTACCCTGCTGCCCACAGAGAAGACCCCCCTGGAGGTTCTGTGTCTTTCTCAGGATTCCCCTTGTAGGCTCATCTCTACCCTTCATGGACTCCTCCTGTCTCTTACTCATGCTTCCAAACCTCACTTCATTAGGAGTTTGGAGGTGGACTGAGGTGTCGTTCTATCAGATATGCAATGGTCTAAGATCTCGTTTTTGACCCATAAATGTTCAGTTTCATACAGCATACATGAGAACGCTTATAAAATCTTGACTCGCTGGTACAGGGTTCCAGCTCTTTTACAAAAACTCTACCCTGCAATGCCTGATACTTGTTGGAGGTACCGGTTCCAGACGGGTGATTTTTTTGCACATTTGGTGGTCATGGCCAAAACTGCGGCCTTTCTGGACTGCAGTGGTGGATGTCATCCAGGAAGTAGCAGACCCTCACATTCAGATGGAGCCTTTGACTCTCCTCTTGCACCACACCACCCGCCCTTACTGTTAATTTATTAAACTCTGTGAAAGTGGTAGTCCCTAGATTTTGGAAGCAATCATATGCTCCGTCTTTTAAAGAATGGATTTCTTCAGTTGAATGAGTGCGTTCTGCAGAGGACTTGTATTACTCAGTTGCAGGTAAAGGCTTAACTCACATGACCCGCTGGTTTCACTGGGATGAGTATATGAGGGGGGAGTCCTTTTGTAATAATATTTGAAGTCCTTTGCTACTAGCCAAACCTGAAAAGTTACTCCCCACTGCAAGCCATAGCATACAAACCAGGGCTGAATTTATACTCGCAAGGGCTAAATTTTCACTCGCCATTGGCTAGTGGTGAGTGGAGATTTTGAGCCCTGGGTTACGGGATCTCTAGCTTAACCTATCACTTGAATTGTTATTTAAATTTCACTTCTACCTATATAATTACACCTGGCTTTTACTAGCGGCTGGCCTCTGGCCATGGGCATCCGGACAGGATCTACCCTCTTTTTTTTTTTTTTTTTTACCTCTTTTTCTGATTTCTTTCTTTCTACATTTTATTTTTGATAGACAATTGCCATTATCACCCAGCATTTGGTAACATGCTTATGGATCTTATTGTGAAGCTCTATATCGAGCTACGTCAAACTGGATAGAGGTGGGCCCTCCAAATATGTGTGCACTTGCCTTAGTTTTGTTCAGTGGCCCTTCTATTATTCCTGCAGTGTGCGGGGGCTCTGTTAAATGTCTAATTATATGCCTTTCTTGCCTTTAGTTTTTATCTTTTTCTCTTAGTGTGTATGTATTTCCTCGTATTCAAAAAGATCAATAAAAACATTATAAAAAAATAAAAAAAAATAAAAAAAATATTACTACAGCCTTTATCCAAAAAAAACATTGGTAACATTGGTGCACCCTGGCCCACTTGGGGACCCTCAGGAATGACAAGTCAGATTTCCTCAAAGGCTTTGTGCGATGAGCAGCATACACATTCAGCAGATGGAGCTCCTGCTTGTTAGAAGGATCAGGGCAAAAAGGAATGAGCAACAATTCCCTGCTTACTGTGAAAATCTGAAATTACCTGAGCAAACAAACCTCTGGGAGTATGAAGAACCACCATGTCCTGATGAAAAATCAGGAAATGGGGTTTACAAGACAAAACTTGTAGTTCAGCAAATCTGTGCAGAGATACCATGGTCAAAGGGAAGGCCATCTTGAGTGTCAATACATGCAAATAAACAAATGAAAAAGGCTTGAAAGTTCAGATCCTATGGAGGAGCTGGATACCTGAAGGTAGGGTAGGCATGAGCCACCCCCTGAACAATTGCCTTTATCAGGGAAAAAGCATTAAGCTTCTGAAAAAGAAATAATGGAGCAGAGATGTGAACCTTAACAGAAGACACAGAGACCCTTATTGACACCATCTTGAAGGAAAGAATCACAGGAAGGCGGAAGCTTCTCAATCAGAGCACCACTGGTTTTCACTGGGACAAGATCCTACTATAGCCCACAGATGATGCAGGCTTCCTAGCCTGGAGCATATTAGATATGACAGCATCTGAATAACCCTTCAAGATGCTAGATTCAAAAGCTATGCCATCAAAGATAACCTTTCAACCTGGTTATAACAAAGCAGACCCTGGACCAAGTGATCCAGTCTCAGTGGGAGGCAAAATGGCTCCGCAATGGACAGATTGAGAAGGTCCGAGAACAGAGCCTGACTTGGCCAAAAGGGTCGATCAGAATGACTGAACACTCTCCAACAATTAGGGAAATCTGTGGAAATGAATGAAACTCATGAAGCTCCTTACAGCAGACACTATACCAGAGAGAAGTGACTGCTCTCTAAAGCAAAATGTAGGAAACACTGAAGGTCTGAATGACAGACATATGAAGGTTGGCATCCTGGAGATCCTGGGAGATTGTAAGCTTTCACCGAGGGACCACACTACCAGTGTTTCACTTTGTTTAGCACTTGTAACCCTGCATGGTCTAAACCAGGGCTGTCCAAGTTCAGTCCTCAAGGGCCACAAACAGGCCAGGAATTAAAGGAGCAGTAATTTTTTTTTTATGAAAACACATATTTTACAGAGAATTTCCTGCTGAATAAAACAAGGTCACTCCCATCGCTGTCAGGTGTTTTATTCAAAATTTATAGCAGTTCAAATAATCAGGAAGTGAATTTACTATGCTTTACTTCCTGATAGTTAACTGACAGGAAGTGAAAGGTAGTTTCTATCACATTCTATGGAGAACTGTATGTCTTTGACTTTCCTCTCCATTAGAATTTAACAGGAAATCTAATTAGAATTTGACCACTAGAGGGCACTGCTAATGTAAAAAAAAGCACGGGTTTAAACTGTAATAACTCTGGAAATATAAATCTCTCGGCAGTGGGAGTACCCTTATTTTACTCAATATGAAAATCCCTATAATATATATATTTTTTTTTCATAAAAAAAGTTTACTGCTCCTTTAAGGATTTCACTACTTAAGCACAGATGAGTAAATCAGTTAACTGGTGGCTCTTGAGGACTGAACTTGGACAGCCCTGGTCTAAACCATTAAATTATGAAGCGCTGAGTACACTAGTGGTGATATATATACATACAGAAACATTCATTCAAGTAATTACCCTGGACACATGGTCGTGATGACATATCACAAAGGTTCCATCTTGAAGCACAGAACTAGCATGAACCACTACTATGGTTCCTGTATTCCACACAGGATGGTAGAGAGCAAAAAGGTGTGTGTGTGTGTGTGTGTGTATGTCAACTTTTTCCTCTTTCTTTTTTTTTTTTCAATCTTTGCAATATGTTAAAGCTGAGTATGTCTGGTGGGGAATAGGGAGCAAATATTTGCCTCCAGTAACCTCTCTCTTTTTTTTTTTTTTTTTTTTTTTTTTTTTTAAATCGAAGTGCTCTGGCTCCTGTGGGAGGAAAGTTTACCCAATTGTTCCACATGGACTAAAAGAAAATAATTTATTATTAAGTACACAAAAATCCCCTTATATATCTGCTATATAAAGGACACCCACCTATCTAGACGTGCGTTACCATTTAATAATAATAATAATAAAAAATATATATAAATGCATTTGTTTTTGAGGAAAAAATATAAACATAATATTTCTGCTGAATAAACAGGGTATGCTAACTACTGGCAATTGCTTTATTCAAAAGTTATAAAGTGACAAACTGATAGTAGCAACTCCACCAAATTTTCTGGAGAACTGTAACCAGTGGCCCCCCTCTTTCACAGAAGAAAATTTAAATAAAAAAAAAATAAAATAAACAGTTACCCTTTCAATGAAGCAACTCCAAAAATGGAAGTCCTTGTTTTGCACTACAGTTAGATATATAATATTTATATATTTCATAATAAAAGGGCCAGAAGTTTCCTTTCTAGTTTCATCTCCTGTATATACCAAGGGTAGACATGCAACTTAGGATATCTTGTATAAATAATCTGAACCACCTGTAATCAAGTAGAAATATCTTGCAATAATGTACTGTTAACAGCACTTGCTGACTAACTGATCATCTCTCATTATATATCATTTTGGTTTCTTGTAGTTCAATTTCTTTTCATAATAACTTCCAGCATGAATTGATCCTCTGGATCAAGAGTGGTGATATAGCATGGGATGAACTTGGTGGACATGTCTGTTTTTCATCATCAGTTATGTTACTATGCCTCTACTCTCCCTGCGACTAATAAGGTATCACAAGCTGTACTAAACATTGACACAAAAATGAAGAGCTGGCTGCCTGGGCGATGTGACACTGTAAAGCACGGGTGCATAAAATACAGAGAAACAGTTATTATGCCTAACAGGAGTAATAACTTTGCAGAGTGCCCACTTCCTATGCTGGAGAGGGGTATTTAGGTGTGGAAAAGAATCTGAAAAATTAGTGAAGTGTCTCTACTCTGGAGAGCAGCTCCTGTTTTAGTACACACTCGATACCCTGTTGTCCTGCGGCCTCAACATCAGCTATTACTGCTGCATCCCAACAGAATGTTATGAGTGAAGACGGGACCTGTAAGAGAAAAAGGTGTCAGTCATAATTTATGTTCCAAGAACAAAGTTAAATATATCCAAACTTGCTAATATGAATATGCATTAAATCTCTAATTGTGGTGTTGTCTAACATGGGCTTTGCTCAATAAAGCACTGATGTGTGCTTTATTGAGCAAAGCCCATGTTAGGGATCTTTAATCCTTTGAGTGCCAGAGGGGTATACAATGCATTGCTACGTAATGTGTTGAATACCCCTCTGACACTCAATGAGTTAAGTAATGTTTTGTCTCTGGAAAAATATTTGGATAAACTGAGTGACTGGGCAAAGAAATGGCAAATGACATTTAATAAATATAAACTTAAGTGCTACAGTGACATAACATGCAACAATGACACTAACTGGTACTGGAGTTCTTGGTAGAGAACGATTTGTAAATATTTGTAGCAATAGACTTGGCACTGCACATTGCTGTAGTGAACTGCATCAGCAGCCAATAGGACACCATCATGCCTGTAAATCATGTAGATAAACAATATGAGAATAGGGTGGGCGAATTTTTTCACCTCAAAAGTGAGGGAAAAAAAAAAAAAAGAAGAAAGATGGCACTTGTATATGCAAAAAAACACCAAATATTGATGTGAATTTTGAGGCCCAACTGCTACTACAAATTAGGAAAGTTGTGCAGCTTGGGCATACTATAATTATGGAAGATTTTAACTATCCAGATATGAACTGGAAAAATGAAACCTGTCCGAGTGCCAAGGAAAGCAGGTTTGTCAGCATGCTTTGGAAAAGCTACATGGCACAAATTGTGGAAGTACTGACAAGAAATGACAATGTATTGGACCTAGTGATAACGAATAACAGACATGATATCCAGTATTAAGGTAGGCGAACTCTTGGGAAACCGTGATCACAACCAAATATCTAAATTTTGAAAAAGCTAACTTCATATTGTTAAGCGCTTCAATGCAACCCTTAGACTGGGAAAATTTATTTAAAGGCAAAAATACTGAGGAAAAATGGTCAGAATTCAAATTTAGGATGCAGAAATGTACCCAACAGTATATACCAGTGGGCAACAAATGCAAAGGAAGTAGCTCACAGTCAATGTGGTTAAATGTAAAGAAAGATATGGCAAGGGAAAAAAAAGCATTTAAACTGTTTAATTTTGAAGGAACGGAACATTATTTCTTAAAATACAGGGAGTGCAACAAAGACTACAAAAAAGGCAATTAGGTTAGCAAAAATATATAATGAAACTCAAATTGTAAGGGAGAGCAAGACTAATCCAAAAAAGTTTTTCAAATATATAAATGGAAAAAAAATTAAGGAGTACATTAGACCTTTTAAAAATTAGATTGGTGAGTTGATTAGAGAGGATAAGGAAAAGGCTGTCATTCTAAACATTTTCTTTGCATTAGTGTATACAAGGGGTGGTAGAAAAGCCTCAACAAGTAACAAATAAAATCATACCATTATCAAATATTGGGTTAACACAAGAAAAGGTCATGGGAAGACTGAACAAAAATAAGACTGACAAAGCACCGGGTCCTGATAGTATACATAAAAAGGGTTCTCCAGGAATTCAGTGCAGCGTAAGCAAGGCCCCTTTTTTTTTTACTCTTTAAAGATGGTCTCAACACAGGATCAGTGCCACAAGATTGGCAAAGAGCCAGTATAGTGCCTCTATTTAAGAAGGGAACTAAAACAAAACCTGGGAATTATAGACCTGTGAGTTTGACCTCTGTAGTGGGAAAACTGCTAGAAGGGATAATAAGGAACTATAGTCAGGATTACAACATAAGATCATTAGCAGGAATCTACATGGTTTTATGAAGTATATGTAGATTTTGCAAAGGTATTTGCCACACAGAAGGCTGGGGTATAAAATAAAGAAATTGGGGCTAAGTGATAACCTTTGCAATTGGTTACAAAACTGGCTGAAGGATAGGGGACAGGGTGTAGTTTTAAATGAACAATTCTCCAATACAGTTAAAGTGGATAGTGGAGTACCTCAGGGTTCAGTATTAGATCAACTGCTTTTTAACATGTTTATAAATGACTTGGAAATACATATAGAAAGCAAAATATCAATATTTGCAGATAATACTAAATTATGCAGGGTAATTCAGAACAGGCTATTTGCTATCTACAGAGGGATTTACATAAAATGGCAGATTGGGCAAATAAATGGAATATGAAGTTTAATGTGGGAAAGTACACAATCATGCATTTGGGAAGGAAAAATCCAAGGCTACTTATGAAGTTAATGGGATTATATTAAGGGACTAGTTGCTAGAGAAAGACCTGGGAATCCTTGTAAACTACAAACCTGGAAACAGTGACCAGGTTCAAATAACAGTAGCAAAAGCAAACAAAGTCCTGTCTTGCTTAAAAAGGGGTATTAAAGCAAGAATGGATAACATTATTATGCCATTGTACAAATCACCTCGAATATGCAGGGCAGTTTTGGGCACCAGTTCTGAAAAAGGATATTCTAGAACTAGTGAGAGTACAAAATTAATTAGGGGAATGGAGGAACAACTATACAAACTTAGTTTATTTAGTGTAGAGAAAAGATGACCAAGGCGAGATTTTATAACAATGTACATGTATATGAAAGGTCAATACAAGGATCTCTCAGGAGTTATTCATTCCAAGGCCTTTTCAAATAACTAGGGGACACCCCTTGAGATTAGAGGAAAGGAGGTTTCAGCTTCAGCAGAGTAAGGGTTTTTTTCTTTTTCAGCAAGGTCTGTTAAACTGTGGAATTCC
Organism: Rhinophrynus dorsalis; assembly: GCA_037306005.1. NCBI lineage: Eukaryota > Metazoa > Chordata > Amphibia > Anura > Rhinophrynidae > Rhinophrynus > Rhinophrynus dorsalis. The sequence goes on from CM074718.1 coordinate 299,985,594, forward strand.
TTGCCCAAGGAGGTGGCTATGGCAGATACAATGGATACATTTAAGACAAGATCAGATACATTTCTTTCAAAAGGCAACATATAGGGTTATACCATGTATTAGCAGGCAAAGCAGGAAGGTCTGATAAAGACTAACTTATTTGGCAGCAGAAAAGCTATATAATTCTCATATCTCTAGGTTATGAGGCAAAGGTTGAACTTGATGTACTTGCATCTTTATTCAACCTATGTTACTTTCCACTGTGCTGGAATTTTCATATATAGTGCACATTTTCAGATGTTTTCCCAAATTGCTCATTGCATTGGAACCCCCCCCCCCCCATTTATGTATCATGTTCCCACAATTTGTCATTCTATGATTATTAGAGAAAAAAGTAAGCAAAAGAATTTCAGAGCTAGAGAGGATATGGAAATAAAGTGGAATTGGTCCTCAGGAGCTACCAACTGTGCACATTTTCAGGATTTCCATGAATGAGCACAGGTGGACTAATTAGAAAACCTGTGCTACCAAGATTGTGATACCTGGGCTGGAGTCATCCTCATAATAATCCCACCAGGGACAGAAACAAATCTATCATCTCCCCATCCTCAACAGAGGAATCCCATGGTTCCTGCTGAGCACAAGAGGCTCCCTAAGGTGGTGTAGGGGCCACAGGGCAAGAGGGGCACAGGCTGCTAGAATACACCCTAGGAAGCCCAGTCTGGCATGAGAAGCAATGGGTTAAAGGTGTCAGGGGGACCCCAGAAACCTTAGCCTTGGACTTTCCCATGTGTCCCTTAGATTCTGACATAGAAGAGCCCACAAACAGTATAAAAGACAAAACAGTCAGAAGACAGCAGATACATATCTATGCAGAAGTACTTATCTAACTGCAAAATGACAAGGAGGGATAAACTAGCCTCTGCACAACATACAGAATTCAAAAGGACAAGGATTACCCCGAGACCACCTCTTCCCATGTCAGAAAGCCAGAGAAACAAGGGTTTCTGGGACTGTAGTTTTAAAAAAAAAAATGGTTGAATGGATCTCTAGCCATTCAAAACCACCACTGAAAGTCTCTAACCAGCACACCTCCCAAGGAGCAATTTAAAACCACCCACCGTCTCCCAGGTGCAACAAGATATGAGATATGTATGAAACGGACGTGCAGGCACCCACTCTTAAATGGGCCTCACAAAACTTGGTAAATATACCAAAAAAGTGTGAAAAAGAATTTTAGTGAACTTACAGGAGCCATGGGATAAAGGCACTTTTATAAGGCAGGGCCTTTTAGGCAGAGATTCCTCTCCAGCTTTAATCCTCTGCCCCTCAGTTTCAGTTTCAACTTACAGCAAAAAAGATAAAGAAACAAATGTCATGGTTTGACTGATCTGCTCCGACACTCTGCTGTTGATTACTGCTGCATTTCCTTCTCTGTCAGACTGATAATCTGCCTTGACCTCTCTGGTTCCATGTTTATGTCAAGGTTTGGCTCAGCTGCTCTAACTCTGCTGCTTGATTCCGCCAACTGAGCTAATCTAGTGCTCTGCTATCCATGACTGCTGCCTTCCCTTTCCCGGATCAGTCTGAATCAGGTGACCTCTGTGTTTGCTCACCTGATTGTTATCAGCCAACCCTCCCAGGGTATCTAAAGCAGCTTGGCTCACTTCCTGTTCAACCTTGTGTCTGATTTTGGCTGCAAGCACATTATCCTGAGTTTCTGATTATCTGTGCAATACCTGGATTCTTCTGACGTTCCTTCTGGCTCCTGACTCCTGGATTGTTCCTTTCATTGTTGATCTCCATATTCCTGACCCCGGCTTGGCTGAGTACCTGTTTTGGTTCCTGTGCCCGGCTTGTCTTTTGGTTTACACGTCTGGATCACAATTTTGCTTTGCTTGCTTTTGTTATTTTAATAAAGGTGTTTTGCATTTTATATTTTTGTGTCTGGTTCCTGGTACCTAACAGTACACAAGGGCCATGAACTCAGAAGGCGCAGGCAATCCGCCAAATGTCTTTTCAGGCTGGACCAGGTAGACCAGCGCATGGACCAGTTAGCCCTCCAGACTGCTCTGTACTGCGCATCTGGCTCCACCACCTCAGCAACCCCTGACGCAGGCTGCCCCAGTAGTTGCTCCGGCTGCCAATGGTGATTCTAATGTTGCTAAAGACATGACTGGGTCCGCCCCGCTTCCCCAATACAGAGGTTTCCTGAACCAGGTTGGTATCTATCTGGAGATGGTACCTCAATCCTTTCCGACTGATAGGAGTAAGGTGGGCCTTGTGATTTTCTTACTCTATGACAGGGGCTTGGCATGGGCTAGTCACTTTTGGGAGATGCAGAAACCTATAGTGTCAATTACCCTGAGTTTGTGTCATCCTTTAAAAGGACGGTTTCGGATTATGCCATAGAGAGTTTCGAACCCTGGCAACTAAGGTTGGTTGGAAAAATTAGGCTTTCATGGCTGCTTTCTCTAATGAGCTTTTGGATACAGTTAAAGATGAGATTTAGATGAACTGGTCTCATATTGCATCTTGATTGACTCCTGTATCCGTGAGAGACCTTCCTTCAGGAAGCGCCTGCGGAGGCATCCCATCCATTTAGCCCCAAGCTTTTTGTCCCCACCCATACCTCCCTCTCCTCCCGTGCCTCCTGGTCTCGAGACCTCAGGTGATGTGGAGCCCATGCAGCTTGGGTTCAGTCACCTTTCAGCTGCTGAAAGGGCCTTTAGGAGGAGGGAGGGCCTGTGCCTTTGCTGCAAACTTGCCCCACATGTCCAGAAAACGCCTGCACACAAAGGGATAGTAATACTTCGTTTTATCTTTATTTTATTTTGTAGGCATTAAAAAACATGAAGAACAATATAAGTCTTATCTCTCAATCCTTTATGGTTTGAGAGATATTCACAAGCAAAGTTTCCCCTTCTGCCCCTTTTACCTAGTGTAAGCCACTCAACCAGCTGTTCAGCCCAAACAGCAGTAGCCCTGTTAACCCAGGCAGATACAAAAATAGGTGTAAGTGCTGTCCCAGTGGTGCAAAGAGAGCCTTGAGGATAGAGTCCAGCTCCTTTTCTGCTGGCTCCTTCATGCCTACTGCATCTGTAAGAGAGAAAAAGCAGTAGTCTTAGCCAACCTCGACATAGGAGGGTCCACTGTTGGTGGTGAGACCCGCTGTGCTAAGGTGTACCAAAAAAAGGTTACTGTTCAGTAAACCTTTTATTGATAACAGTGTTTGTCAGGGGTTTTCCAGGAAAATCTGGCAAAAGTGGCATTAGGAAGGAAGAAGGTAGAAGACTACTTACACATCTGGAAGATGTCAGAAGAGGTAATCCCCTCATCAGATGTGTCAGAGACCTGAATGGTCTCCAAAACTGTTCTAATGAGGTCCTCAGCCGAGGGGCTGTGGATTAGCCTCATAAGAATCTCCATAGGAGAAGGAAAAATACAATCTTCATGTTCCTCATCATGCTCATCCCCTTCTGACAATTCATTCTTAGAGGAAACCCCTAGAATCTGTAGAACACTATTAAAGGTAGTGGGGTACTTCCAAGAGTCAAGTACCCTCGGTAGAGAGAAGGAGATTTGGGTTACTGAAATGAAAAAAGTATTGTCTAACCCTATGCTGGCTTTGTTTAGTGCTGGAGGGCCCCGGAGGACTAATAGGAGCCACAGTGCAAGAGGAGCAGAGAGATCCTGAATAATCTCTAGGAAGTGCTTTGGCATGAGGAACTGTGTGTGTGGGCGTGGGGGAGGGGTAAGGAAAGCCCCTGAGTCCCCATGCCCCTTAGAATCCAACATACTTCCCAATAAAGTGTCCCAACAGTAGTAAAAATATATTATAAGTATCCCCAGACAATATATCGACCTTAAAAGCCCAGAAAATACACTTATCTGGCAAGCCAAGGGTTAATCTGGAGAAGGAGAGCAAGGATAAGCAAGACAGAAGTAAAATGGCAACTTCCAATTGAAAGAAAGCCCATGAAACAGGCATTCAGTAATCATTTTTTCTTCTCTGTTGCTGTTGCTTAGCAATGCCTACAACTGGACAATCCACTCCAGGGAAGCACAGTAATGGTAACCCACCTAATGGAGGATTATACAGCCACATATCTAAGAAAGAAAACAATACTATTCCTAAAAAACAAAGACTGTGTCTTGCTCTGCCAGCTTCAGGCAGGACACATGAATTCTGGGAGTTAGTAGTCAGGAGGTGGGTTGAGCTAGAGGAGGAGAAGGAGGAAATCTCCACCCATAAGACTCTGTCTTTTGAGATGTGTCCTGCCCTCCAGGAGGAGGGACTCAGTGCCATGATACTAGTGTTCCATATTGGGCTTAAAGGGATAGTAATACTTTGTTTTATCTTTATTTTATTTTGTAGGAATTTAAAAAAACATTTAGAACGATATAAGTCTTATCTCTCAAACCTTTATGGTTTGAGAGATACTCACCAGCAAAGTTTCCCCTCCAGTCCCTTTTACCTAGTGTAAGCCATCTCTTCTCAGATGTGGAATGTGGTTGTAAGACAGATTGTTCCTATGAGAACAATGGAGGCCCTGCCCCCCCAACAAGTTTTTCAGGTTTTTCCCTTATCTTAAAGGGATAGTAATACTTTGTTTTAACTTTATTTTATTTTGTAGGCATTAAAAAAACTTGAAGAATGATATAAGTCTTATCTCTCAAACCTTTATGGTTTAAGAGATATTCACAAACAAAGTATCCCTTCCCTGTTCAACCAGATCAGAAGGGAGGTGCCCAGGTAGACTGCAGAGAGGGACAATCTTCAATTAAGATAAGGGAAAAAGCTGAAAAACTTGTCAAGGGGGGAAGGGCTTTCATTGCTTCTGTTCCCTTCTGTTATCTGTCTGGTCATACAACCAGATTCACATCTGAGAAGAGATGGCTTACACTAGGTAAAAGGGGTGGGGAGAGGAACTTTGCTTGTGAATATCTCATAAACCATAAAGGTTTGAGAGATAAGACTTATATCATTCTTCATGTTTTTTTAATGCCTACACAATAAAATAAAGTTAAAACGAAGTATTACTATCCCTTTAATTGAAGGCCGTCCCTCTCTGCAGTCTACCTGGTCACCTCCCTTCTGATCTGCTGAACAGTGTTACATCAGTAAAAGGGGCGGGAGGGGGATACTTTGTTATTGAATTACTCTTGAACTACAACTGTGACAGAATTTAAATAGCACTCTCCAAAGTCCAAATACTATGATGATTAATTAGAGCTACTTTTATTATGAAACATTAACATAGTAACATAGAACATAGTAAATTAGGTTGAAAAAAGACACAAGTCCATCAAGTTCAACCTTCTCCTCATACCTCAGAACTGAGAATTTTATAGCTTTCCTGCTACCAATTAAATTAGTGTTTATCAGACCTTCCTGATCAGCCTACTGATAAAAAGTATAACTCTGTATGTTCCGTTTTGAAAGAAATGTATCTAATCTTCTCTTAAATGTATCCATTGTATCTGCCATAACCTCCCTAGGCAATGAATTCCACAATTTAACAGACCTTACCGTAAAAAAAAAAAACCCTTCCTCTGCTGAAGTTTAAACCTCCTTTCCTCTAATCTCAAGGGGTGTCCCCTGGTCACCTGATCAGGCCTTGGAATAAATAGCTCACCGCAGAGATCCTTGTTTTGACCTCTCATATACTTGTACAATGTGATAAGGTCTCCTCTTAGTCTTTTCTCTAGAGTAAATAAACCAGGTTTGTTTAGTCATTCCTCATATGTCAAGTCCTCCATTCCCTTAATTAATTTTGTTGCTCTCCGCTGTACCCTCTCTAGTTCTAGTATATCCTTTTTCAGAACCGGTGCCCAAAATTGCACTGCATACTCAAGGTGAGGTCTTACCAATGATTTGTATAATGGCAAAATAATGTTATCCATTCTTGCTTCGATACCTCTTTTTATGCAAGACAGGACTTTGTTTGCCTTTGCTACTGCTGTTTCACACTGGTCACTGTTTCCAAGTCTGTAGTTGACAAGGATACCCAGGTCTTTTTCTAGCAATGAGTCACCTAAAATTATTCCATTAAGTTTATAGTAGCCTTGGGATTGTTTCCTCCCAAATGCATGACTTTACACTTCCCCACATTAAACTTCATATTCCACGTTTGCCCAATCTGACATTGTATGTAAGTCCCTCTGTAGAGAGAGAAAATATCCTGTTCTGAATTAATGACTTTGCATAATTTAGTATCATCTGCAAATATTGATATTTTGCTTTCTATATCTATTTCCAGGTAATTTATAAACATGTTAAAAAGCAGCGGATCTAATACTGAACCCTGAGGTACTCCACTCTCCACTTTAACTGTACTGGAGAATTTTCAATTTACAACCACACACTGTTCCCTATCCTTCAGCCAGTTTTGTATCCAATTGCAAAGGTTATTTCCTAGGCCCCAATTTCCTTATTTTATACACCAGCCTTCTGTGTGGCACTGTATCAAATGCCTTTGCAAAGTCTAGATATACTACATCTACTGTCTTGCCATTGTCAAGGTTGCTGCTTACCTCCTCATAGAAGCTGAAAAGATTAGTTTGGCATGATCTATTCTTCATAAAACCATGTTGATTTGTGCTAATGATTTTATTTTTTGTGTTGTAATCCTAAATATAGTCCCTTATTATCCCTTCTAACAGTTTTCCCACTACAGAGGTCAAACTCACTGGTCTATAATTCCCAGGTTCTGTTTTAGTTCATTTCTTAAATAGAGGCACTATGTTAGCTCTTCGCCAATCCTGTGGCACTGAGCCTGTGGTAATAGACCCTTGAAAGAGTAAATATAGGGGTTTTGCTAACACTGCACTAAGTTCCTGAAGAACCCTTGGATGTATGCCATCAGGACCCGGTGCTTTGTCGGTCTTAATTTTGTTCAGTCTTCCCATGACATCTCCTTGAGTTAACCCAATATCTATTAATTGTATTGTTTTATTTGTTACTTGAGGAGGCTCTTCTACCATTCCTTGCTCCCTTGTATATACTGATGCAAAGAAAGTATTTAAAACATCGGCCTTTTCCTTATCCTCACTAACCAACTCACCCATCTCATTTTTGAATGGTCCAATGCACTCCCTCTTAAGTTTTTGGCTATTTATATATTTGAAAAACTTTTTTGGATTAGTCTTGCTTTCCCTTGCAATTCTAGTTTCATTATCTATTTTTGCTACCCTGATTGCCTTTTTGCAATCTTTGTTGCACTCCCTGCATTTTAAGAAAGATTGTTCAGATCCTTCAGACTTAAATAATTTGAATGTGGTTTTTTTTCCTTGCCATTTCCTTCTTTACATGTGCAGTTAAAGGGATAGTAATACTTGAAAATAAGTTAATTTTATATTGTAGCCCTTAAAAAAATATGAAAAATGATATGTCTTATCTCCCAAACCTTTATGTTTTGGGAGATATTCAGAAGTAAAGTTTCTCCTGGAGTGACGTCATTGCTCCACCCTTCAGATTTGGAATCCGGTTCCAGGACCGGCTGTGCCTCTCCAGAAGTGCTGAGATCATCATCTTTAAAAATAATTTCTTAATTGGAATGGTCTACAAAGTGTGCTTTCAAGCCAGGCACACTTTGTAGATAGTTCCAATTAAGTAGTTCTTTTCAAAGATCTCGGCGCTGCCGGTTGCTCTGTGGACCGAATTCCAAATCTGTCCACTAGATGGCAGACTTGGCTGAAACAACCAGGAAAAGAGAACTTTACTATATTTTACATGTTTTTTTTTCATGTTTTTTTAAGGGCTACAATATAAAATAAAATTATTTTCAAGTATTACTATCCCTTTAACCACATTGGCTGTGACTTACTTCTTTTGCATTTGTTCCCCATTGGTATATACTGTTGGGTACATTTCTGCAACCTAAATTTGAATTCTGACCATTTTTCCTCAGTATTATTGCCTTTAAATAAAATATCCCAGTCTATGTGTTGCATTGAAGCCCTTAACAATTTGAAGTTAGCTTTTTTAAAATTAAGAGTTTTGGTTGAACCTATACATTTTTGCTTTGCCAGACTGATCTCAAATGTAACCATGTTGTGATCACTGCTTCCCAAATGTTCTCTTACCTTAATATTGGATACCATTTCTGTGATATTAGTGAGCACTAGGTCCAATACATTGTTATTTCTTGTCTATCCCTTTAAGGTCCTATAGAGGACAGAGCTTAGGTGGTGTCTCAGTGTCCCCGGCTATCCAGAAGGATAAACCTCTAGTCTCCGTTGGGCTCTCTTGGGGCGAGTGTTCCATTATTAGAGAGGCACTCATTGACTCCAGGGCAGTGGGCCTCTTTATCGAAAGTGCCTTCGCCCAGCACCACTCCATTTCATTGCAGCTCCATAACACTCCACTTGCCGTTGAGGCAATTGATGGCAGACCCACGAAACCGCACCTTTGTCTATGGCTGTATGGGCTCTCCCCCATGAAATTTTACAATTCCAGGTGATCCACTCTTCTCACTGTGGTCCTGGGTTATCCATGGTTGCACAAACACAATCCCACGTTTGATTGGGTAAGGGCCGAAGTCATGGCATGGCCGCCCAACTGTTCCAAGACATGCCTAGTGCAAGTGGTGAAGGTGCTAACCGCATCTCCGGTCTATTCTCTGCCTGAAGAGTACCAAGATTTCTGAGATGTATTCCATAAGGGCTGGGCTGATGAGCTCCAGCCTCACCGCCCATACGATTGCACCACTGAACTGCAACCAGGTGTCATACCTCCTCGGGGTTGAGCTTTCCCTCTTGCTGTCACGGAGAATAAGCCCATGAAGGAGTATGTTGTGGATGCGCTGTCCTGGGGGTTCATCCGCAAGTCCTCCTCTCCCGCCGGAGATGGATTCTTCATAAAGAAAAAGAGTGGCGAACTCCTACCCAATTCCACTTATTACCGAGCTATTCGATCGATTTACTAAGCTTGACCTGCGAGGGGCATATAATTTGTTAAGGTTGAAGGAGGGCCATGAATGAAAAACTACCAGAAGCGGGCATTACGAATACTTCGTACTGCCCTTCAGTCTCTGCAATGCTCCCGCAGTTTTCCAGGAATTCCTAAATGATGTCCTCCGGGACATGCTCCAACAATGCGTGGTGATATACCTAGATGACATTCTCATCCATTTCTCCTCCATGGAAAGCCACCACGCAGATGTAGCCCGAGTTCTGCAAAGATTAAGAAAGAATAACCTATTCTGCAAATTAGAGAAGTGCGAGTTCCACAGCAAACAGGTCACCTTCTTGGGGTACGTAATTTTAGAGGTCGGTTTCTTTATGGACCCCAAGAAGGTCTTGGCTGTTCTCATGTGGCCTCAAACCGTAGCTCTCCGCTCTCTTCAACATTTCCTCGGGTTCGCTAACTACTACAGGGAATGCATCTGCAATGTTTTCTCTATTGTAAAACCCCTTAACGACATAACCAAAAAAAGACGGTAATTCCACACATTGGCCCTCGGAAGCCACCAAAGCATTTGAGTCATTAAAATATTTTTTTTGCTGCAGCACCCATTTTGGCACACCTGAAACCCGAGCTGGCATTCGTATTTGAGGTAGATGCGTCTGAGACAGGAGTATGCGCCCTCCTGTCTCAATGTCCTACTCCTGAGAGCCAGCTGCACCTGTGTGGGTATTTCTCCAAAAAGTTAAGTCCTGCAGAGTGCAACTATGAAATTGGTGACCGTGAGATGCTGATGATAATATTTGCTCTCAAATATTGGAGGCATTTGATCAAGGGAACTTCCGTGCTAATCCTAATCTTCACGCATCATAAAAACCTCACCTACCTGTCAGAGGCTACGTTTGACTCCAAGGCAGGCCCAATGGGCCATATTTTTGTCTCGTTTTAATTATGTGATCTAGTACCTGCAGGGTACCAAAAATGTCCAGGCTGATGCCCTATCTAGACAGTTCTCAGGCACTAAGGAGGAGAGTCCTAATAGTCCTATTATTCCTTCGGACTGAGTACTGGCCACCATACATACCAGCATAACATTTCCCCTCAGAGAGAGAATACAGGCCGCCCAAGTAGATACACCTGCTGAGACTCCCTCTGGGCGCTGTTTTGTGCCTGTTAACCTCTGTACCAAGGTACTTTAAACCTACCATAATACGAAATTTTATTTTGTATTACATACCACTTTCTTTGCTAAAGCAGCGTTGTTAGGTGCGAAACGTGTAAGAATTACGCAGTGGTTTTTTAATTGTTTTTAATAAAGATTTGGAGACATAAACAAACTTGTCTGCTGTTGGATTATTGGAGCCCAGTGTATCGGCTGGAGGAGAAAGAGGAGACCTGGAGGAGTACAGAGACTAATATTATCTCTGTATGTTCATGCAGCTGTGTATAACATATGTTTATCACACAGTGCTAAATGTGAGTAGCTCAGTTTTTATATTTGCACTATATTGTTATTCTCACTTATCAGGCACTGTTGGCACCCCTGTTTTTTTCTTTTGTCTTTTTGTATATGCAGGGCATCCCAGAAAAAAACAGCTTCTCTGGTCAGCTTCCCGTCTCTTCTGGTGGCCAGAACTTAACAGAGATATTGCTGCCTTTGTGGCTGTCTGTCCAGTCTGTGCGCAGACTAAATCACCCCTTACCTTCCAGTGGGCCTTCTCCAACCCATACCCAATGGTGAGAAGCCATGGTCACACATTGCCATGGACTTCATAGTCAACCTCCATCTGTCAAACGGTAACACTGTCATCCTCATGGTTGTCGATAATCCACTGCATACCATTCAACAAACTCCTATCTGCTAAAGAGTTGGCTACGGTCTTTATCAAAGCAGTCTATCAGCTACACTGGGTTCCCAAAGTCATAATTTCTGACTGGGGTAAGCCAGTTTGTCTCGAGATTCTGGAGGACCTTCTGTGCACAACTAGTTATCCAACTTTCCTTCTCCTTGGCCTACCACCCGCAATCGAATGGGACTGCAGAATTCCTGTGGTGCTACATCTCAGACCATCAGAATAACTGGTCAGACCTGCTACCTTGGGCAGAGTTTGCTCATAACAGTGCAGTCTCTGCTTCTACCCGGCTCTCCCCCTTCATGGTGAATTATGGGTATCAACCCTCCATGATTCCAGATTCTTTCGTTCCCCAGGGAATTCCAGCACTGGAGGATCATCTCCAGCAGATCCTTTACACATGGGTGCAGGTCCAAGAGTCACTGCGATGCTCAAAACAGTCCCAGGAGCTCCAGGCCAACTGTAATCACCTACCCACACCCTCCTACCAGGTCAGGGAGAGGGTCAGATTGTCCTCCAGAAATCTCCACCTCAGAGTGCCCTCTCAGAATCTGGCTTCCCATTTTGTGAGGCCTTTCTGTATCCTCCCATGTGTGAAGCCTGTGGTCTATGCCCTATACCTCCCCCCCAATATTCGGATACACAATGTGTTCCATGTCTCGCTGCTGAAACCCCTGGTTTGTAATAGTTTTACTACGGTTGCTCCTCGACCCCATTTGGTGGCAGTCAGGGAATTCCTGGTCCTCTCCATAGTAGACTCTCGTAGGTTCCTTGGGAGGCTTCAGTTTTTGGTCCATTGTAAATACCATATGTCCAAAGGAGCGCTCGTGGGTTCCAGCCTCAGATGTGCATGCCCCCGGCATCCTCTGTGCTTTCCATGCATGTTTTCCCCTCAAACCTGGTCCTGCCCCCCGGTGGGGTCATTGGGGGGTCTTGTCATGGTTTGATTGATCTTCTCTAACACGCTGCTGTTGATTACTGCTGACTTTCCTTCCCTGTGTCAGGCTGCCTTGACACTCTCTGTTTCCATGGTTACTCACCAGTTATCAGCCAACCCCTTCCAGGCTATTTAAAGCAGCTAGGCTCAATTCCTCCTCGCCCTTATGTTGTTGTTCCTGGCTGCAAGTGCACTCCCCTGAGAGCCTGTGTTCCTCTGGCGTCCCTTCTGGCTCCTGACTCCTAGTTTGTTCCTGACATCGCTGACCTCCGTATTTCTGACTCTGGCTTGTCTGAGTACCCGCCTTGGTTCCCGACCCTGGCTTGTCTTTTGGTTTATGCTCCTGGATCACCATTCTGCTTTGTTTGTTTTGGCTACTTTAATAAAGGTGTTTTGCATTTTACATTTTTGTGGGACTATGAGAAAATGATTACATTTACTAAAATCCTCTTTTCTCTTATGCCCAATATGGAGCACAGAAACCATGGGGATGTATCAAAGCATCCACCAAGATTCCTGAGATGGAAAAGAGGAAAACTCCCTACACTGTAGACCAGTATTCCACAGGACTAACTGATACAATTTGAGCCTAAGGTGTCAATGGACACCAAGCAAATGGAACAAGACCCAACAGGGCTCAGAACTCTGGATAAAGAAACAGAAGCAAAGAGTCCTTATACAGGCATCACCACTTGAAGGACCTTTCTGACCAAAACTGGCCAAAGCCAGGATATTGACACTGGAGTTTGCAGAGACAACCACATTACCACGTTAGACAGCTGCTCAGCAGAAGCCTGATTCTTGTAGGGCAAAGAGGAGCCCACTGATCTGGTGGAGTTCACCAGGACTCAGTAAGGAACAGGTTTCTTTCTGAGCAGACACACCTGCTGGATATTGGCCTTCATCCAAGAAGGATCCAATGTGTATTTGGCTCTTGGAAACAACAAACAGTTGATCCAAGAAGGAATGGTAACTTTACTCTGGGCAAAAAAAAATCTCTGGGAGTATGAAGAACCACCTTGTCCTGGTGAAAAATCAGGAAAGGAGTTTACAAGAAAAAGTCTGTAATTCGGAAACTCCGCAAACAAATACGATGAGAATCAAGAGATGCAAAGGAAACAGATGAAAGAGGCTCTAAAGGAAGCTTCTCATGGAGGACTGGGATCCCTGAAGGTAGGGTAGGCATGAGCCACCCCCTGAGCAAAGGTCTTGACATCAGGGAGAAAAACAATACGCTTCTGAAAATGATCTCACAAAAAGTATGCTTTTGTATAAGTGACCAGTCAATGCATAACAGCAGATGAAAAGGTGCATCATTTTTTTTAAGTAAGTTCTGTTAAATTGTGGAATTCCTTGCCCAAGGAGGTGGTTATAGCAGATACAATGGATACATTCAAAAGAAGATTAGATACATTTCTTTCAAAGGGGAACATACAGAGTTATACTATTTATTAGTAGCAGATCAGGAATGTCTGATAAAGATTAACCTATTTGGTAGCAGGAAAGCTATAAAATACTCAGTCACTGGGGTATGAGGCAAAGGTTGAACTTGTGTCTTTATTCAACCTAATTTACTATGTTAATAAGTGTGGGGTTTGCAAGCAATCACCCGTCTTGGTCTGTATAAAAACAAGTAACAGAACTCACAGTGCTTGATCACAAAATGTGTGGTTCTTTCAAAGTGCTTTTGTATGAGTGACCAGTTGGTGCAACACAGCAGTTAGAGCAACACAGGAATAAGAGAAACAAAGGTAAATCAATTGTTTACATTTTTAAGAACTCACATTTGCACCATACATGATGAGCAAGCTTGGAGATCTCACTCAGTCACATGTATGCATACTTGGAAAAGCAGTTCCAGGGTCCATATCACTGTGGCAAGTGTGAGCAAGTGGCCTCTCTGGATGCTCACACTGGAGCGCTGGAGAGTCATATTGCAACAATGTTGATGACCTTAAGAGGAGTCTCTTGCTCAGTGAGCAGAGTTTAGCTAGGTCACCTAGCAAAGAGGGAGGAGATCAGCCAGAAGGGAACCAGGCACATTGTTGGGTGATGATTACAATGGTTGCACTGGGGGGAGGGCAAGCAGTCCTGAGTTTTTACATTCCAACAAATTTGCTAATTTCAGTGAAGATGTTGGGGAGGCAAACTCAGAAGTGGAATTGCTGGAGAAAATGGTTCCCCCTAACAGCCAGGATAACAGGTCCTCTAGAACAGAGGGGAGCCAAAAGAAAGAGAAGCCTAGGCAGGTTGTGGTTGTATGGGACTCTATCATTAAGAGAACATAGTTACATAGTAATTTAGGTTGAAAAAAGACTTGCGTCCATCAAGTTTACCCTGTTCCTATAACTGTTTACCGTCATTGATCCAAAAAAACGGGGGGGGGGGGAATCTCTTCTGCATTCCAAATGGCAATCAGATTTCTTCTTGGATCAACAAGCACTAACTAAATATTAATCCCAGTACTAACATACATAGCCCTCTATGTTAAAAAAGTATCCAGGCCCTTTTTAAAGGCATCTGTTGTATTCAATATCACCACCTCCTCAGGAAGTGAATTCCATACCTTTATTGTCCTTACTGTAAAGATTACCTTCCGCTATTGCAGATGAAAACTCTTTTCCTCAAGTTTAAGCGGGTGACCCCTTGTCCTTTGTATTGTTCTGTTTATGGACAGGTCTTTGGAGAGCCCTTTGTATGGGCCCTGAACATATTTTTTTAATGCTATCATATCCCCTCTAAGACGCCGTTTGTCTGGTGTGTACAAGTTTACATTTTCTAGCCTTTCTTCATAACTAAAATGCTGCATTCCCCTTATTAGTTTTGTAGTCCTCTTCTGCACTTTCTATAGTTCCATAATGTCCTTTTTCAGAAAAGGTGCCCAGAGTTGAACAGCATATTCAAGGTGGGGTCTTACCATGGAGAATAATATCTTCCTCCCATGAGTCAATACCCCTTTTAATACATGCCAATATCTTATTGGCCTTTGCAGCTGCCAGCTGGCACTGCGCACTACTGCTAAGTCTATTGTCTACCATTACTCCTAAATCCTTCTAATTAGTAGATTTCCCCAAAGAAACAAACATATGTTGAATTTTTATTATTATACCAAAAATACATAAATTTACACTTGCCTATATGGAATCTCATTTGCCGGCCCAGTTACCAAATTTGTCAAAATACAAATTTGTCCAGATATGGTAATCTGTGGCTCTGATCACAGAAACCAAATGGTTTGCTGTCTACCGGATGCCCGGGGTTCAGCATGTTCCAGACAGAGTGGACATATTATTGGGAGGGGCTGGAGAGGATCCAGCTATCTTGGTGTATATTGGTACCAATGACAAAGTAAGAGAAAGATGAAGAGTCCTAAAAGGTAATTTTAGGGAGTAAGATTAGTAAATGGACCTCCAAGGTAGTAATCTCAGACATACTTCATGGGCCATGCGCTACACCAGACAGTCAGTGGGAGATTAGGGCAGAAGTCTTGGTGTAAGAAGGAGAGCTCTGGGCTGATTTTGCTTATAATCTCTATAGTACAGATGGACTGTACCTGAATGCAAGAGGGTCTCATGTGCTTGGGGAGAGGATGGCTAGACAGTTGGAGGAGATTTTAGACTAGGAAGGGAGGGAGGGGCCAATAAATACTGGGCCAGAAAATAATGAAAGGCAAGGTGACCCCAGGTGGGTGGATCTGAGGGCTTGGTTAGAAGCCTATAAGCCTATAAACTACATCAAAATTAAATCACAAATGGCACATGCCAGTGGCATTAATCGTATGTTTGCAAATGCCAGCAGTTTAACTCGCAAACTAGGGGGATTGGAGCTGGTAGCTGAAATCGAAAACTATGACTTGACTGGCATAACAGACACATGGTGGGATTACACACGATTGGTCAATCAATTTGGAGGGCTACATGTTTTTACAAAAAGATAGGTCAAACAAGAGGTGGTGGGTCTGTCTGTATGTCAAACCTGCATTACTGTTTCATTTGCGGGAAGATACAGTGGATATAAAAAGTCTACACACCCCTGTTAAAATGCCAAGTTCTTGTGATGTTAAAGAATGAGACAAAGATAAATCATGTCAGAACTTTTTCCACCTTTAATGTGACCTATAACGTGAACAATTCAATTGCAAAACAAACTGAAATCATTGAGGGGGAAAAATAAAAAACGCACAATAACCTGGTTGCATAGGTGTGCACACCCTCTTATAACTGGGGATGTGGCTGTGTTCAGAATTAACTAAACACCTTCAATCTCATGTTAAATAGAAGTCATTACACACCTGCCATCATTTAAAGTGACTGATTAATCATAAATAAAAGTTCAGCCGTTCTAGTAGGATTTTTCTGACATTTGCTTAGTTGCATCTCAGACCAAAATCCATGGTCTGCAGAGAACTTCCAAAGCATCAGATGGATCTCATTGTTGAAAGATATCAGTCAGGAGAGGGGTACAAAAGAATTTCCAAAGCAATAGATATACCATGGAATACAGTGAAGACAGTCATCATCAAGTGGAGAAAATATTACACAACAGAGACATTACCAAGAACTGGACGGCCTTCCAAAATCTATCAGAAGACAAGAAGAAAACTGGTCAGGGATGCTTCCAAGAGGCCTACTGAAACATTAAAGGAACTGCAGCAATTTCTGGCAAGTACTGGCTGTGTGCTACATGTGACAACAATCTCCCGTATTCATCATATGAATGGGCTATGGGATAAGGGTGGCAAGACGGAAACCTTTTCTTACAAAGAAAAACATCCAAGCCCAGCTGAAGTTTGCAATAACAAACATCAAGTCCCCAAAAGCACGTGGAAAATGTGTTATGGTCTGATGAAACCAAGGTTGAACGTTTTGGACATAATTCCAAAAGGTATGTTTGGCACAAAAACAACGCTGCACATCACCCAAAGAACACCATACCCACAGTGAAGCATGGTGGTGGCAGCATCATGCTTTGGGGCTGTTTTTCCTCAGCTGGAACTGGGGCCTTAGTCAGGGTGGAGGGAATTATGAACAGTTCCAAATACCAGGCAATTCTGGCACAAAACCTTCAGGCATCTGGTAGAAAGCTGAAGATGAAGAGGAAGTTCACCTTTCAGCACGACAATGACCCAAAGCACACATCCAAATCCACAAAAGCATGGCTTCACCAAAAGATGATTAATGTTTTGGAATGGCCCAGCCAGAGCCCAGACCTGAATCCAATTGAACATCTGTGGGGTGATCTGAAGAGGGATGTGCACAGGAGATGTCCTCGCAATCTGACAGATTTTGAGAGCTTTGCAAAGAAGAGTGGGCGAATCTTGCCACATCAAGATGTGCCATGCTAATATAAACTCCCACCCAAAAAGACTGATTGTTGAAGTACCTTTTGATTTAATTACACCAAAGTATTAGTTTAAGGGTGTGCACACCTATGCAACTAGGTTATTGTGAGTTTTTTATTTTCCCCCCCTCAACGATTTCAGTTTGTTTTGCAATTGAATTGTTCATGTTATAGGTCACATTAAAGGTGTAAAAAGTTCTGGCATGATTTATCTTTGTCTCATTCTTTAACATCACAAGAACCTGGCATTTAAACAGGGGTGTGTAGACTTTTTATATCCACTGTATATGCAATGACAGTAGTGAACATGTGGAATCCTTGTGGATTGAAATAATCAATGGCAGTAAAACTGCCCAGAAAATATTAGTGGGTACTTGTTACAAACCACCAAACACTGGTGACCTTGAAGAATCACAGTGTAACGGAAGCTAAGGATGCAGGGTTATCCTTAGCCATCGTTCTGGGTCTCTCCCTCCTAGATGAGTACACTGGAACATAGGGCTCTTGAATGGGAGTCAAAGTGGACTCTTTAAACCATTCAGGAATGAAGATTCTGTACTCTTGCTTAGTTCAGAACAACCAACATTTTATTCCATAACACAGGGGCTTTTATACAGGATTCTGTGAATTTCCTAACAGAACAACAAATGGTCACATAATACAATCACATAGATAAAATAGGGGACACAACAAATGGTGGAGACCTCACACAATGGGATACAATGGAGGAGCTTGCAATACCATGGGACCCCATGGGGTTACTGTACGCACCTGAACAAAGAGACAATACAGAAGCTGTGACAGGCAGTCTGATTGATATAATCAACAACACAGTACAATGGAAACGGGTGTTACCTGCAGTCAGAACCCCAGATATTTCCCATCACACAGACAATAATGGATACACAACAGAGAGGAGATTATTAGGTGGACCAGACGGTGATACCATTCACCTTTGAAGTAGCATGACACCAACACAAATAATTAACCCCTAACTGCCCAGGCTATGATTTTAGTCTCTTTTGCAGAGCTGCCTGTTAATAGTAACATAGTAAATTAGGTTGAATAAAGACACAAGTCCATCAAGTTCAACCTTCGCCTCATACCTCAGAACTGAGAATTTTATAGCTTTCCTGCTACCAATTAAATTAGTCTTTATCAGACCTTCCTGATCAGCCTACTTATAAACAGTATAACTCTGTATGTTCCCTTTTGAAAGAAATGTATCTAATCTTCTGTTAAATGTATCCATTGTATCTGCCATAACTACCTCCCTGGGCAATGAATTCCACAATTTGACATACCTTACCGTAAAAAAACCCTTCCTCTGCTGAAGTTTAAACCTCCTTTCCTCTAATCTCAAGGGGTGTCCCCTGGTCACCTGATCAGGCCTTGGAATAAATAGCTCACCACAGAGATCCTTGTATTGACCTCTTATATACTTGCACAATGTGATAAGGTCTCCTCTTAGTCATCTTTTCTCTAGAGTAAATAAACCAAGTTTGTTTAGTCGTTCCTCATATGTCAAGTCCTCCATTCCCTTAATTAATTTTGTTTCTCTCCGCTGTACCCTCTCTAGTTCTAGTATATCCTTTTTCAGAAACGGTGCCCAAAATTACACTGCATACTCAAGATGAGGTCTTACCAATGATTTGTATAATGGCAAAATAATGTTATCCACTCTTGCTTCGATACCTCTTTTTATGCAAGACAGGATTTTGTTTGCCTTTGCTACTGCTGTTTGACACTGGTCACTGTTTCCAAGTTTGTAGTTGACAACGATACCCAGGTCTTTTTCTAGCAATGAGTCACCTAAAATTATTCCATTAAGTTTATAAGTAGCCTTGGGATTGTTTCCTCCCAAATGCATGACTTTACACATCCCCACATTAAACTTCATATTCCACATGTTTGCCCAATCTGACATTGTATGGAAGTCCCTCTGTAGAGAGAAAATATCCTGTTCTGAATTAATGACTTTGCATAATTTAGTATCATCTGCAAATATTGGTATTTTGCTTTCTATATCTATTTCCAGGTCATTTACAAACATGTTAAAAAGCAGCGGACCCAATACTGAACCCTGAGGTACTCCACTCTCCACTTTAACTGTACTGGAGTATTTTCCATTTACAACCACACACTGTTCCCTATCCTTCAGCAAGTTTTGTATCCAATTGCAAAGGTTATCTCCTAGCCCCAATTTCCTTATTTTATACACCAGCCTTCTGTGTGGCACTGTATCAAATGCCTTTGCAAAGTCTAGATATACTACATCTACTGCCTTGCCATTGTCAAGGTTGCTGCTTACCTCCTCATAGAAGCTGAAAAGATTAGTTTGGCATGATCTATTCTTCATAAAACCATGTTGATTCGTGCTAATGATTTTATTTTTTTGTGTTGTAATCCTGAATATAGTCCCTTATTATCCCTTCTAAAAATTTTTCCACTACAGAGGTCAAACTCACTGGTCTAGAATTCTCAGGTTCTGTTTTAGTTCCCTTCTTAAATAGAGGCACTATGTTAGCTCTTCGCCAATTCTGTGGCACTGAGCCTGTGGTAATAGAATCTTTAAAGAGTAAATATAGGGGTTTTGCTAACACTGCACTAAGTTCCTGAAGAACCCTTGGATGTATACCATCAGGACCCGGTGCTTTGTCGGTCTTAATTTTGTTCAGTCTTCTCATGACATCTCCTTGAGTTAACCCAATATCTATTAATTGTATTGTTTTATTTGTTACTTGAGGAGGCTCTTCTACCATTTCTTGCTCCCTTGTATAAAACATCCCTTGTTTAAAACATCGGCCTTTTCCTTATCCTCACTAACCAACTCAACCATCTCATTTCTGAATGGTCCAATGCACTCCCTCTTAAGTTTTTGGCTATTTATATATTTGAAAACCTTTTTTGGATTAGTCTTGCTTTACCTTGCAATTCGAGTTTCATTATCTATTTTTGCTACCCTAATTGCCTTTTTGCAATCTTTGTTGCACTCCCTGTATTTTAAGAAAGATTGTTCAGTTCCTTCAGACTTAAATAATTTGAATGTGTTTTTTTTCCTTGCCATTTCCTTCTTTACATGTGCAGTTAACCACACTGGCTGTGACTTACTTCTTTTGCGTTTGTTCCCCATTGGTATATACTGTTGGGTACATTTCTGCAACCTAAATTTGAATTCACTGCAGCAGGGGTATGACAGGGGCTGGTGAGGAGCGAATTCCTACTCACCAGGTTAGGGGAAACAACATAGGGGCTGCTGGTGAGGACCTTTGTCCCACCCATCGCATCAGAGGTATGAGGAAAAAGGGGCAGCAGATCCACTGTAGAATTTTTTGAGAATCTGTTTGCAGCAGTACTCATCCTTTCTTTGCATCAAGGCTGCATACCTCTGCTCAACAGTCCATTCACCATAGACCAGTCGCAACCAAGGATATAACTTCTCTTGTTGCTGATTTCCCAGAATCGGCTGTATTCCCGGCAGCCAAATGTAACATCCTGGACCCAGGCCTCCAAGGCCAGCCCACGGTCGTCACATCCCAGGAAAGGTGGTGGGCTGGTGAAGGGTGGAATGTGGAAAAACTCCTGGTTATCTCTGTTGCACAAAACCTAGTATCCATCTTGTACCATCATCTCAGCTTGGCTGCAACTATCCAGCTGGTCTTCCCATTCCGCCAGACCAGGCCCCACCATCAGGGGTTTCCACAGAGTCCATAATCTCCTAAACCACTGTAGCTCCAATGCTGGTGAGCTCAGGGTCTCAGGGTACTCCACTGTGTCTGCCATGTCTCACCGGTGAACCTCCAATTTGGTGAGGGAGAAATCCCACCACTTGCCACCAGTGTAACGGAAGCTAAGTAGGGACCGCGTTGCCTTCCGCCGTTGTTCCCGGGTCTCTCCCTCTCGATGCCAGATAAACGCCGTCGGATGCACCGGTTGAAGTATGAACGGTCAATGAAACAGTCGCAAGATCGCTGGAAGCAGGGAAGCACGGGCAGTAGAGAGTGAGGCCTCTACTCCCGGTCAAAGGATCGCTGGAAGATGTCGCAGGAACACAAGGATGACAAGATGGAGTCCACGTCACCACCTGACAGCATACGAAGTCCAGGTCGCAGGAAGCTGGCAGCAGATGGTCGACAATACAGGATACTCAGCTCAGATGGGCGTCAGAGTGGTCGCTTTTACCATAAGAACATAAAAGACACCAGAACTCCACTGTTTACTCAGAAGACTGACTTTATTGTACCAAACCACACATATTTATACACAAATCTTACATTGAAACTCATGGGGGAACCAGATACAATGGGGAACATAATTCAATCACAGCACATCAGACAAAGGCCAGCAACAGATGGTTTTAACAGATACAATAACTCAGACATGATTACATTTCAAATACAAAAGGATTTGATGAACAAAGACTTGAAGGCTTGAATTAATTACCACACGTCAGGGGGTCTGACTGCAGTTCACAATGGCTTAATTAACACACAGCAGGGGGTCTAGCTACAGTACACATAGTCAAATGGTTGGAGTGGGTACAATGCACATCTTAGGGACAGTGGGCCAAGGTTGGAGCCTTTGTTTGACTACTTTGAATGCCCTGCTCCAACCCTGACCAATCCCTGAGCTGCCTACGGTTCCCCAGCTTAGGCTAAGGAAGATATTTGCATGCCTACTCCAGGGTTTTGAGTGACCCCGCTTTCACCTCTTGCCCTGCCGCCGAACGTTCGATCCGGTGGCGCTGATCACACACCGCGCCGGTACCCGCCGACTGGTAGTCTGTGAGTGTGTAATCCCTCGACCACAACAATACATTAAACATAGACCATTCTACAGTACATGCAGCAAAGACTAATGGGGTAATGGGTGGCCAGTTCGTACACCAGGACCCACAGCAAAGTCCAAACAGGGCAAAACGTCCACAGTCTTTGGCTAAACAAACTTATGGCCAGACAAGGGCTCAAGTAACGGGTACAATCCGTTACACACAGCTATTAATGCAAACAGAAAAGGATTTTCAAATAGAGAGAACTATAATTATGGAAGATTTTAATTATCCAGAAATAGATTGGAAAAATGGAAAACCAATTCTGCTACAAGCAGTAAGTTTCTGAACTTGTTGAATTACAATTTTTTTACAGACCTCAACCAGAGCGGATGCGTGTCTGGATCTGGTAATAACTAACAATGAACAGCTTATCTCTACCATCCATGTAAGGGAGCACTGGGGAACAGTGACCATAACATGGTATCATTTGAGATTAATTAAAACAAAAAGCTATTTAGTATGGGTTCCACCAAAACACTGAATTTTAAAAAGGCCAACTTTTGCAAGTTTAATGAATCCCTTGGTCACGTTGACTGGAATGGAATATTTTCTGGAAAAAACACAGAAGGTAAGTGGAATGCCTTCAAAATAACATTACAAAAATATACATATAAATGTATACACTTTGGAAACAAATACAAAATAAGCAAATTAAAATGTGGCTAACCAGTAAAGTAATTCATGAAATAAATAAGAAGAAAGCAACATTTAAACATTATAAAGCGGAGGGATCATCAGAGGCATTTGCAAAATACAAAGATGCCAACAAAACCTGTAAAAAGGTGATTACATTAGCTAAATTGTAGAACGAAAAAATAATTGCCAAGGAGAACAAGATCAATTCCAAAAATCTATTTAAATACATTAATGGCCAAAAATTAAAGTCTAATAATGTTGGGTCTTTGTTATCTGAAACAGGTGAGATGGACATTGTGGGGACAGAGAGAAAACAGATATTTTAAATAATTTCTTTTCTTCTGTTTTTACCAAGGAAAGGACAAGATGGACAAGAACCAGCAAACTACTTTTACAGAACAGTCACAGCAAGCATGGGATTGGCTGACACATGAAAAAGTGTTAAAACAATTAAATGGTAGACAAAGCCCCGGGGTCGGACGGTATACACCCACAAGTACTTAAAGATCTAAGCCGGGCGCTGGCCAGACTGTTATTTTTGATTTTCAGGGATTCTTTTATTTCAGGTTTGGTGCCCACGGATTGGCATAAAGCAGATGCGGTGCCCATATGTAAAAAGGGATCAAAATCCTAGCCAGGAAGTTACAGACCTGTAAGCTTGACATCTGTGGTGGGGAAGCTGTTTGAAAGGATGCTAAGGGAATATATTCAAGAATTCATCTTGAACAGGACTATCATTAGCAGGACCCAACATGGCTTTTTTAAAGACAGGTCTTTGTCAAACTAACTTGAATGCATTTTATGAAAAAGTGAGTAAAAATATAGATCTGGGTGCAGCAGTTGATGTGATCTATTTAGACTTTGCCCAGGTATTTGATACGGTTCCACACAAAAGGTTACTGTACAAATTGAATGAAATAGGCTTAGGGGCAAACGTTTGTGCATGGATTGGAAATTGGCTGAAAGATAGAATGCAAAGAGTGGTGGTAAATGGGAAGTTCTCCAACTGGATGAACTTGATAATTGAAGTATCTAATGGATTTGTCCTGGGGCCTCTTCTTTTTAATTTGTTTATTAATGATATCCCAGTGGTCATAGGGAGCCATGTATCAGTCTTTGCCGATGACACAAAATTAAGTAGGGTAATAAAGTCTGAACTGTCTGTGTCTTCATTACAAGAGGATTTGGACAAATTGGGTAAATGGGCAGGCAAATGAGATTCAATATAGACAAGTGTAAAGTTATGCATTTTGGTTATAATAATAAAAATGCAACATATAGTCTAAATGGTGTTTCTTTGGGGAACTCTACTAATAAAAAGGATTTGGGAGTAATAGTAAACAGTAGACTTAGCAATATTGCGCAGTGCCAGCTGGCGGCTGCAAAGGCCAATAAGATGTTGGCATGTATTAAAAGGAGTATTGACTCATGGGAGAAAGATATTATTCTGCCTCTTTACAGGTCGAAGGTAAGACCCCACCTTGACTATGCAGTTCAATTATATGCGCCTTTTCTGAAAAATGACATTATGGAACTGGAGAACGTGCAGAGGAGGGCTACAAAACTAATAAGGGGAATGGAAAGTTTTAGATATGTAGAAAGGCTAGAAAAGTTAAACTTGTACACACTAGAGAAATGGTGTCTTAGAGGGGATATGATAACATTATAAAAATATGTTCAGGGCCCATACAAAGGGCTCTCCAAAGACCTGTTCATTAACAGAACAGTACAACGGACAAAGGGTCACCTGCTAAGATTTGAGGATGCCTTTAAAAAGGGGCCTGGATACTTTTTTTTTTTTTTTTTTTTAAAGAGCAGACCATAGAGGGCTATGTATGTTAGTATTGGGATTAATATTTATTTAGTGCTTGTTGATCCAATGAGAAATTTGATTGCCATTTGGAATCAAGAAAGTATTTCCCCCCTTCAAAGCAGAATCTGAAAAAAGACATAAGTCTTTTTTCAACCTAAACCACTATGTAACTATGCAACTGAAAGGGCTGATATCTGAAACTTAATAGAACTCATGCGGAGACTTGTTGATACTCTGGAAGGAATGCCAGAATCACCAAAATAAACATTCTTCAAGATCTTGGCTTCAAAACCTGAGGACAACAAAGTGCATTCTGGGTCAGGGGGCGAAATGACAGATTGAGAGGGTCCAAGAACCAAAACGATGGGGCAAAACAGGGTGACCAATATGACCTGAGCACTCTATATCCTGATCTTTCTCAATACCCTGGGAATCAAAGTAAACTGAAACAGATATGTCAGATAAAAATTCCATGGAATGGTCATTGAGTCCATGGGAATCAAAGTAAACTGAAACACATATGTCACATGAAAATTCCATGGAATGGTCATTGAGTCCATTGAAAAAGAAAAAAACAATAAAGGCGATCCTACCACAGTCCACTTGGGAAATATATAGAATCCCTCAATAATACCTCGGAAGTGCTGCTATTTGTTGCGGTGTCTTCAGTATCACCCCACAGTCAATGACCCACGTACAAAAAAAGAAAAACAAAAGCGCAACTTCCGAATGTATACTATATGAAAATAAGATATATTGTAATAGAGGTCCTCTTCAATAGCTGTATATATACACCAATAAGCTTCTTAAAACTGTGTTCATAAAAAACCAAATTGAAGTCTTGATGCTAAAAAGCCATAAATACCATCGATCCTGCAGGTAGTAAATTCCAGCGTGTGTTCACGACACCAGTCTCCTCCAATTGGTTAGAGTGCCTTGTGACGTCTGATGTTCCGTTCCGGTCAGATCGGGTCTCACAGTGGGATACAATGTTGCAAACTACAACAAGATAAAGCAAATCGCTCTAAGTGTAGCATTAGAGATACATCGATCCGCCACACAAACCCCTGATAAGACCGCACTCACCAAATGGCCAGAGATAGTCAGCGTATAAACAGGACTCATAGACCCGACTGTGCTGGAATGTACACACGTATTATGATACAAGTAGAGAAGTAAATTTCTTTTATTGATATTCAACGCGTTTCGCGAGTCTAATGCTCGCTTCTTCAGGAATAAAATGTATATACATCTCACATTCTTCACATACTTAAATAGACAACCGTTAATAGAAAACGCCCATTACAATGACGTTAATGGACGTATACTGGTCCATATCCAAGCCTCAATTCCAAGGCTATCTCTTACTGGATTAATGGACCAGAAATATATTGGATCTTCCCTTCAATTAAAATCCTTACCTAAAACCACAAAAGTACATAAAAAACCATATCTATATAAAAACAAAAAGGTTAATGAACACCTGTTGTGTAATAATCACACCTTCATAAGAAAATCAAGTTAAAAAACCAATATTAAAAACTCTATATTGTATATAGCGAGGTGTGTTAAATATACATTCACATCATCTTTCATTTTGGAAAAGTCAGTAAATCATACACACAATGTATAGAGAGTGTACATCTATATGCTCCTAGTATCATTGCATTACTAAAAAACATAATATAAGGCAGAAGTGACAAAGGATGACATGTAGGATCCAAAGGGAAATACACATATCAAGCAAAATATATCCAATAAAATATATATCAAATAAAATTGCTAACTTCAAGGTCTTCATTGAGTCCATAGGGGGATAGTGTATTAAGGGTATAGATCCAAAAAGCTTCTTGTTTGCATAGTCTAATATATCTGTTAGAAGTTAGCAATTTTATTTGATATATATTTTATTGGATATATTTTGCTTGATATGTGTATTTCCCTTTGGATCCTACATGTCATCCTTTGTCACTTCTGCCTTATATTATGTTTTTTAGTAATGCAATGATACTAGGAGCATATAGATGTACACTCTCTATACATTGTGTGTATGATTTACTGACTTTTGCAAAATGAAAGATGATGTGAATGTATATTTAACACACCTCGCTATATACAATATAGAGTTTTTAATATTGGTTTTTTAACTTGATTTTCTTATGAAGGTGTGATTATTACACAACAGGTGTTCATTAACCTTTTTGTTTTTATATAGATATGGTTTTTTATCTACTTTTGTGGTTTTAGGTAAGGATTTTAATTGAAGGGAAGATCCAATATATTTCTGGTCCATTAATCCAGTAAGAGATAGCCTTGGAATTGAGGCTTGGATATGGACCAGTATACGTCCATTAACGTCATTGTAATGGGCGCTTTCTATTAACAGTTGTCTATTTAAGTATGTGAAGAATGTGAGATGTATATACATTTTATTCCTGAAGAAGCGAGCATTAGACTCGCGAAACGCGTTGAATATCAATAAAAGAAATTTACTGCTCTACTTGTATCATAATACGTGTGTACATTCCAGCACAGTCGGGTCTATGAGTCCTGTTTATACGCTGCCTATCTCTGGCCATTTGGTGAGTGCGGTCTTATCAGGGGTTTGTGTGGTGGATCGATGTATCTCTAATGCTACACTTAGAGCGATTTGCTTTATCTTGTTGTAGTTTGCAACATTGTATCCCACTGTGAGACCCGATCTGACCGGAACGGAACATCAGACGTCACAAGGCACTCTAACCAATTGGAGGAGACTGGTGTCGTGAACACACGCTGGAATTTACTACCTGCAGGATCGATGGTATTTATGGCTTTTTAGCATCAAGACTTCAATTTGGTTTTTTATGAACACAGTTTTAAGAAGCTTATTGGTGTATATATACAGCTATTGAAGAGGACCTCTATTACAATATATCTTATTTTCATATAGTATACATTCGGAAGTTGCGCTTTTGTTTTTCTTTTTTTGAGTCCATTGAAAACACCAGGGGATCCTCCATCCTACAGAACAGAGGAACCTTTTTCTGGTACATATTGGATGCCATGAGAGCCACTGATGGAAGTCACCAGTGATAGACTACTGATCAAACACACACTGGTTGATTTCCCAATTCCCGGGACTTATAAAGTCTATAACCACATTTTCCACTACTGCAATGTAATCCACCGAGATGGCTAAACTTGAGCTTTGGCCCACTGAAGAAGGTTTCGAACCTCCATCCCAGTCATTTCTGGTTCCTCCTTGGTGACTGGTGTATGCAACTGCTGTTGTATTGTCCAACTACACAATCACCAGTGTTCAGTTAGTATATGGAACCAGTGATGAAGCGATAAGCGAATGGCCTGTAATTTCCAATTTTCTGATTGGAAGAAGACCCTTTTCCGAGTCTGCTGGGCTGGCATCGGTGGGGACCATTACCCATTTCGGTACAACAAATGGACATCTCAGTATTAGATGGGGATGGTGGAGCCAACAAAGAAGATCCTTCTTTGTACATGGAGACAGACATGGTAAAATTGCTAACTTCAAGGTCTTCATTGAGTCCATAGGGGGATAGTGTATTAAGGGTATAGATCCAAAAAGCTTCTTGTTTGCATAGTCTAATATATCTGTTAGAAGTTAGCAATTTTATTTGATATATATTTTATTGGATATATTTTGCTTGATATGTGTATTTCCCTTTGGATCCTACATGTCATCCTTTGTCACTTCTGCCTTATATTATGTTTTTTAGTAATGCAATGATACTAGGAGCATATAGATGTACACTCTCTATACATTGTGTGTATGATTTACTGACTTTTGCAAAATGAAAGATGATGTGAATGTATATTTAACACACCTCGCTATATACAATATAGAGTTTTTAATATTGGTTTTTTAACTTGATTTTCTTATGAAGGTGTGATTATTACACAACAGGTGTTCATTAACCTTTTTGTTTTTATATAGATATGGTTTTTTATCTACTTTTGTGGTTTTAGGTAAGGATTTTAATTGAAGGGAAGATCCAATATATTTCTGGTCCATTAATCCAGTAAGAGATAGCCTTGGAATTGAGGCTTGGATATGGACCAGTATACGTCCATTAACGTCATTGTAATGGGCGCTTTCTATTAACAGTTGTCTATTTAAGTATGTGAAGAATGTGAGATGTATATACATTTTATTCCTGAAGAAGCGAGCATTAGACTCGCGAAACGCGTTGAATATCAATAAAAGAAATTTACTGCTCTACTTGTATCATAATACGTGTGTACATTCCAGCACAGTCGGGTCTATGAGTCCTGTTTATACGCTGCCTATCTCTGGCCATTTGGTGAGTGCGGTCTTATCAGGGGTTTGTGTGGTGGATCGATGTATCTCTAATGCTACACTTAGAGCGATTTGCTTTATCTTGTTGTAGTTTGCAACATTGTATCCCACTGTGAGACCCGATCTGACCGGAACGGAACATCAGACGTCACAAGGCACTCTAACCAATTGGAGGAGACTGGTGTCGTGAACACACGCTGGAATTTACTACCTGCAGGATCGATGGTATTTATGGCTTTTTAGCATCAAGACTTCAATTTGGTTTTTTATGAACACAGTTTTAAGAAGCTTATTGGTGTATATATACAGCTATTGAAGAGGACCTCTATTACAATATATCTTATTTTCATATAGTATACATTCGGAAGTTGCGCTTTTGTTTTTCTTTTTTTGAGTCCATTGAAAACACCAGGGGATCCTCCATCCTACAGAACAGAGGAACCTTTTTCTGGTACATATTGGATGCCATGAGAGCCACTGATGGAAGTCACCAGTGATAGACTACTGATCAAACACACACTGGTTGATTTCCCAATTCCCGGGACTTATAAAGTCTATAACCACATTTTCCACTACTGCAATGTAATCCACCGAGATGGCTAAACTTGAGCTTTGGCCCACTGAAGAAGGTTTCGAACCTCCATCCCAGTCATTTCTGGTTCCTCCTTGGTGACTGGTGTATGCAACTGCTGTTGTATTGTCCAACTACACAATCACCAGTGTTCAGTTAGTATATGGAACCAGTGATGAAGCGATAAGCGAATGGCCTGTAATTTCTAATTTTCTGATTGGAAGAAGACCCTTTTCCGAGTCTGCTGGGCTGGCATCGGTGGGGACCATTACCCATTTCGGTACAACAAATGGACATCTCAGTATTAGATGGGGATGGTGGAGCCAACAAAGAAGATCCTTCTTTGTACATGGAGACAGACATGGTAAAATTGCTAACTTCAAGGTCTTCATTGAGTCCATAGGGGGATAGTGTATTAAGGGTATAGATCCAAAAAGCTTCTTGTTTGCATAGTCTAATATATCTGTTAGAAGTTAGCAATTTTATTTGATATATATTTTATTGGATATATTTTGCTTGATATGTGTATTTCCCTTTGGATCCTACATGTCATCCTTTGTCACTTCTGCCTTATATTATGTTTTTTAGTAATGCAATGATACTAGGAGCATATAGATGTACACTCTCTATACATTGTGTGTATGATTTACTGACTTTTGCAAAATGAAAGATGATGTGAATGTATATTTAACACACCTCGCTATATACAATATAGAGTTTTTAATATTGGTTTTTTAACTTGATTTTCTTATGAAGGTGTGATTATTACACAACAGGTGTTCATTAACCTTTTTGTTTTTATATAGATATGGTTTTTTATCTACTTTTGTGGTTTTAGGTAAGGATTTTAATTGAAGGGAAGATCCAATATATTTCTGGTCCATTAATCCAGTAAGAGATAGCCTTGGAATTGAGGCTTGGATATGGACCAGTATACGTCCATTAACGTCATTGTAATGGGCGCTTTCTATTAACAGTTGTCTATTTAAGTATGTGAAGAATGTGAGATGTATATACATTTTATTCCTGAAGAAGCGAGCATTAGACTCGCGAAACGCGTTGAATATCAATAAAAGAAATTTACTGCTCTACTTGTATCATAATACGTGTGTACATTCCAGCACAGTCGGGTCTATGAGTCCTGTTTATACGCTGCCTATCTCTGGCCATTTGGTGAGTGCGGTCTTATCAGGGGTTTGTGTGGTGGATCGATGTATCTCTAATGCTACACTTAGAGCGATTTGCTTTATCTTGTTGTAGTTTGCAACATTGTATCCCACTGTGAGACCCGATCTGACCGGAACGGAACATCAGACGTCACAAGGCACTCTAACCAATTGGAGGAGACTGGTGTCGTGAACACACGCTGGAATTTACTACCTGCAGGATCGATGGTATTTATGGCTTTTTAGCATCAAGACTTCAATTTGGTTTTTTATGAACACAGTTTTAAGAAGCTTATTGGTGTATATATACAGCTATTGAAGAGGACCTCTATTACAATATATCTTATTTTCATATAGTATACATTCGGAAGTTGCGCTTTTGTTTTTCTTTTTTTGAGTCCATTGAAAACACCAGGGGATCCTCCATCCTACAGAACAGAGGAACCTTTTTCTGGTACATATTGGATGCCATGAGAGCCACTGATGGAAGTCACCAGTGATAGACTACTGATCAAACACACACTGGTTGATTTCCCAATTCCCGGGACTTATAAAGTCTATAACCACATTTTCCACTACTGCAATGTAATCCACCGAGATGGCTAAACTTGAGCTTTGGCCCACTGAAGAAGGTTTCGAACCTCCATCCCAGTCATTTCTGGTTCCTCCTTGGTGACTGGTGTATGCAACTGCTGTTGTATTGTCCAACTACACAATCACCAGTGTTCAGTTAGTATATGGAACCAGTGATGAAGCGATAAGCGAATGGCCTGTAATTTCCAATTTTCTGATTGGAAGAAGACCCTTTTCCGAGTCTGCTGGGCTGGCATCGGTGGGGACCATTACCCATTTCGGTACAACAAATGGACATCTCAGTATTAGATGGGGATGGTGGAGCCAACAAAGAAGATCCTTCTTTGTACATGGAGACAGACATGGTATGAGACAGGTGAATGCATTATCTTTATCAACTCCTGGAGTCCCAAAAGAAAGTGTGACTGCATAGGATCACTGTAACAGTTTGTTTGACTCACAGACACAGAGTTAGGATAAAAAATACAGTTTTATTAAATACAATAATACACAAAGAACCCTCACAGGTCCTGTAATATACAACTGATAGTACAGACACACGACAGGTAAATTAGGCCCACACAGGTCCACCACAAATATAGGAGACAAACAGTTTATGCTGACATGGGTCAGGCAGATGATAAGGTTTCCAGGTTTCAGCAATGCAGGAGTTAACATTCATCAAGATAGAAAAATAGTCCCATATGTGAAAGTATTGAGCTGATTCTTAAACACACCAAAGACTGAATTCACAGCGAGTACCAGTCCACTGAGGTAAACAGGAGTGCTACTGGTGCTGACACGTAGGCAACACTTGCTACCGGTTTTGACAGAGTGGAGCGTAGCCAATGGCAATGTACCGGTGTTATCATGGAGGCAACACTTGCAACCGGTTTTGACAGAGGGGAGCGTAACCAATGGCAATGTACCGGTGCAATTACGGAGCAACACTGGCAACCGGTTTTGACAGAGTGGAGCATAGCCAATGGCAATGTACCAGTGCTATCACGGAGGCAACACTTGCAACCGGTATTGACAGAGTGGAGCGTAGCCAATGGTAATGTACCGGTGCTATCACGGAGGCAACACTTGCAACCGGTTTTGACAGAGGAGCGTAGCCAATGGCAATGTACCGGTGTTATCACGGAGGCAGCACTTTGCAACCGGTATTGACAGAGTGGATCGTAGCCAATGGCAATGTACCGGTGCCATCACGGAGGCAACACTTGCAACCGATATTGACAGAATGGAGGACTAGGCCAGTGGCACTCCGTAGAGCCAAAATGAGACAATACTAGGCAAGCCTGCGGGTGCAGAGGTGCCAAACAAGGCAAGGCACCGGAAGTCAGAATGTCGTGAGGCGACCATGATCAAAACGGAGATCTGCCAAGTCGAAGTCCAGGAGCAGGAACGTCAGCCAGGCCGGATCAGGACACAGGAGCAGGAACATCAGCCAGGTTGGGTCGATACACAGGAACGAACACTGAAGAATAGTCAGGCAATCCGGGTCCGTACACAGGCGCAGGAACTGGAGAATAGTCAGACAAGCCAAGTCGGTACACTGGAAACTTCATAAGCAAACATAGCACTGGCACAGGAAGTTGATCAGCGACCTGTGCCCTGAAAGACTGAGTTTGGATACTTGCTGGAAAAATAGAATAAGTATATTGTGTGTGGTGTAATGCGGTAAAGGAGAGGTTAAAAAACAAATCTCTGGGTTTTGTTTTCCCTCACTTTGCTGTGAGACAAGCAAATAATTGAAGTCTGGTGTGGTGGGAGTGACTAATTGCTGTGTTTGTAATTGGTGGATTCCTGGATTAAATAGCAAGGAGTGAGAGAGCTCTGTAAGTTGATCAGTGACCTGTGCCCTGAAAGACTGAGTTTGGATAGTTGCTGGAAAAATAGAATAAGTATATTGTGTGTGGTGTAGTGCGGTAAAGGAGAGGTTAAAAAACAAATCTCTGGGTTTTGTTTTCCCTCTCTTTGCTGTGAGACAAGCAAATAATTGAAGTCTGGTGTGGTGGGAGTGACTAATTGCCGTGTTTGTAATTGGTGGATTCCTGGATTAAATAGCAGATACATAGTGAATACTTGAACGTGTGAATCTTACATCAGTGTGTAAGTGCAGAAGGGTGGTAAGTGTGGGAATTTAAAACAGGGAGAATTCAAATACAGGGGACTGCTATTACAAGTGACTGGTTCCAAGTGAAGAGTTAGAAGGAATCTGGTTAAGTGCATAAGAGTGTGTTTGGTGTTTTATTGGTATTTTATTAAGGTTAAAAAAAAATAATAATAATTGTGTGGGTATTGCAAGAGTTAAAAAAACTGTTTACTGGGATTTTTTCTGGCCTATGTGATTAGGGCTGATTGCTAAGGGATTTCACCTGGATGTTAGTTACTATAAATACAGTCCATTAGCTCTGTGGAGCTGGCTCTGAGACTGCTATTGCAAGTGACTGGTTCCAGGTGAAGAGTTAGAAGGAATCTGGTGACTATCATTTCAAAGGATTTATTGCATTCACATTTAAGGTTGGTTACTTACCATATAGTGAGCATTAGAGGATAATATAAAGCTATTTGAATTGTAAAACCAAGCATGAGTGATAGCAGGTTAGCCAATCTCACGCAGTGCACATCTTGTCACATGGTTGAACACTTGGAGCAATCGTTCCAGGAGTCATACCGCTGTGCCAAGTGTGAGCATATTTTCTCTTTAGAGTCTAAGATATTGGATTTGGAGAGAAATATTGCGAGACATTGGAAACCTGGAAAGGAGTTTAGAACTCACAGAGCAGGTAGTATGTGGGGTTAGTGGTGAAGAGGGTGGAGTTGTAGATGAGGAGCGACAGGTAGGCAGCTGGGTAACAGTAAGGAGGGGAGGTAGTGGGCAGAGGAAGGCCAGTTCGGAGTTGACTCAGTCCAACAGATTTGCAAGATTGTGTGAAGATGTTGATGAGAATTGGCAACACCGGAGAGGGCTGATTCCTCTAGCAGCCAGGGGAACAGTCCTCCTTCCAGGCTAGATGGGATGCAGAGCAGGCAGAAACCAAGGCAGGTGGTGGTAATAGGGGACTCTATTATTAGGAGGGTAGATAGGGTAATCTGCCGCCAGGAACGTGAATGCTGAACAGTATGCTGTCTTCCGGGTGCTCGGTTTCGGCATGTTGCGGACAGGGTTGGCAGATTATTGGGAGGGGCTGGAAGTGATCCAGCTGTCTTGGTACATATTGGAACCAATGACAAAATAGGAAGAAGATGGAGGTCCCTAAAGAACGATTTCAGGGATTTAGGGTGCAAGCTCAAGGCAAGGACCTCTAAGGTAGTATTTTCTGAAATACTACCTGTGCCATGCGCCAGTGTGGGTAGGCAGACGGAGCTCAGGGAGCTTAATGCATGGCTCAAGCAATGGTGTAGGAAGGAGGGTTTTGGGTTTTTAGAACACTGGGCAGACTTTGCTCTTGGGTACAATCAATATGGAAGAGATGGATTGCACATAAATGGTAGAGGAGCCTCTGTGTTAGGGGAGAGAATGCTAGGAAGCTTGGAGGAGCTTTTAAACTAGGAAGGGGGGATATAGATAGCAAATATGGGGTAGATAGAGCAGATAGGAACTGGGTCCAAGTAAATGACCAGGGGGGTGGAGAAAGGGTGGGGAAAAATGTAGTCAGTAGGGAGGAACTCCTAGTAAATGAAGGTGAAGAAAAAAGGCATGTAGGGATTAATATATTTAAAGACTTCAAAATTAATTGTATGCTAGCAAATGCAAGAAGTATGGTAGATAAAATAAGAGAACTAGAATTGCTGGCTGTTAATGAGCAATGGGACATAACTGGAATAACAGAAACATGGTGGAACGATGCACAAGACTGGGCTGTAAATATAGAGGGTTATTCCCTGTTTAGAAGAGACAGAATTAATAGAAAAGGTGGAGGTGTGTGCTTATATTTGAAAACAGAGC
Organism: Rhinophrynus dorsalis; assembly: GCA_037306005.1. Classification (NCBI taxonomy): domain Eukaryota; kingdom Metazoa; phylum Chordata; class Amphibia; order Anura; family Rhinophrynidae; genus Rhinophrynus; species Rhinophrynus dorsalis. The sequence continues at coordinate 300,020,477 of CM074718.1, forward strand.
TAAATCCAGTTTTGCGAGGTGATATTAGTGAGGAAACTGGCCAAACTGTGGAGTCCATGTGGGTAGAAATCGAGACTAAATGTGGTGTGAAAGGTAAAAAAAAGTTGTTGGTGGGCATATGCTACAAACCACCAAATATCGATGACAATGATGAGGCCCAACTGCTATTGCAGATGAGGAAAGCTGCCCAGTTTGGGCATACTATAATTATGGTAGATTTTAATTATCCAGATATCAACTGGAAAAATGAGACCTGTCAGAGTGCTAAGGGTAGCAGGTTTTTGAACACGCTTCGTGAAAGCTACATGTCACAAATGGTGGAAGCGCCGACAAGAAATAACAATGTATTGGACCTAGTGATCACTAATAACACAGAAATGGTATCCAATATTAAAGGTATGTGAACATTTGGGAAACAGTGATCACAACATGGTTACATTTGAGATCAGTCTGGCAAAGCAAAAATGTATAGGTTCAACAAAAACTCTTAATTTTAAAAAAGCGAACTTCAAATTGTTAAGGGCCTCAATGCAACACATAGACTGGGATACTTTATTTAAAGGCAAAAATACTGAGGAAAAATGGTCAGAATTCAAATTTAGGTTGCAGAAATGTACCCAACAGTATATACCAATGGGGAACAAATGCAAAAGAAGTAAGTCACAGCCAATGTGGTTAACTGCACATGTAAAGAAGAAAATGGCAAGGAAAAAAAACTCATTCAAATTATTTAAGTCTGAAGGAACTGAACAATCTTTCTTAAAATACAGGGAGTGCAACAAAGATTGCAAAAAGGCAATTAGGGTAGCAAAAATAGATAATGAAACTCGAATTGCAAGGGAAAGCAAGACTAATCCAAAAAAGTTTTTCAAATATATAAATAGCAAAAAACTTAAGAGGGAGTGCATTGAACCATTCAAAAATGAGATGGGTGAGTTGGTTAGTGAGGATAAGGAAAAGGCCGATGTTTTAAACACTTTCTTTGCATCAGTATATACAAGGGAGCAAGGAATAGTAGAAGAGCCTCCGCAAGTAACAAATAAAATAATACAATTAATAGATATTGGGTTAACTCAAGGAGATGTCATGGGAGGACTGAACAAAATTAAGACAGACAAAGCACCGGGTCCTGATGGTATACATCCAAGGGTTCTTCAGGAACTTAGTGCAGTGTTAGCAAAACCCCTATATTTACTCTTTAAGGATTCTATTACCACAGGCTCAGTGCCACAGGATTGGCGAAGAGCTAACATAGTGCCTCCATTTAAGAAGGGAACTAAAACAGAACCTGGAAATTATAGACCAGTGAGTTTGACCTCTGTAGTTGGAAAACTGTTAGAAGGGATAATAAGGGACTATATTCAGAATTACAATACAAAAAATAAAATCATTAGCACGAATCAACATGGTTTTATGAAGAATAGATCATGCCAAACTAATCTTTTCAGCTTCTATGAGGAGGTAAGCAGCAACCTAGATAATGGCAAGGCAGTAGATGTAGTATATCTAGACTTTGCAAAGGCATTTGATACAGTGCCACACAGAAGGCTGGTGTATAAAATAAAGAAATTGGGGCTAGGAGATAACCTTTGCAATTGGATACAAAACTGGCTGAAGGATAGGGAACAGTGTATGGTTGTAAATGTAAAATTCTCCAGTACAGTTAAAGTGGAGAGTGGAGTACCTCAGGGTTCAGTATTGGGTCTGCTGCTTTTTAACATGTTTATAAATGATCTGGAAATAGATATAGAAAGCAAAATATCAATATTTGCAGATGATACTAAATTATGCAAAGTCATTAATTCAGAACAGGATATTTTCTCTCTACAGAGGGACTTGCATACAATGTCAGATTGGGCAAACATGTGGAATATGAAGTTTAATGTGGGGAAGTGTAAAGTCATGCATTTGGGAGGAAACAATCCCAAGGCTACTTATAAACTTCATGGAATAGTTTTAGGTGACTCATTGCTAGAAAAAGACTTGGGTATCCTTGTGAACTGCAAACTTGGAAACAGTGACCAGTGTGAAACAGCAGTAGCAAAGGCAAACAAAGTCCTGTCTTGCATAAAAAGAGGTATCGAAGCAAGAGTGGGTGACATTATTTTGCCATTATACAAATCATTGGTAAAACCTCACCTTGAGTATGCAGTGCAATTTTGGGCACTGGTTCTGAAAAAGGATATACTAGAACTAGAGAGGGTACAGCGGAGAGCAACAAAATTAATTAAGGGAATGGAGGACTTGACATATGAGGAACGACTAAACAAACTTGGTTTATTTACTCTAGAGAAGAGACGACTAAGAGGAGACCTTATCACATTGTACAAGTATATGAGAGGTCAATACAAGGATCTCTGTGGTGAGCTATTTATTCCAAGGCCTGATCAGGTGACCAGGGGATACCCCTTGAGATTAGAGGAAAGGAGGTTTAAACTTCAGCAGAGGAAGGGTTTTTTTACGGTAAGGTCAGTCAAATTGTGGAATTCATTGCCCAGGGAGGTAGTTATGGCAGATACAATGGATACATTTAATAGAAGATTAGATACATTTCTTTCAAAAGGGAACATACAGAGTTATACTGTTTATTAGTAGGCTGATCAGGAAGGTCTGATAAAGACTAATTTAATTGGTAGCAGGAAAGCTATAAAATTCTCAGTTACTGAGGTATGATGAGGTGAAGGTTGAACTTGATGGACTTGTGTCTTTTTTCAACCTAATTTACTATGTTACTATGAACACCACGAAAGGGCAATGTGTGGTGCAGGACCCCAGTATATAAGGGCTATACCGGGCAGGCTTAACACTGGGCAACCAATGAGGACCACACATTGGATAACTGACAGAAAAAAAATAAACAGGGAATCACGGGCACCATGATAGTACCCCCTTCTCAAAGACCCCCCCTCCTAGAAGAGGGACCTGGCTTCTGAGGAAATTTAGAGTGAAAAATACGCAGTAATCTAGGAGCATGAAGGTCCTTTTGATCAACCCAAGAACGTTCCTCAGGACCATAGCCTTTTCAATGGACCAATTACTGCAATTTTCCTCTAAATCTGCGTGAATCAATACTTTGAACTTCGTACTCCTCCTGACCCTCTACCTCTACCGGGCCGGGAACCACGGGAGTAATAGTGTAACGGTTGCATACCAGAGGTTTCAAGAGGGATACATGGAACACATTATGAATGCTCATGGACGCAGGGAGATCCAAGGCATATGAGACAGGGTTAATTTTACGGATCACCCTGAATGGGCCAATAAACCAGGGAGCCAGTTTGTTGGACGGAACTTGCAACTTGAGGTTTCTGGAGGATAGCCATACCCTGTCCCCAACCTGGAAGGAGACCGCTGGCAGCCGTCTACAATTGGCGTGGCGCTGATGACGCTGGAAAGACTGACTGAGGGCCCTCTGAACCTGTGCCCAAGTGGAGCGGAGTTGCTCTATGTGCTCGTCCAGAGCTGGAATCTGTTGTGACTGGAAGGAGTCCTGGAGCAAACAAGGCTGGAACCCGTAGTTGATGAGAAACGGGGAGCTCCCGGACGATGAATTAACCACGCAGTTCCTGGCAAACTCTGCCCATGGCAACAGGTCGGCCCAGTTAGCATGATGATCTGTGACAAAACAGCGCACAAACTGCTCCAGTCCCTGATTGGCACGCTCAGCGGCCCCATTGGACTGGGGATGGTAGGCAGAGGGGAAGGACAATTGAATGCCCATCTGTTCACAAAATGTTCTCCAAAATCTGGACATGAACTGGCTCCCACAGTCGGACATCAGAACTCTAGGTACCCCATGCAACCGAAACACCTCTTTAGTGAAAACAACAGCCAGTTCCTGGGCAGAGGGAAGGCCAGAGAGGGGCACGAAATGAGCCATTTTAGAAAACCTGTCAACCACCATTAGGATGAATGAATACCCTCTAGATACTGGCAACTATCCCATGAAATCAATGGATACGTGGGACCAGGGACGTTCACCATTGGGCAGTGGTTGGAGTAGGCCCACAGGGAGGTGTCTAGGGGTCTTGGAACGTGCACAGGTGGCACAGGCTGCGGTATATGCAGAACAGTCAGCCCTCAGAGAGAGCCACCAGAAAACTTGTGAGAGAGACCATATTAATTAATCCCTACCGATATGCCCAGCAGCCTTAGACAAGTGGTATGTTTCAAGTAATCGAGTACGAAATGGCTCATCAACAAAACACTTGCCCACTGGGGTTTCTGGGGGGGCCGTAGCCTGGGTGCCCAAAATCTCTTCCCCCAGTGGCGAAGTGATACTAGTACGTAGGGTAGCCAAAATGCGGTCAGGCTGTATAATGGGTACTGGGACCTCGTCCCTATCAGTATCAGGCTCAAATTGTCTAGACAGGACATCAGCCCTAACATTCTTTGAACCCGGAAAATATGATACTACGAAATTGAATCGGGATAGAAACAGAGCCCATCTGGCCTGACGAGGACAATCTCTTAGCCTGTGAAAGATAAGTCAGATTTTTGTGGTCATTGAGGATTAATACAGGACTTCTGGTACCTTCCAATAGGTGACGCCATTCCTTCAGGAAGAGAATGATAGCAAGCAGTTCTCTGTCACCTATCTCATAGTGACTTTGGGCACTCAACAACTTCTTAGAGAAAAACCCACATGGTCTGAGAGCGCCTCCTGCCACCGGGCATTGAGATAGTACTGCCCCTACCCCAATCTCTGAGGCATCGACCTCTTGCATAAATGGAAGAGACGGGTTGGGGTGGGATAGTCCAGGAGCAGCTGCAAAAGCGGATTTCAGTGTCTCAAAGGCACGTTCGGCTGCCTCAGACCATTGGGAAGGATTAGCGCCCATGTGCATAAGGTCAGACAGTGGTTTCACAATAATGGAAAAATTCTTAACAAACTTTCTGTAATAATTAGCGAACCCCAAGAAGAGCTGGATCGCCTTTAACCCTTTGAGCCGTGGCCATTGTAATACTGCCGCAAGTTTTTCCTGATCCATAGCGATACCCTCCTTAGCAATCATGAACCCCAAAAAGGGCACTCTGGATCTGTGAAACTCACATTTTTTCATTTTACAAAATAGTTTGTTTTTGCGCAAGCGGAGCAACACTTCTGACACATCCTTGATGTGTTGGGACAAATAATCAGAGTGTATAAGTATATCATCAAGATAGACAACAACATAGGACTATAGCATATGACGGAGGATATCATTAATAAATTCTTGGAAAACTGCAGGTGCGTTACAGTGACCAAACGGCATAACTGGATCAGGTTATAGGCCGCACGTAGGTCTAATTTCGTAAAGATGGAGGAACCTTTTAACATGTCAAATAGTTCGGTGATGAGTGGTATCGGATAGGCATTCTTGGGCATTAACTTATTTAGGCTACAGTAATCAATACACGGCCTTAATTCACCATTCTTCTTTTTCACAAAAAAGAACCCAGCACCAGCAGGCGAGGTAGATTTCCTAATGATCCCTCTCTTGAGGGCATCCTCAATGTATTCTTCCATAGCTTGATTTTCATCGCATGACAGTGGGTACGTACGTCCCTTAGGGGGCACCACCCCCGGGGGCAAATCAATGGCACAATCGTATGAGCAGTGCTGAGGCAGGGTGCTAGCCTCTCCCTTACTGAAAATGTCACTGAATTGTTGGTATTTAACTGGCAATGAGGGAGAGGCACACAGGATCTTAACAGGGTGAGACACACAATGCTTCATACAATACTGAGACCAAGAAGCAATCTCACAACTCTGCCAATCAAACTGGGGATTATGCAGCTGCAACCAAGGGAACCCCAGAATGACTGCATGGTGAGGGAAACTGATTATCTGGAACTGCTGTTCCTCTCTGTGAAAAACCCCAATCGTCATAGGTAGTGATATGGTTTCCATAGTAATCTGAGCTGGTTCTAATGGTCTGCCGTCAATGGCTTCAATGGCTAGAGGCAATTCCCTTTTAACCAGCGGAATCTTGTGTAGTTCAGCAAAGGCACTATTCATAAAGTAACCGGCCTCTCCGGAATCAATCAGGGCCAGAAACTCCACTGAGTGATTTGCCCATGAGAATACCACCTGGATCTTGGGTTTCTGTATGATAGGATCTGGGGACGGTTGACCACCACCTAGGGCCTGTCCCCCAAAGTACCTTAGGTGCGTTCGTTTCCCGGACATACGGGACAGGTTCTTAGCATATGCCCAGCTTTACCACAGTACAAGCATAACCCCTGCCTCCTGCGGTGTGCCCGTTCCTCCTTGGTTAACCTGGTAAACCCTAGTTGCATAGGTTCACAGGATTCTTGTTTAAGGTCATGAGGTTTAGGCAATGAGGGAGGGGGGGTGGGCACAATTAACTACTGAAACCACTACTTTTAGGCCGTAGCCTACGGTCTTTTGCCACAAGTCTCTCACGGATCCGAGTGTCAATCAGAATGGCATAATCAATATATTCGTCTAAATCATTAGGCAATTCTCTAGCTGCAGTCTCATCTTTGATATGGTCAGCCAGACCTTGGGCAAAGGCTGCTACCAATGCCTCATTATTCCAACCTACCTCTGCTGCTAATGTGCGGAATTCTATGGCGTAGTCGCCCACCGTCCAATTGCCCTGTTGTATTTCCATCAGACATTTAGCAGCAGAGGCGGTTCTACCAGGAATTTCAAATAATCTCCTAAAAGTTTGCACAAATTCCCTGAAACTCCTGGTGCAAGGTTTAGCACTCTCCCATAAGGGATTGGCCCATGCCAGGGCTCTGTCGGTCAGTAAAGATATCATAAACCCAACTTTACTGCGGTCATTAGGAAAGGCATGAGGGGTTAATTCTAGAAATATCTCAAGTTGGTTAATAAACCCTCTGCATAGACTGGGTTCGCCATCATATCTGAGTGGCAACGGGGCAGAAGCGGTTAACCCTTTGACTGAGGCCACAGAAGTCACGGATAGACTCTCCGGTGTCTAAGCTGGGGGGACCACCGGATTAGGGACAGGCTTGTCAAGGTGCACTGTACGCTCGAGAATAGTTTGTATAGCCAATGCCAACTGATCCAAGAGCTGCTCATGTACATCCATCCTCCAATGGATGTTCTGTGTATTACCTTCACCCTTATTGTCTGTGGTCATGGCCCTTTCGTACTGTAACGGTTTGTTTGACACACAGAGTTAGGATAAAAAACACAGTAGCATGCAGTGCCAACTGGCAGCTGCAAAGGCCAATAAGCCATTGGCATGTATTAAAAGGGGTACTGACTCAAGGGAGGAAGATATAATTATGCCTCTTTACAGGTCCATGGTAAGACCCCACTTAGAATATGCTGTTCAATTCTGGGCGCCCTTTTTGAAAAAGGACATTATGAAACTAGAGAAAGTGCAGAGGAGGGCTACAAAACTAAGGGGAATGGAAAGCTTTAGTTATGAAGAAAGGCTAGAAAAGTTACTTGTACACACTGGAGAAACGGCATCTTAGAGGGGATATGATAACACTATATAAATATGTTCAGGGCCCATACAAAGGGCTCTCCAAAGACCTGTTCATTAACAGAACAGTACACAGGACAAGGGGCCACCCGCTTAGACTTGAGGAAAGGAGATTTAGTCTACAACAGCAGAAGGGATTCTTTACAGTAAGGACAATAAAGGTATGGAATTCACTGCATGAGGAGGTGGTGCTATTGAAAACATTAGATGCCTTTAAAAGGGGCCTGGATACTTATCTAAATGAGCATAACATAGAGGGCTATGTACGTTAGTATTGGAATGAATATTTAGTTGGGGCTTGTTGATCCAGGGAGAAATCTGATTGCCATTTGGAATCAAGAAGGAATTTTTTTCCCCCCATTCAAGGCAGAATTTTAAATTTCTAATTGAGGTTTTTTTTTTTTTTTTTTTTTGCCTTCTTTTGGATCAACGATGGTAAACAGGAATAGGAAGAGGTTGAACTAGATGGACGCAAGTCTTTTTTCAACCTAAATTACTATGTTATTATGTTATTATACAGAAAGAACCCTCACAGGTCCTGTATTATACAACTGATAGTACAGACACACGACAGGTAAATTAGGCCCACACAGGTCCAGCACAAATATAGGAGACCAACAGTTTATGCTGACACGGGTCAGGCAGATAAGGTTTCCATGTTTCAGCAATGCAGGAGTTAACGTTCATCAAGATAGAAAAATAGTCCCATATGTGAAGGTATTGAGCTGATTCTTTAACACGCCAAAGACTGAATGCACAGCGAGTACCAGTCCACTGAAGTAAACAAGAGCGCTACCGGTGCTGACAGAGTGGAGCGTAACCAATGGCAATGTACCTGTGCAATTACGGAGGCAACACTGGCAACCGGTTTTGACAGAGTGGAGCATAGCCAGTGGTAATGTACCAGTGTTATCACGGAGGCAACACTTGCAACCAGTTTTGACAGAGTGGAGCGTAACCAATGGCAATGTACCTGTGCAATTACGGAGGCAACACTGGCAACCGGTTTTGACAGAGTGGAGCATAGCCAGTGGTAATGTACCAGTGTTATCACGGAGGCAACACTTGCAACCGGTTTTGACAGAGGAGCATAGCCAATGGCAATGTACCTGTGCTATCACGGAGGCAGCACTTGCATCCGGTATTGACAGAGTGGATCGTAGCCAATGGCAATGTACCAGTGCTATCACAGAGGCAACACTTGCAACCGCTATTGACAGAATGGAGGACTAGGCCAGAGGCGCTCCGTAGAGCCAAAGTGGGACAATATTAGGCAACCCTGCAGGTGCAGAGTTGCCAAACAAGGGAAGGCACCGGAAGTCAGAATGTCACCGAAGCGACCAGGACCAAAACGTTGATCTGCCATGTCGGAGTCCAGGAGCAGGAACGTCAGCCAGGCCGGATCAGGACACAGGAGCAGGAACGTCACCCAGTCCAGGTCGGTACACGGTAGCAGGAACGTCAGCCAGGCCGGGTCGATACACAGGAATGAACACTGAAGAATAGTCAGGCAATCCGGGTCGGTACACAGGCGCAGGAACTGGAGAGTAGTCAGGCAAGCCAAGTCGGTACACTGGAAACTTCATAAGCAAACATAGCACTGGCACAGGAACACCACGAAAGGGCAATGTGTGGGTGCAGGAGCCCAGTATATAAAGGCTATACTGGGCAGGCTTAACACAGGGCAACCAATGAGGACCTCACATTGGATAACTGACAGAAAAAAATATATATCTATGTTCCAGCTAATATGGCAACCACATTTACATACGTATAAGCACAATGAACCAAACTAAGAGGATTTTAGTCTTACCTGTTAAATCCTTTTCTCTTAGTCCATATACCTCTCAAGTACCATGGGGAGGCAACAGCTCCTACACAAGACAGGATCGCTACTACAAAGGGGAGGGGAGGCAACAGCTCCTCCCAGTGGGTGGAACAATTATTGAAGAAGTGCACTAGCCTGACCCCAGACAGACTTGTGATAAGCCTACTAAGTAGGAGAGCAAGAAGGAAGAAAGGAAAACTCCCATGAGCAGTGGACCCAAGAGGAGCCTCCCGTCCAGCTTACATCTATGTAAGGGTGTGTATAATGTAAGTGTGTGTATGTGTGTGTGTATAATGTAAGGGTGTATATAATGTAAGTGTGTGTGTGTATAATGTAACTGTGTGTATAACGTAAGGGTGTGTATGTTGTGTGTGTAAGGGTGTGTGTAATATAAGTGTGTGTGTAATATGTGTGTGTGTGTGTGTGTGTGTATAATATGTGTGTGTTTAAGGATGTGTATAATGTGTGTAAGGGTGTGTATAAGTGTGTGTCTAAGGGTGTGTATAGAGGTAAACACACACAGACACACATACTAACACACTGACACATTTAGAGATAAACACACACACTGACACACTGATACACATATAGAGAAGCACACACACACACAATGATACCCCTACAGAGACTCACACACATTGACACACATACAGGTAACACACACTGACACGCACATACGCACATATAGGGAACACACAGACACATATACATATAGGGAACACCCACATTAACACACTTATACACATATAGGGAGTACAAACTGACACAAACACATATAGGGAACAAACACATAACACACTTATACACATATAGGGAACACTCACACTAATACATTTATGCACATATAGGGAACACACACTGACACTTATACACATACAGGGGTGGGGCATAAAGGGGCATGACAGAAGGGGCAGAGCCAAGGGGGCGGAAAAATGAGGTTTTGCCTAGGGTGGCAAAAATCCTTGCACCAGCCCTGCCTAGGCAAGGAAAAATAAAGAATTTATATTGTGCAAAGTAATTAGAATAAAAATGTAAAACTTTATTAATAGTAATTAAAATTCCCAGAGAAGGGGGCAATATCTCAGCACCATCTATGAAGTGGAAACACATCTAGCAGTTGTGGGAATAGAGTGTATCAGTGAGAGAATCTACCAGGGATTTAGGAAATAGTCTCCTGTACGTAAATTTTGGTCTCTCTTTGTAATATATTATGGATGATCGTTACTATACAGTATGTGAAACGTAGTATATCATATAGGAAGTCCATTTAATTATTAATCAAGAAAAACAGATCAGAAGCGTAATGTAGAGCAGATAAAAATTGGAATTTGCCATAAATCTGCTCTGAATTACAGCAGTACTAAATACAGGCAGATTAATAATACTTTTATATCCCTGTACCAATTTAGTCATTTGACCAAAGGAGTTGGATGTGTAAGCCTATCACTTGGTGTGTTAAATGATTAGGAAATACTGCTACTAAGCTAACTTGGCTCTGTGATATTTCATATGAATAATAATTTCCTGTTTTTCTATTATCTGGATTGAATTTATATGCAAAAGATGCAGTAAAGTCTCAGCTCTTTGCGATGTGCTAGAGACCCAAATGAGATTATAATCTCAGGATCAGGATGACACTTGAGAGATCAAAACGTATTACAAATAAGAAAGACTGAAACAAAATGATTCAAAGTAAAGTCTCCATGCTTTGCAATATGCTGGAGACTTGCATCTACACGTAATTAAGAAATCGGCCTAACACAAGTTGGGTCAAGTAGTAGGATTTAGACTTCTCATAGAGCAGATGCCTAGTAACACCGGTGGAATCAGTATGTTATTTAATATGCCAATACCGCTACTATGTCCTGTCTTCCTATTATCTGGGTAGAGAGATGCAAAGATGCATTAAAGTCTCAGCATTTAGCGATGTGCTAGAGACCTGAATTGGATTGAAATCTCAGAATCAAAAATGACACAGAAATCAAAAGGTGTTACAACTGTGAATGACTGAGGCAGGATGTTTTAGAGCAAAGTCACCATGCAGGGCAAGGCGGTGTGGGACAAGGGGGATGCTGCTAAGCACCTGTCCTTTCTCAAGGCAGTTCCTATGGGGGCTAAGAGGGTCAGAGGGGAGAAGTGGGGGGCTGGTAAAGGTAGCTGGGTGGGGGGAGGGGGAGGGTGGTAGCTGGGGTAGCTCCGAGGGGCTGGGGGGCAGCTAATGGGGTATGGTGGAGGTCCAGGTATGTGGCATGGGTGGCTGCAGATGGCAGGGATGGGGGTTGGGGGGTTGAGGGTTTGGCCCATTTCAAGGTCCTTGGGGGGTGGGCCTTTGGAGGATGGGGATATAGAGGGCCTGGGTTTGGTGGTGGTAGCCCATGGGAGGCACGGGGGGAGGGCCTTTCCCAGCTTATCCAGGTGGGCAGGGGCAGTTAGGTGGGGGTAGTGGGGGGGTTGTTAATGGGCTTAGTCAGCATCTGGGTTCTAAGGTGCATTTGGGGGCAGGACATGTGAGTAATGTTGTGTGTTGTCATCCTGATAGTGTGGTAGTTGATCAAGGAGGATCTAAAGAAGCTGCTGAGCTGGTGAAACAAAGGGGCAGAGTAGAGCTGTCTACTGCAGGAAGTGGAGACAGATAAGAATAATGAGTTATCAACCATTGTTAATAATGTTAATGCATGTGGTGGGGAGGGGGACTCCCCAGATTCCTCTGACGATGACTCTAAAGGAGGAGTGATGTTAAAGTTTATGAGCAAGTGCGTTAAGGGTGTTAATTTCAGGAAAGTGAAAAAGGCAAGGAAGGAGGTTAAGAGTGGTGTTAAGCTAGCCTCAGCAGGGGGCACATATGCGTGTGCAATTACATCACTGCATGCGCATATTAAAGGGATAGTAATACTTCGTTTTAACTTTATTTTATTTTGTAGGCATTAAAAAAATATGAAGAATGATAAAAGTCTTATCTCTCAAACCTTTATGGTTTATGAGATATTCACAAGCAAAGTTTCCCCCTCCTGCCCCTTTTAACTACTGTAAACAATCTCTTCTCAGATGTGGAATCCAGTCCATAGACTGGACAGATAACAGAAGGGGACACTCTTATTCCAATAAAACAATGAAATCCCTGCCCCCCTTGACAAGCTTTTCATGTTTTTCCCTTATCTTAATTGAAGATTGTCCCTCTCTGCAGTCTGCCTGGGCACCTCCCTTCTGCTCTAGCTGAAAAGTGTGACATCAGTAAAAGGGGCGGGAGGAGGACACTTTGTCATTGAATTACTCTTGAATTACAACTCTGACAGAATTGAAATAACACACTCCAAATTCCAAATACTATGATGATTAATTAGAGCTGCTTTTATTATGAAACATTACTATCCCTTTAAGGAGAAGGTACAGAGGAGGATTTTGGCAGGGAAGTATGAGTGTATTTTTGATTTAACAAGAGAGGCGGTTGTGGAGGAGGAGGAGAAAGGTGATAAGGAAGTGAATAGTAGGGCTAAGGTTTACAAAGGAATTTTGCAGTTGTTGAAGGGGTATTACTTTTATTCAAGCATTTACTTAGAGGCTAAGCCTGAGGAGGCACATAATCTGTTGAAATATCAAGAACGGATTGTAGATGTGTATATTAAGCATGGAGGGTTAGTTTAGTTGGAGTATGACAGGGAGTTCAGGACAAAAAGAGCAGTGAGAAAATCAATAAGTTTTAGGCTGAAGGACATGGATTTGTGGACAAACATGGTAATGCGGCCAGTGACTAAAAGAGCTGTGGGCCCGGTGGTGGGGGCTGGCAGGACAGGGTCAGAGCCAGCAGTGGTGAGGTTGGTGTGTTACGCATACAACGATAAGAGGTGTATAGGGGTTTTGCATGCAAGTTTACGCATGCATGTAAGCAGTGTGGAGGGACACACGCAGTGCTGGATTGTAGACAAAGGGAGCAGGGGGACAATAAGCAGTCCTTTAGTAAGCCTGGTAATGGCGGGGTCCCCAGTGCGGGTAAATGAATTGGCACTATTGTTGGTTGGTTATCCAGATAGAGCTAGGGCTCAATGGTCGTTGGAAGGCTTTAAGCATGGGTTTGTGTTACCGGTTTATGAAACTCTTTTGCGTGTTTCCAAGGTTAGGAATTCAAAGTCTGTTTGTGTTCAGCCAGATATTTTGCAAACAAAAAGGAGGTAGCGTTAGGCAGGATAGCTGGCCCATTTGATGCGAGTCCAGTTGTTGGTTTAGTGGTATCCCCTGTGGGGGTGGTGCCTAAGAAAGAACCAGGGAAGTTCAGGCTGATCCAACATTTGTCATATCCAAAAAGTGAATGATGCTTTGCAGGGTGAGGCATGTAGTGTACAGTATCAGTCCTTTGATGAGGCTCTGGAAATAGTGAAGACTGTAGGGCCAGGGGCTCTTTTGGCAAAAGTTGATACTGAGTTCACATTTCAGTTGTTACCTTTGAATCCCCAGAGCTTTAAATATACTGGTTTATGTGTGGATGGGAAGTTTTATGCCGATAAATGTTTGTCTATGGGTTGCGCAGTGTAACGCGTGTACTTTGAGTTGTTTAGTTCATTTTAGGGTTGCACCGATACCGATACTGGTATCGGTATCGATACCAGCATTTGCGCGAGTACTTGTACTCGCGCAAATGCGGCCGATGCCAGCACCGATACCCTGTGTCAGGGTTGGTGCTGCAGAGAGGGAGCCCGGGGAGCTGCTCACAATGCTCCCCGGTCACCTCTCTCCTTCCTGCAGCGTCGGAGCGTTGCCGCGGGTTACCATGGCAACGTTCCGACGCTGACCTCTGCCGGGGCTCGCGAGAGAACATTGAGCACCCGGCAGAGGACAGTAAGGGAGGCAGGATGGTGAAAGTGGCAGAGAGGGGAGCAAGGCTGGTGGTGAAAGTGGCAGAGAGGGGAGCAAGGAGCAAAAGGAGGAAGGATCAGGAGAGAGTGAGAGAGGCAAAAGGGTGAGTCAAGGAGAAGGAGGGGGATCAAAAGGGAGAGAGAAAGCAAAGGTAAAAGAAGGGGGCTCAAGAGGGGTAAAATGAAGCAAAAAGTAGGAATCAAGAGGGGGAGAAAGAGTCAAAAGGGGAGAATCAAGAGGTGGTGTGTGTGTGTATATATATATATATATATATATATATATATATATATATATATATATATATATATAATTTTTTTTTTTTCAAGTACTCACCAATACCAATACTTTTTTTTGCGGTTATTTGCCAGTTTTCCAAGTACCTAAAGCATATAGGTACTTAGAAAACTGGCAAATGACTGCAAAAAAAAAGGTATCGGTAATTGGTATCGGTGAGTACTTGAAAAAAGTATCGGTACTCATACTCGGTCTTAAAAAAATTGGTATCGGTGCATCTCTAGTTCATTTATTCATTGGAGCCTAGTGAGGAGGGCAGGTACAGACACTGTTGCTCACTACTTGGATGATTTTCTGCTGATTGGCAAGGATAGTTCAGGGGTATGTTTGAGGCTGCTGGAGGAACTAATGGGTTTGTTGGGCGAGTTAGGGGTACCAGTGGCAGAGGACAAGACAGTGTGGCCTTGCACAAGGCTGTCATGGGAATTGAGATCGATACCAAAGATAGGAAGTGCCGTTTACCAGCAGGTAAGGTGGTGAAGGCAAGGCAGTTGGTACGGCAGGCAAAGCTAGCCAGCAATTTGGAGTCATGTAAGGTTCAGGAATTACTGGGAGTCCTGAACTTTGCTTGCCAGGTGATACCTATGGGTAGAGTTTTTAATAAGAGGTGGGAGAAAGCAACAGCAGGGGTGGCAAAAAGGCATTTCAAGATCAGGGTGATGAAGGATTTGAAGGAAGATTTGAGGTTTGGGACAGCTCCTTAAAGGATTTCAATGGAGTTTATCTATGGCTGGGTCCTGCACAGGCAAATAGTGAATTACAGTTATTCACTGATGCAGCAGGGGCAGTGGGGTTTGGTGAGTAGTTGAGGGCAGTTGGTGTGCACAACAATGGCCAGCACAGTGGGGACAGAATGGTTTCACAAAAATGTTGACATTTCTGGAATTATTTCCCATAGTGGTGGTGGTAGAATTGTGGTGGGATAAGCTGGAGAATAGATCAGTGACATTCTGGTATGATAACATGGGGGTGGTTCACACAGTGATTAAACTGTCATCAGGATCACTGCCGGTAGTGCGCTTACTGAGAAGGTTGGTTTTAGGCTGTATGAGGCACAATATACAGTTGAAGGCAATGCATGTATCAGGGTAGATAACGGTATAGCGGACACCTTATCTAGAGGGCAGATGGAGAGATTTTTTTAGGTTGGAACCAAGGGCTGCAAGTAAGGGTTTTAATTTTCCCTCTAAACTTTGGCAGTTGGGAGCAGAATCTTAGACGGCTGATTGTAGGATCATTGGCACCAAAATAGTGAGAGGCATACAGCAGGGTTTGGACAGTGTAGGTAAGTTTTGGCTGGGGTCAGCAGGAGACTGCAGCAGGGAGGTCAGATAGGCTGCTGCAGTATTTAGAGCATTTGTATATGGAAGGAAGGTCAAGGGCACGGGTGCAAGGGGTGCTGGTGGCCATATCGTTCTTCTCCAAGCTCAAAGGTTTGGTGGACTCTACCAAGATTTTAGTGGTAGCAAGAATACTGAAAGGGTGGGGAAGACAGGAAGTAGTGAAGGGGGATAAGAGGCAGCCTATTACCAGAGACAGGTTGGAGGCGGTGATTAGGGCTCTTCCAGCAGTATGCCGAGATCAGTTTGAGGTGGGACTGTTTAAAGCAGCCTTTGCAATGTCTTTGTGGGTACATTTGGAATTGGAGAACTGGTAGCACCGTCTGCAAAGGCGGTGGTAGGTGGTTTGTTGGTGGAATCTGTGCAATGGTCAGAGGAGGCGGTACTGTGTTTTATTCATAGATCCAAGACAGATCAGTTGGCAAAGGGGAAGTGGGTGTCACTAGGGAGGATGAAAGGGATAATATGTCCTATAGGGGCCGTGCAAGAATATATCTGAGGTAGGCCCATGGGGGGGGGTAGATATTTTTTGGTACATAGGGATGGTAAGCCCTTAACTATGTTCCAGTTTAGGGCAGTGTTGAGAAGGGCACTGGAGGAAGCAGGGTTGGACCCACAGTCTTTTGGGTCACACTCATTTAGGGTAGGAGCTAGGGCAGGCTGGAGCTGGAAGGAGATGCAGAGGTTGAGGACGTGGGTTTATAAGTAGTACATCAGACCCCCTACAGTCTAGAAGGGAGAGTAGCTTACAATTTGTTTTTAATTAAAGAGCGATGTAGAGCAGCCATTCTGATTATGGGCCACTCATTTGTACATTGGGCGGCTAAGCAAGCAGAGGCTAGAGCTTATGGGTCACAGCTGGGGACGTCACAAGAGCACAATAACATCCAAAGGCTGGGAAAAAGAGGAATGAGGTTGGCTGATTGGACAGTCATGTGTTAGATGGCAGATAAAGGATAGGGTAAGCAGGACCTCGTCATCATACATACTGGAGGCAATGACTTGACCGCAGTAAAGTCACTGGATCTGGTCTTCTCGCTGCAGAGGGCAATCACAGATATGCAGTTGAGGTGGCTGTGTGTTACAGTGGTATGGTCTAGCATTGTTCCCAAAGTGGTTTGGCGAGGCTCTCATCCTATCAAGGCTATTGAGAGAATAAGAGGTAGTGTGAATAGGGCCATAGAGAAGTTTGTGCGCTCTCGTGGGGGTTTTGCAGTCATGTATTTGGAGTTGCATCCTGGTTGCACTGCGTTATATAGGCAGGATGGTGGTCATCTGTCAGACATAGGGGTATTTTTAATTCTGGTTTGCAGGATGTGGTTGAAAAATGTCAAAAGAAGTGACGGTAGAAGAAGGTGAGGATATTGCCTCTACCCATTGTTGGTTGGCGGCAATGCAGCATTACCTGAGGCAAGGGGTAGGTTAAACCCCCTAGAAGGTTGCGATTGTGCGGGCCTAGCTGGGAACTGACTCTGTGGTGAGGCTCAGCGATGGCAGGAAGGCCTAGCCACCTGGTTGGTTGTGTTACTGCAGAAGGCACTGACTTTGTGGTCAGGCGTGCTGGAGTGCCAGAAGAAAGGGGGCTAGCGCCAGGATGTGCAGGTGTAACTGTAGGGCTGCGGAACTTAGTAAAAACAAGCAACTGCCTGGGAGTGAGTGATCTTAAGGTGCTCGCAATCAGGCACATCAAAATGGCGGACATGGGGGCCCAGCATGCCCTGAAAGGGACAGAACAAAGGATGGGGGATGCTGGGCCTCCAAGGCCGGCGGGAAAGGTGTAGGGGTGTGGCTTTCTCACCTGGGCATGTAGGGTTTGGTATAAAGGTGAGGCCAACTAGGCTGCTTTTGCAGCTTTTCTTTCCCACCCACCCTACCCAAGCAGGTTGTGTTTGCACGGCTGGAGGGCGACCAGGCAGAAAAATGCCAAGGAAGTTGGAAGAGAGAAGAAAAGCTGAGAAGTGGTGTGCAATGCAGCATTCCCTGTGCCAATGGGTAGGTTGAACACCCAGAAGGTTGCGATTGTGCAGGCCTAGCTGGGAACTGACTCTGTGGTCAGATTCGGTGATGGCAGGAAGGGCGCAGGCCTAGCCACCTCGTTGGTTGTGGTACTGCATCAGGCACTGACTTTGTGGTCAGGCGTGCTGGAGTGCCAGAAGAAAGGGGGCTAGCATCAGGATGTGCAGGTGAGAGGGGGAGGGGCATGGGGACGAAAAGACATCTTGGGGATGCCCCTTGGACCCCCTCACAATAGCAGCTGGGTTTGGGGGTGGCTAAGCTGCTGTCAGTGGGGAGTGCGTGGAAGGTTGGGGATGTCTGGCCTGCCCTCCCCAGGTATGGACGGTTGGGGTGGAGCAGAGGGCTCCACCAGTGAGGGCAGCCGGATGCAGGCAAGATCTGGCTGCGGAGGTGGTCAAGCGCAGGCATGGCTTGGTTACCGACCCTTTGGCTGGGAAGAGGAATGCCGCATCAGGTTGTGTGCTGCGCACAGGTTTATTTTAGTCTGTAAAATGAGGAAATAAAATACTTCAATTTTGCCATAATAACTGTGTATGTGTTGTTCTTTCAATGGGGGGAAAGAGTAAATATAGGGCTCAGCACCTCAATGAAATGGTGAAGTAAGAGGTCTCACAGACACATCCTATGCCCCGGTACTGTGTGTATATGGAAGATGGGCTAATACTATTTTCAGATCCCCCATGCATAGGAGGGTGTCTGTGAGACCTTTTACTTCATCATTTGATTTTGGTCCTATTACTTTCTGTCTTCAAATACTAGTTGCATTAGATGCGGGTCTCCAGCACATTGCAAGGTGCCGAGACTGCTGTATATCTTCCTATAAGGATTTATACTCGACCTAAGGGAGGCTAGTTTTCCCATTAAATCCTGCATGATACCGTATTACATTTATCCTAAGTATACTAGTAGATGCAGGTCTCGGGGTGCATTGCAAAGCGCCTAGACTACATTATATTTCCAGAGGGATTCACTTTAGACCTTAGACAGACAGGATCTGACCGATCAGGACATTGTCTTTCTGACTAATAAGTCACTTTTCTCTGTCGTCCAATACAGGTTACTGGTAACTTTGGGTAGGCAATCCGCACCCTTTAAGTAGGCAGGAAAAATTCTGGAAATGACTGCAGGGGGTGGAGCCTACCTTCCTTCCTTGGCTGCAGCTAGCCAACAAGCGCCAGAAAGATTTGTTCCTTGGTGAAGATAACACAGGCAAGAGAACAGTTCTGTTATAGTTTTAGAAACTTTTTTATTTTTCTGTTAGATATGGAATACCACCATTAGGCAGATTACCATAACTGACAATGTCTTTAGATGTGGCTAGCTCTGTATCCAGGTGCTTTTTGTGGACCTTAAGCCCTGAGGGGGAAAATCTTAATTCCAAGTGCTTCCCCAGGAGTTACCCACTGAGGTTACTTCTTACTACATGGTAATCTGAAGACAGAAGATCTGCAGGAAAGGTGAGCAACCCTTTGAGTGCTGCAGGTCCACTTGTCCCACAGTGTCCCTCCGCACAGGGGTTATTCCTGGGAGTTCTTATTGCACACTCCTGCACTCACTGGGTCTTTCTGTTATGTCTGTCAGTGTTTGGAGCAACTTTATGTGGTAAATTAACCCTATAACTGCTGGTTGGCAACTTTTGGGGTGGTTATTGGCACTTTCCCTACTGGGTTCAGTGTTTTCTGGGTCTGATTACATATTTTAGTGATGTTTCATGTATTTTTAATTCTCAGTTATAACTTTGACAAAATTGAGTTCTGCGCACTTTACCGCAGAGACGCCATTGCTCCATTCACTTCTATGGGACTGTACAGTTTGGGACATATCTCTGCAACCGCTCAACCTAGCGACTTCAGAGATGGCTCATTTTAATTGTCTGCCCTTGCTCTATCATCTGGTTCACATTGCACGTGTGTTGGGGGGCTCAGGGGGCTTCGGACACTGTTGGGGTACTTTTTCCAGGAAAACTACATTTCCCATGAGAGCTTGCTTCGTGCGCTCGTTTCTGATTGGCTCCCGCCGTGGCAGCCATCTTGTGAGTTTTACAGAACGAGTATCCTATGCAGGGCTTGAACTCTCCTTCTCTCCTTTGCAGATTAACCCTTCGCCTCCCAGATTAGTGTATTTTAGCGATTTCTGGGGTGAAATTTTAATCTTACACACTGTATTTGAGTGATTAATTATTCTTAACGTTGTTGACACTGTGAAAATGTCCACTCCGTTGGAGCTTGGGGCCAGGCCTAAGACTAAGGACACTGGTGTCTCTGTATACCCCATTATGCATTGTTCCTCATGTCATACAGGGTTGCCTAGAGAATTCTCAGGTTATTTATGCCCAGCATGTTCTGATGTCCATAAGACTATCCCAGGGACCACCAGCCATGCATTACAGCCAGTTTGGGTGCAAGAGTTTGTAAGAAAGTCAAAATGGATCAAATACGACTTATAACGGGTTTGTCTGTGGCGATATATATGTGTGTGTGTGTTTATGTATGTATACATGTCTTTATCTATATGGATATGGACAGTATATGCAGTTTGTTGTGTGCATATTATATATATATTATATATATATATATATATATTATATATATATATAAAATGCATGGGTATAGATCTGTATTATGTCTTAGAACAGTGGGAATTCTATTTGCTTAATTAAGAATTCAGGACAATTTCAGCTGTCCCAAACTGCAGGGGGTTGCTTCAAAGGATGTTTACATTTCTTGAGTTAGGTGTTTGAGAACTAAAATGAAGGTCATTTCTAGTTAAATGTGAAAGGAGTAAGGACAAGCCAAACTGTCTTGTCAACTAAACAGAGTTCAGATAAGACTCCAAATGCTCCTGTTCCTGGAGTCTTCCCTATCAATAATATCTCTTTGATGTCACCATGAAAGGCAAGTGGGTGTGGTGAAGAAAGGTCAGTTGAGCTAACCAGTTTACACCAGACCCAAGTGATATGAAAAATAGTATAAAGGAGCAGTATTTTTGGGGGGTGGAAGGAGAACTGGAGGAGAAGAGAATGAGAGCAGCCTGAGCACAGCAGTCCTGATTCCTGTCCAGATGTGAGCCCAGCAGATAAGAGATCAGAAACCAAGATTTGTGCTGGAGGGTGTGAGGAGATTTTCATCATATAATTTACTGGTATCCAATTCAATTCCATCTTTTCCATACTTATAATCTATGATATTATTTTATTCATGTATATACCATCCAAACTGTAACAGTATTTTGATTCTGTACATAATACAATCATTTTTATTATTATCTCTTATGAGTGTGTGATTCTTAAGTTACAACCAATCCCCAAAGAACAATTGTACCCTTAGTAAGAGGAGCTAGATAGAATTTCTTACAAGTTCAAGGCTGCTACCAGGGACCTTAGGTCTATGTTGCAACTCTTTCCATCCCAGTTACCGGGGGTCTTCCATTCCTGGCAGACCCCTTCCTCAGTCAGATCTTCCCTGCCCAAACCGCAAGGAGTACCTGATGTTTCAGATTTATCTGAAGAGGAACTGTTGGTGGATTCAGATGTTGAGGTAAGTTCTTGCTGTTGGCTCCTCTCAATTTTTTGGGGATCCTTTTAAGGTTGATCCAGAACCCTCGTCTGAGGGCGTGATCAGGGCCGTCTTAAACACGCTTAACATTCCCCCAGTTCAGGTTTCCTCAGATCCCTCTGATGTATTCCAGGAGCCTATAAAGCCCC
The DNA here is from genome assembly GCA_037306005.1 of Rhinophrynus dorsalis. Classification (NCBI taxonomy): domain Eukaryota; kingdom Metazoa; phylum Chordata; class Amphibia; order Anura; family Rhinophrynidae; genus Rhinophrynus; species Rhinophrynus dorsalis. The sequence continues at coordinate 300,041,978 of CM074718.1, forward strand.
ATACTTGTTTTCCACCTAACCCCACTCTGTGCTGCCTAGTGGCTGATGAGTGGAAATCTCTGGACAGAAAGCCTTCTGTCTCCAAGAAGTTTGCTAAGCTTTACCCCTTTTCTGAGGCAGCGCTTGCTCAATGGGTTCATCCCCTTAAGGTGGACGCTCCTGTCTCAAGGCTATCTAAGTCTACCGCCTTACCAGATTCTGATGCGTCCTCTCTGAAGGACTGGACTGACAAGCTTGAGGTTTCCCTCAAGTCCATTTTTGCCACTGCTGGTAGTGCCATGTGTCCAGCATTCGATGCGGCATGGGTTAAACGGGCCATTGCGGTCTGGACTGAACCACTCACCCTAGCTGTACGGTGGGGCGATTCTTCTTTGGATATGTTGCAGCTTCTTGTCAACATATCTGAGGCCCAGCACTATGTTTCTGCTGCCTTATTGATGCTATCCGTCTAGTGGCAAGGGTTTCCACCATGATCTGTGGTTGCCAGACAAGCTCTTTGGCTCAAGATCTGGGCTGCTGACACCACTTCTAAGAAAGCCTTGCTGTACTTGCCCTTTCAGGGTACATTCTTATTTGGGCCAGATCTTAAGGATCTGATCAGTGAGGCCACTGGGGGTAAGAGTACTCATCTGCCCTTGGTCCCCAGGAAGAAACCTCCTCTCAAGCGTAACAGGTGTTTTTTTTGTCCCTTTCAGACTGAGACACGTCCGGCAAACCAGGCGGTTTCCTCAGCTCCACGTGCCTCCTCCAAGCCCAACAGCAAAGGAAGCCCAAGATCTCCTCCAAGCCCAAGGCATCCAAGACTTCTCCGGCATGACTCGCCGAACCAGGGTCCCCATTCAACTGTGGGTGGTCGTCTTCGTCACTATCACAGCATTTGGGAGGATTCAGTGGTGGGCCCGTGGGTTTTACAAGTAGTGGCGGAAGGGTACAGGATCCCTTTCACCTCTCTTCCTCCTATTTTGTTTTTCCCCCCTCTCATACGCCCCAGGGCATGGAAAAAACGCAGTCTCTACAACAGCATTATCCATTCTTTTCTGGACAAGGATGTTCTGGAACCCATTGCAGTTCAGGACAGAGGTACAGGTTTTTACTCAAACCTCTTCATAGTGTCAAAGAAGGACGGCGGCTGTCGTCCAATTTTGGACTTGAAGGATCTCAATTCCTTTGTGATCCGGTCTCATTATCACGAGGAGTCCTTGAGGATGGTGATTGCTGCTATGATTCTGGGGGAATTTCTTGCTTCTCTGGACCTTCAGGATGCGTATTTACATACTGCCATTCATCCAGAGAGCCGGGAATATCTCAGATTTGCCTGCGACCAAAGGCATTTTCAGTTCTCAGCTCTTCCCTTTGGTCTGACTACAGTACCTCAGGTTTTCAACCGTGTACTGGGAGCCTAAGTGTCCGTCCTCCACCGGGACAGCATCAGAGTTACTCCATACATGGACGACCTGCTTCTGAATGCCCCCATTGCGGAACTTCATCAGCAGGTTCAGGACTTCATTCACGCTCTCACCCATCATGGGTGGATCATCAACTTGGACAAGTCAGATCTTGTCCCGTCCCAGCGTCTAGTCTTCCTGGGCCTTCTCTTCGACACTTAGCAGAGCATTGTGTTTCTCACTGAGGAAGTGGCTCACCAGATCACACACAGGGTTTCGGCTGTTCTAGCTCAAGATCCAGTTCCAGCCAAGAAGCTATCCTCTCTGGTGGGGAAATTCATCTCCACCATGGAAGCACTCCCCTTTGCCATGGCTCACACCAGGGAGCTCCAGCGGTTTGTGATCCAGGTATGCAAGGGTCAGCCGGACCTTCTGCAGACGTCAGTATCCCTCCCTCTTAATGCGGAACTGAGTTTGTCGTGGTGGCTCGACCTCTTCAGTCTCCTGAAGGGCAAGTCCTTCCGGTAGTCTCCGGAGGAATCTCTCGTTCCCATCAATGTATATTGCATATTTCATGCCCTTCCTCACCGGACGCCCCAGCTGGAAGAATGCCCAGTCTGGGTTCAGTCCGACAAGGCCACGGCTGTGGCTTACATCAACAAAGGAAGGAACAAGAAGTCTCGCCGCTTGGTTAGAGGTCAAGGCTATTTTGTCTTGGGCAGAAGAACACATTCCTGCCATATCCGCATTGCACATTTCAGGTGTAAACAACGTCATAGAGGACTTCCTCAGTCGACACACAGTGGACAGTGGGAACTGCATCCAGAGGTGTTCAACCTCATTCAGAAGTGGGGTCTTTCTTGCATCGACCTGATGGTGACAAGACACAACCTGAAGGTTACAATGATCTGCTCTCGCTGGAGGGATCCTCTAGTTCTAGCGGTGGATGCCATGTCCATTCCTTGGTTATTTCCTATGGCTTACATCTTCCCTCCCCTTCCTATGTTGCACAAGGTGTTACTAAAATTGTGACTGGAGCATTGCCCAGTCATTCTGGTTGCTCTGTACTGGCCTCGACAAGTTTGGTTTCCGGAGCTTCTGGATCTGTCAGTGGCAGAGCCGTTGCAACTCCCCTCTCATCCGGATCGTCTCCTCCAGGGTTATCTGTGGAAAGAGGACGTTCATCATCTAGCTCTGACGGCTTGGAAATTGAATCCTCAATATAGATGAAGAAAGGTTTTTCTTCCGGTGTGGTGGCTACCATGCCGTGCTCGCAAGCCAGTTTCCTCAAAGTCCTACCATCGTGTCTGGTCGACCTTCCTATCTTGGTGTGCCGATAGGGACTTGTCTCAGGTATTTGATCTGCCCACGGTCTTGGCCTTCTTGCAGAATGGTGTGGATAACGGCCTCAGTTTGAGTACCCTTAAGGTTCAGACTTCTGCTTGCTCTGTTTTCTTTCAGAGGTGCATTGCTATCCTTCCTGATGTCAAGGTGTTTTTCCAGGGCGTTGTTCATATTCGCCCTGTTTTTAAGGCTCCTGCTCCTCAGTAGGATCTTAATCTGGTTCTGGGTGTTCTTCAGCTCCCTCCCTTTGAGTCCTTGGCTACTATTCCTCTACTCCTGACGTGGAAAGTGGCCTTGCGGAGTTGCATGATCTGTTCTGTAGACCATCATTTTTGGTGTAAGGACAAGGTGGTGCTTCGCACCTTTCAGGAGTTCCTTCCCAAGGTGGTTTCACAGTTCCACATCAATCAGAAGATTGTGGTGCCCTCTTTCTGCCCTGACCCCACCTCTGACAAGGAGAGGGATCTCCACTTGATAGACGTGTTGCGTTGTCTCAAGTTTTATGTACATCGCACTGAGTATCAGGCAATCAGATGCACTGTTCATCATTCCTGAGGGTCCCAGGGCAGGAAGACCTGCACCCAAAGTGACTATTGCTTCTTGGATCAAGTCCACTATTCGTAAGGTTTATGAGCCGAGGAAGAAGCCTGTCCCTTTCAGGCTCACGGCTCATTCTACTTGATCTATTGGAGCCTCTTGGGCTTACAAGAATCAGGCCTCTGCTGATCAGTTGTGCAAGACTGCCACCTGGTCGCCTGTGCACACCTTTTCAAAGCACTATCATGTTGATGTGTTGACATCGGCTGATGCCAGCTTTGGGAGGAAAATCCTGGAGTCAGTTTTGCCTGTCTAGGATTTTCTTCGGTTCTTAGTGCTTCCTTCTCTTTTGAGCCCTGTTAATTCTAGTTCAGTGTGCTGTGTAATAGTTTGGGGTGTTGTTACCCCTGTTCAATGTCTGTTGACACTTTATTGTTGTTGGGATATCTCTGATCCGATGGTTCATTTACTTTGGGGGCCTTGCCTTACTTCCCGCCACTGGGAAACTCAATGGTTGGAGATCCCAAAGTTACCAGTAACCTGTTTTGGATGACAGAGAAAAGAAGATTTTAGTCTTACCTGTCAACTCTATGATTGCTTTTTGGTACGATATATCAGGTTGTCTATATACTATTTCCTTCGTTATAGGCATTAGTTTTGTGAAACCATATTAAATTAAATCATCAGATATCTGATTTCACGGTAGTAAGCAGATGGCTATAATTTACTGGTGGATACAGGGCCACAGCAAATTGCAAATCATGGAGACTTTATTCTTAACCATTGCATCAGTGTCTTCTATTTTTACATATCTGATTTTACCTGTATCATTATGTATCTGCTCTATAACAAGTTTAAATTTGATTACTTGAACCTATTGGTGTTTAGCTGACTCCCTATTATATGTAGATGAGGGTCTCCAGTGTGTTGCAAAGCATGGTGACTTTACTCTAAAACATTCTGCCTCAGTCCTTCACAGCTGTAACACCTTTTGATTTCTCAGCGTAATTTTTGATCCTGAGATTTCAATTTTTGATTCAGGTCTCTAGCACATCTCTAAACGCTGAGACTTTAATGCATCTCTACCTAGATAATAGTAAGACAGGACATTATTATTTGTATGTTACACCATAGTACTAAGTTAGCATAGTAGTAGTATTTACATATGAGAAGTCAAAATCCTACTATTTGACCCAACTGGTGTTAGGCAGATTTCTTAATTTTACCACATGACAGGAGGCTTCATATTTTGCTTTAACTTCCTCTACTGAAACCATAGCAGCACAGAACATTTATACAACCAATCAAAAAATAGCAAGTACGGCCATATAAGACCCCTACTCTACAAACTCCTCTTCTTTCTTTGCTGCTATACCAAGCTGCACAGGTCAGTGTATCTGTCTCACTTGATGGTGATGGTGTTTTGTTATCTTTTGCCTTACATTGTATTATTTTATAGGCGGCTAAGTACATGGGTGACTCTGTTTTGCTGTCATTTTCATTTGTTTTGTGGACATTTCTCCTTTAGCTGGACTGCACCGTTAATGCTTTTTTGTTTGTCAGGGTTGCGTTGCTGGTGCGGTTTGGCTGAAGGGTTCTGGCCACCTTGTTATCTGCTGTTCTGCTACCTCTGTTATTTGTGTGTTCCTGCTCTGTTCTGCTGCCGTTGCGTTCTGCCGGGCTATTTCGGGCAGACGCGGAGGCAGTGCATGCGGCATGAGCTACAGATTGCTTCTATTTAACTATTAAGTTTCTATGCTATGACTGTGAAGGAGAGCCCCTCAGGGGTAATGTAATAATAATGTAATGAATATTTGATACTTTGCCTGTTCCATGCTGCTGGGTTAAACCCTTGCAGGTACATCTGGGGTGAGCCCCTAGCTACTGCTTTATTATTGGTGTACTAATAAAAAAAAAATTGCATAATACCATACTCTACTATCTGTTCAGAGTTTTCACAGAGTCAGTTGATACCCCTTTTATTGACAGGGGCCTGTTATGCTATTCCAATCCTTGATGTGGTTTCACTGGGTGAGCTCCAGTTGTACCTGACAGGTGTACAGCAGCGGTTGAGTTCTCCTGGTGTCATTTTCTGAATATATTTTCTGCCTTTAGGTTTCTTCATTGGCATCTTCTACTTCTGACATCATGGGAGACTCTCCTGCTCATGTCCTGGATTTCCACTCCATCATTAATGCCGCGGTGACGGCATCTGTGGAGAAGATCCTGTCTAGGGTTTTGGCTCAACGTTCTACAGATCCTGTATCGGACTTTCCTTCTTCAGAACTACTTGGCAGGGAGGAAGAGGATCTCCGGTCAGGGGAATCTTCTGGTGCTGAGGTTTCTGCAACCAAACACCACTGGAAAGTGTCTTCCACTGGACCACGCGGGGCATCTGGCAAGGCTCTCCTCAAGCTACAGAGGCACACGGAGGTTCCTGACATGTTACCGCCACCAGTTCATTCTTCTGATGAAGAGGATATTTCTCCCCCAGATTTGGCAGTTGTTGACAAATGGTGGATGGATTCTCCAACCTCTGAGGATGATGCTAAATGGATCGACTATGATTCGCATTATGTGAAGGAATCTGTGGTGGATGAATTTGTTGGGCACGGGTCCCAAGAGGGTTGCTTTTATGATACCAAGGGGGTTCCACTGTTTGATCCTCGATGCCTAAGACATCCTAAGTCATCTGAATGGAGTCTGCCAGATCACCTTGCCCAAATTATCCACTCCTGGCTCCGGAAACCTCTCGCCTGGGAGGTTCAGAACAATTTACGGGAGGAATGCCCCAGGCCGTTATTACCGGATAAAGTTTCCTTTACACTGGAATTTGATTCAACCATGTTGACGTTTATATCTAGGTCTGGTCGTTATCCACGTAAGTGGATTGAAAAGTGCCTGAAGATGGTGCAGGATAAGATGCTGGACATTTTGGGGACTTTAGCAAGAATCTTATATTTTGCTGATCTCTCTCTGTCAGATGGCTCGACTTTGGACGCGAATGCAGTTAGGGAATGGGCGCAATGTGCCATCTGCCTTTTAGGAAACTCCAATGCTGCGGTGTCTTCTGAACGACATTAGGCGGCTCTGCTTCACATAGACTGTAAATTGGCTGATTTGGGATCTAAGGAACTGGGGCCAGCAGCCAATGGTCATCTCTTTGGAGAACCCTTCATCACGGAGTTAAGGAAACATGTGAACCTGTTCACCACCTTGAATAAGGCGCAGACCTCTTTGAAACAGGTGTTTTGTCCCTAGACATCTAGAAGTGTTTTTGGAAGGACTGGTCTTCAGGCCTCTGGGTGAATCCACCCTCAGCTTCATTCATCCCATCCAACAACTTCCAACCTACCTCCTTCCAACCGGGATCAGATAGGAGCTGGGGAGCTCGAGGATGAGGTCGAGGCAAGTTACCTCCGGTGAGTACTCACGTTCCAATTCTCTGTCCTATGGTAATGGCTGGCAGACTGACTCTTATTGCAGAATTGGGAAAAAATCTCGATATAATAATAGTGGGTATTTGTTATAAACCACCAAACATTGGTGACCTTGAAGAATCACAGCTATTAACGCAAATAGAAAAGGCTTCTCAAATAGGGAGAACTATAATTATGGGGGATTTTAATTATCCAGAAATAGACTGGAAAAATGGAACAGCTAATTCTGCTAAAAGCAGTAAGTTTCTGAACTTGTTGAATGACAATTTTTTGTCTCAAATAGTGCAGACCTCAACCAGAGGGAATGCGTGTCTGGATCTGGTAATAACTGACAATGAAGAACTTATCTCTAACATCCAAGTAAGAGAGCACTTGGGGAATAGTGACCATAACATGGTATTGTTTGAGATTAATTCAAAAAGCAATTTGGCATGGGTTCCACCAAAACACTGAATTTTAAAAAGGCCAACTTTAGCAGGTTTAATTCATCCCTTGGTCTCGTTGACTGGGTATCACGGTGCCAGTGCTATTTGGGGACATTCTGTCAGTCTCCACTCCTGCCTACGCCTATTGGCTGCACTGTCATTGTCCCGCCCAGTATTTGTCCTTAAATACTGGGTTCTGGCACTTCTCCAGGGCCCTTTCGTGGTGTTTCCGTACCAGCATTCGGCTGTACTATCATCCATTTCTTTTTTTCTTTCAGCGTAACTCCTGCCTCAAGGTCATCTTCGGTTGCTAGTTGGAAGAGGTTACTTCGTGTTTGCCGAATTTTATATTATTTTGTTAATACACTTGTTTTTTTGTATTAGGCAAAGAAAGAGAAGGCGTTTGTGGAGTAGGTGTCTTATATGGACTTACTTGCTGCTTTTTTATTGGTTATGTAAATGATATGTGCTGCTATGATTTCAGTAAAGGAAGTTAAAGCAAAATATTTGCCTCCTGTCATTACTAAAATTAAGATTATCAATACGCTACGTGAGCATAATCTACAATTACGTGTAGATGCGAGTCTCCAGTGTGGAGACTTTACTTTAAATCATTTTGTTTCAGTCTTTCTTATTTATAGTAAATAGTAGTCAATTAGGTTGAAAAAAGACACAAGTCCATCAAGTTCAACTTCGCCTCATACCTCAGTAACTGAGAATTTTATAGCTTTCCTGCTACCAATTAAATTAGTCTTTATCAGACCTTCCTGATCAGCCTACTGATAAACAGTATAACTCTGTATGTTCCCTTTTGAAAGAAATGTATCTAATCTTCTCTTAAATGTATCCATTGTATCTGCCATAACTACCTCCTATCACGGTCCCCATGATCCTTCCTGTCACTCTCAACTGTGCTGCTCCCGGATTGGTTGAGCTATGTTGGCCCGCCCCTGGTTATCCGTTTTAATCCGGCCACTGGCACCTGTCAGGTGTCCTTTCGTGGTGTTTCCGAGCCAGCGTTGCTGTTGCAGTATTCTAGTATCCTGATCTACCGTGTACCGACTAGGCTTGTCCGACGACGTTCCTGTGTTCCTGTTCCGTGATTGACCCGGTCTGGCTGACTTCCTGCGTGTTCCTGATCCGGCTTGTCTGCGAATCTCCTACGGCATCTGACCCGGCCTGGCTGACGATCCTTCTCCGTTACCGACCCAGCTTGTCTGCGAATCTCCTGTGTATCCTGACCCGGCCTGGCTGACTACTGAACACTCATTGTGCTGTTCCTGCTATTCTGATGGACGATTCCCGTTGTCGCCTCGGCGACATTCTGATACTGCATAGTGTGTCTGAGCCTCCGCTTATCCGTTGCTGAGCCTTCCATTATCTGCCTTTCGTGTGCTGAGTCCAGACCTTACTATGCTGTGTCGTTTTCTGCACTTGAGACACTGGTGTTGTTTATCCGATTACTGCTACTCTTCCACCTATTGCCTCAGCCTGTTTCGTTGTTTCTGTGAGCCGGCCGCTTGTGGGCCTCAGTAGTCGGCGGCTCTCCGTGACAGAGAAGCGGTTCCGTTACGCCCGTTGGCAAGCAGTACCCAGTGGTCTCCGTTACGCCAGTGGAGGGGCTATCGACACAAGCAATCACAATTCTGGTGGTCTCCGGTTACGCCCGTGGGGGCTATTGACTCAAGCAATCACGATACTGTAGTCTCCGGTTACGCCCGTGGGGGCTATTGGCTCAAGCAATTACGATATTAGTAGTCTCCGGTTACACCCGTGGGGACTGTTGGCTCAAGCAATAACCATAATAGAAGTCTCCGGTTACACCCATGGGGGCTATCTCCTTATCACTTGCAGTTCCCGTTCAGTCAGAACTTTATGCTACAGCTCCACACAGTGAATGGACTTGGGTGCTATCTTACAGCACATATCGCTATATGCAGCACCAAGGGCGTGCCTAACACCACACTTCAGACTGATAACCAGTACTATTAACCTCTTGTATCCTGTTTTGTGTTTCCATACTTTGTGTAGTATTACCTGTTGCACCAGGTATCTCTGCCTTTATTCTGCTTATGCCAGTATCGCCCCAGTGGCGACCTTGTCATTCATTTTGCTTTAATAAAACTCTATTTGTTTTATCTACCACTGTCTGAGTGTCTGAAAACCGTAACAGTACGAAAGGGCCATGACCTCAGATAGCAAGGGAGATACTGGTACCCAGAATATCCATTGGAGAATGGATGTTCACGAGCAGCGCCTCGACCAGTTTGCACTGGCCCTGCAGACATTACTCGAGAGAAAGGTACACCTAGACAAACCTAATCAAAATCCAGTGGTCACCCCAGTCTCGACACCGGAAAATCTGCCTGTTGTCCCAACTATTCAGTCTAGAGGGTTCACGGCGGCGGCGCAGTTACCATTAAGATATGATGGCGAACCTAACCAATGCAGAGGATTTGTCAACCAACTGGAGATAGTCTTTTAGCTCACGCCTCAGGCATTTCCCAATGATCGAAGCAAGGCTGGGTTCATGATTTCCCTATTAACTGGCAAGGCGTTATCCTGGGCGAATCCTCTCTGGGAGAATGCCAAACCTTGCACTCTGAATTTTAGGGAGTTTGTAAGACAATTCCGCAGAGTGTTTGACGTACCTGGTAGAGCCGCTTCTGCTGCCAAGAGGTTATTGGAGGTACAACAGGAAGATCGCACCTTGGGCGACTACGCTATCGAATTTCGAACCTTGGCAGCAGAGGTGGGCTGGAATAACGAGACATTAGTCGCGGCTTTTGCCCAGGGCCTGTCAGAATCCATTAAGGATGAAATTGCAGCCAGAGATGTGCCTACTGATCTTGATGAATACATTGATTACGTCATGCTTATTGACTCCCGCATTCGGGAGAGGCGGATGGCTAAGAGGGCGAAATCCAGGAATATTGGGCATGGCAGTCTTGTGAACCCACCCGCACCACCCCTTCCTCCTGAACGTACTGCAGAGGGAGGGGAGCCTATGCAGCTCGGGTTCACCAGACTAACGAAGGAGGAGAGGGCACACCATAAAAGAATGGGCCTATGCCTATACTGTGGTAAAGCTGAACACCAGTTACGCACCTGTCCGGTTCGGCCGGGAAACGAACGCACCTAGGGTACCTTGGGGGACAGGCCCTAGGTGGCGTACAACAGTCCCTGGATACTAGTACACAGAGACCCACCATCCAGGTGGCATTTACGTGGTCAGAGTCCTCTGTGTCAGTTTTAGCTCTGGTAGACTCCGGTGCAGCCGGTTATTTCATGGATCGCTCCTTTGCTGAGTTGCATAAGATTCCGGTGGTCAAAAGGGAGTCCCCTCTGGCTATTGAAGCCATCGATGGCAGGCCATTAGAACCTGCACTTATCACTATGGAGACTACCCCTATTACTATGGCGATTGGGGCCCTCCACAAGGAGGAAGTGCAATTTCAAATAATTAACTCGCCTCATCACGCAGTCATTCTGGGGTTCCCATGGTTATCGTTACACAACCCCCAATTTGACTGGAAAAGATGTGAAGTATTGTCTTGGTCGGAATATTCTGCAGATAACCGTCTCTCACACCCTGTCAGGTTATTGTGTACCTCTCCCTCTGTGCCAGCTGAATACCAGGAATTCAGTGACGTATTCAGTAAGGGGGAGGCTAGCGCCCTGCCTCAACACAGACCTTATGATTGTGCCATTGATCTGGCCCCAGGCACGGTGCCTCCCAGGGGCCGCACTTATCCGTTCTCAGTAGAGGAGAATAGGGCTATGGAGGAATATATTGAGGACGCCCTTAAGAGAGGGATTATCCGCAAGTCTACCTCACTGGCGGGTGCCGGGTTTTTTTTGGTAAAAAAGAAAAATGGCGAGCTCAGACCTTGTATTGACTACAGGGGTCTAAATAAATTAATGTCCAGAAGTGCCTACCCCATTCCACTCATTACCGAGTTATTCGACAGGTTAAAGGGATCTTCCATCTTTACTAAACTCGATCTCCGGGCTGCTTACAACCTGATCAGAATTAAGGCTGGAGATGAGTGGAAGACGGCATTTAATACCAGATCTAGCCATTACGAATACCTGGTAATGCCATTCGGCCTATGTAATGCTCCTGCGGTATTTCAGTAGCTTATTAATGACATCCTTCAGTCCTGTGTTGTGGTATATCTTGATGACATATTGATTCACTCTAACAATCTTACCCAACACATCAAGGATGTCTCTGAGGTTTTGACTCGACTACGCAAAAATAAATTGTTTTGTAAAATTGAGAAGTGCGAATTTCACAGATCCCAAGTACCTTTCCTAGAATTCGTGATCTCTAAAGATGGCATTGCCATGGACCAAGAGAAGTTGGCAGCAGTCCTACAATGGCCTCGTCCCAAAGGGTTAAAAGCTATTCAGCGCTTTCTGGGCTTTGCCAACTATTATAGGAAATGTATTCAAAACTTTTCCACGATTGTGAAACCATTGTCTGATTTAACTCATAAGGGCGCTACTCCTTCTCAATGGTCTGAGGCAGCTGAGAACGCGTTTGAGACACTGAAATCTGCATTTGCTCCTGCTCCAGTGCTGTCCCACCCTAACCCAGCCCTGCCGTTTACCCTTGAAGTTGATGCCTCTGAGGTTGGGGTCGGGGCAGTACTCTCCCAACGCCCAGTGGGAGGTGGTACATTAAGACCTTGTGGGTTCTTTTCAAAGAAACTGTCCAGCACCCAAAGCCATTATGAGATTGGTGACAGGGAACTCTTGGCTATCATTCTGGCACTCAAGGAGTGGCGCCACCTATTGGAAGGTACTAAGACACCAGTACTAATTCTGACGGACCACAAGAATTTGACATCTCTCTCGGAGGCTAAGAGACTCTCCTCACGTCAGGCCAGATGGGCACTCTTTTTGTCCCGGTTCAATTTTGTGGTCTCTTACCTGCCGGGTTCCAAGAATGTCAGGGCAGATGCCTTGTCCAGACAGTTTGTGTCAGACATTGAGAAGGAGGAGGAACCAGTACCCATCATTCAGCCAGACCGTATTCTGGCTACTATTCGCACTAGTATCACTTCGCCACTGGGGGAAGAAATTTTGGTCTCTCAGGCTAGGGCTCCTCCAGAAACCCCAATTGGCAAGTGCTTTGTCGATGAGCCATTACGTACCCGTCTATTAGAAACCTACCACTCATCTAAGGCGGCTGGGCACATTGGGAGGGATCAGCTATGTTGGTCTCTATCCCAGTTGTTTTGGTGGCCTTCCCTTAGGGCTGATTGCTCCGCTTTTACTGCAGCCTGTGCCCCTTGTGCCCGGGCCAAGACACCCAGACATCTTCCAGTAGGTTTGCTTCAACCAGTACCTAATGGCGACCGCCCATGGTCCCATATTTCCAACGACTTTCTGGGAGAATTGCCAGCATCCAGGGGGTACACTTTTATCCTTATGGTGGTTGATAGGTTCTCTAAAATGGCTCATTTTGTGCCCCTTCCTGGTCTTCCATCGGCTCAGGAATTGGCGGTGGTATTTGCCAAAGAAGTGTTTCGGTTGCACGGGGTGCCTAGAGTGGTGGTGTCTGACCGTGGTAGCCAGTTTGTATCCAGATTTTGGAGGGCATTTTGTGGGCAGATGGGCATCCAGTTGTCTTTTTCTTCCGCATATCACCCCAGACTAATGGAGCCGCTGAGACTGCCAATCAAGGACTGGAACAGTTCTTGCGCTGTTTTGTAATCGATCATCATGACAATTGGGCCGACCTGTTGCCTTGGGCGGAGTTTGCCAGGAATTCTGCAGTTAATTCATCGTCCGGGAGTTCCCCTTTTCTCATTAACTATGGGTTCCAGCCCTGTCTACTCCCGGACTCATTCCAGGCACAACAAATCCCAGCTCTGGATAAGCATATTGAGCAGCTCCGTTCCACTTGGGCACAGGTGCAGAGGACCCTCAGCCAGTCATTTCAGCGTTACCAGAAGCATGCCAATCGTAGACGGCTGCCAGCGGTTTCCTTACAGGTGGGGGATAGAGTATGGCTTTCCTCCAGAAATCTCAAGTTACAGGTGCCCTCCAATAAACTGGCACCTCAGTTCACTGGCCCATTTAAAGTCATCCGCACGGTTAATCCAGTCTCGTACGCATTGGAACTTCCAGCGTCTATGCACATACATAATGTGTTCCATGTATCTCTTTTAAAACCATTGGTTTGCAACAGTGATTCCTGGGCCGGTGGACGTTCAAGGCCAGGAGGAATATAAGGTTCAGAGTATCATTGATTCTAGGAGATTTAGGGGGAAGTTGCAATATTTGGTCCATTGGAAGGGATATGGCCCTGAGGAACGGTCCTGGGTAGATCAGAGGGACCTACACGCGCCCAGGCTGTTGCGCAACTTCCACTCTAAATACCCTCAGAAACCTAGACCTCCTGCAGGGAGAGGGGGTCTTTGAGAGGGGGGTACTATGACGGTCCCCGTGATCCTTCCTGTCACTCAACTGTGCTGCTCCCGGATTGGTTGAGCTGTGTTGGCCTGCCCCTGGTTATCCGTTTTAATCCGGCCACTGGCACCTGTCAGGTGCCCTTTTGTGGTGTTTCCGAGCCAGCGTTGCTGTCGCAGTATTCTAGTATCCTGATCTACCTTGTCCGACGACGTTCCTGTGTTCCTGTTCCGTGATTGACCCGGCCTGGCTGACTTCCTGCGTGTTCCTGATCCGGCTTGTCTACGAATCTCCTACGCATCTGACCTGGCCTGGCTGACGATCCTTCTCCGTTACCGACCCAGCTTGTCTGCGAATCTCCTGTGTATCCTGACCCGGCCTGGCTGACTACTGAACACTCATTGTGCTGTTCCTGCTATTCTGATGGACGATTCCCGTTGTCGCCTCGGCGACATTCTGATACTGCATAGTGTGTCTGAGCCTCCGCTTATCCGTTGCTGAGCCTTCCATTATCTGCCTTTCGTGTGCTGAGTCCAGACCTTACTGTGCTGTGTCGTTTTCTGCACTTGAGACACTGGTGTTGTTCATCCGATTACTGCTACTCTTCCACCTATTGCCTCAGCCTGTTTAGTTGTTTCTGTGAGCCGGCCGCTTGTGGGCCTCAGTAGTCGGCAGCTCTCAGTGACAGAGCAGCGGTTCTGTTACGCCCGTTGGCGGTTGGCAAGCAGTACCCAGTGGTCTCCGTTACGCCCGTGGAGGGGCTATCGACACAAGCAATCACGATTCTGGTGGTCTCCGGTTACGCCCGTGGGGGCTATTGGCTCAAGCAATTACGATATTAGTAGTCTCCGGTTACGCCCGTGGGGGCTGTTGGCTCAAGCAATCACCATAATAGTAGTCTCCGGTTACTAAAGGGAACTAAAACAGAACCTGGGAATTATAGAGCAGTGAGTTTAACCTCTGTAGTGGGAAAACTGTTAGAAGGGATAATAAGGGACTATATTCAGGATTACAACACAAAAAATAAAATAATTAGCACAAATCAACATGGTTTTTATGAAGAATAGATCATGCCAAACTAATCTTTTCAGCTTCTATGAGGAGGTAAGCAGCAACCTTGACAATGGCAATGCAGTAGATGTAGTATATCTAGACTTTGCAAAGGCATTTGATACAGTGCCACACAGAAGGCTGGTGTATAAAATAACGAAACTGGGGCTAGGAGATAACCTTTGCAATTGGATACAAAACTGGCTGAAGGATAGGGAGCAGTGTGTGGTTGTAAATGGAAAATTCTCCAGTACAGTTAAAGTGGAGAGTGGAGTACCTCAGGGTTCAGTATTAGGTCCGCTGCTTTTTAACATGTTTATAAATGACCTGGAAATAGATATAGAAAGCAAAATATCAATATTTGCAGATGATACTAAATTATGCAAAGTCATTAATTCAGAACAGGATATTTTCTCTCTACAGAGGGACTTACATACAATGTCAGATTGGGCAAACATGTGGAATATGAAGTTTAATGTGGGGAAGTGTAAAGTCATGCATTTGAGAGGAAACAATCCCAAGGCTACTTATGAACTTAATGGAATAATTTTAGGTGACTCATTGCTACAAAAAGACCTGGGCATCCTTGTCAACAACAGACTTGGAAACAGTGACCAGTGTCAAACAGCAGTAGCAAAGGCAAACAAAGTCCTGTCTTGCATAAAAAGAGGTATCGAAGCAAGAGTGGGTAACATTATTTTGCCATTATACAAATCATTGGTAAGACCTCACCTTGAGTATGCAGTGCAATTTTGGGCACCGGTTCTGAAAAAGGATATACTAGAACTAGAGAGGGTACAGCGGAGAGCAACAAAATTAATTAAGGGAATGGAGGACTTGACATATGAGGAACGACTAAACAAGCTTGGTTTATTTACTCTAGAGAAAAAACGACTAAGAGGAGACCTTATCACAATGTACAAGTATATGAGAGGTCAATACAAGGATCTCTGAGGTGAGCTATTTATTCCAAGGCCTGATCAGGTGACCAGGGGACACACCTTGAGATTAGAGGAAAGGAGGTTTAAACTTCAGCAGAGGAAGGGTTTTTTTTACGGTGAGGTCTGTTAAATTGTGGAATTCATTGCCCAGGGAGGTAGTTATAGCCGATACAATGGATACATTTAAGAGAAGATTAGATACATTTCTTTCTAAAGGGAACATACAGAGTTATACTGTTTATCAGTAGGCTGATCAGGAAGGTCTGATAAAGACTAATTTAATTGGTAGCAGGAAAGCTAAAAAAATTCTCAGTTCTGAGGTACGAGGCGAAGGTTGAACTTGATGGACTTGTGTCTTCTTTCAACCTAATTTACTATGTTACATTTCTTTAAAAAGGGAACAAACATACAGGGTTATACTGTATATTAGTAGGCAAATCAGGAAGGTCTGATAAAGACTAACTTATTTGGTAGCAGGAAAGCTATATAATTCTCAGTCACTGGGGCATGAGGCAAAGAGGACTTGATGGACTTTGTGTCTTTATTGAACCTAATTTACTACGTTACGCCTTTGAAAGACGTCAGAAGAAGTTTGTCTCTCAACAGGGTTAATAGGAACATGTAGGGTAGTTAAAACCTCCTTAATGAGACCCTCAGCAGAGGGCTCAGTGTCAGCCTCAAAGGGGTCACCATATGTGTAGGAGAAGACCCTTCCTCGCACTCCCCTTTCTTTGAATCAGCCTCAAAGGAATCCTCCTTAGAGGAATCTGAATGGTTAGGAATACCAGGGGCCACAAACCTGAAAGAAGTGGGGGGTTTCCAAGATTGGAGGACACCTTGGAGAGAAAGAGAAAACTGTACCATAGAGGACTTTAAGTCCCTGACCCAAAGTGGCTCTTGTTCAAGGCTGAAGGGCCCTGGTGGAGTTGTAGGGGCCAAACAGCATAAGGGCATAAATGTCCTGAGTATTCTCTAGGGAGCCCCGATTGGCATAAGGAACAGTAAGCAAGGGAGGTCAGAGGCACCTGAGTCTTTAGCCTTATGTCTTACCCCATGTCCCTTTGGATCCGACATCCTAACAGGAGAAGTGTCTGTACAGTAAAAGGAACTCAAATACTGTCACCCAGATTAATAAAATCACCTCAGCAAGCCCAAAAGAGTACTTATCTGGCAGGCGAATGGTTAACCTGAGGAGGAGTGTAAGGAATCCAAGCCCCTGCGTAGGATACTCGGCAAAGAGAGAGAGAAAATGGCGCCCGAAATCAAAGCCAATCAGAGTCTGCAAAATAAGCATCCTGGGAATAGTAGTTTCTCTCAGCACTGTTACCAAGCAATGCCACAACCTGAACTCACGGGGGGCCAGGGGCACCCAAGACACTAGGAATGTGAACCGAATTGTAGGGCAAGGGGAGACAAGCAGAATGTTCCCTCTCTCAACTCTAAGTGAAATGGTTGCAGAGATATGTCCCATAGAAGTCAATTGAGTAAGTGTGGCAGTGCAGTAAAGCATGCTCTTAAAGGCACAGAACTCAAAATTTATTTTTATTTAGAAAATGTTTTACCAGAAAGAATACATTGAGATTTCTCTTGTTTTCAAGTATGTCCTGGACAGTTTTCAGTAGAGGGTTGCATATTTACACAAATTGAGAAACATTATATATTACAGGTTATTAAATATACATACACATATGAATATACATACATATGGAATATTACAATTATATACAGTTACACACTGTTTTTAGATATAAAGAAGCATTTACTTTTAAGGATTTTAGACTGGGAGCAGATTTGATTATTTCAGGCAGATTGTTCCAGGCCTTTGAAGCTCTGAAGGAGAAGGCAGATCTTCCTTCTTCTTACTTGTATTGTGGTATACGTAGCGAGTTGTTTGCGGTGGAGCGGAGGTTATACTTAGTACGGAGAGCAGGAGTGAGCAAACTGCTCAGGTAGTGTGGTAGTTTTCCAGAGAAGTGGTTGTGTACTAAGCAAGAAAGGTGAAGGGCACGTCTAGATTTGAGTGTTAACCAATTTAGTTCTTTTAACATATAACAGTGATGATTAGTGTAATTACATTGGAGGCTAAAGCAGCATATTGAATTATACAGGGTGTCAAGTTTACTAAGATGGATTTCTGGTGCTGGAGCATAAACTAAATCACCATAGTCTATGACAGGCAACAACATCTGCTGCACAATACATTTTCTAACCAGGGAACTTAAACATGATTTGTGTCTAAAAAGAGTACTGATTTTGGGATAAAGCTTGGAGGTTAATTTGTCAATATGAGGTTGAGGTCAAGCCACATACCAAGATATCTGTAGGAGTCCACTGGGGCTAATTTACGATTAGACTCTGTTACAATGGATAGGTGGGTATTGCCAAGATTACGCAGTTTGTGCTTTGTGCCAAATATCATTGTGACAGTTTTGTCTGTGTTTAAGAACAATTTGTTCCTTGCTATTCATCTTTCAACCTCATTGAAATCATGTTGCAAAATGGCCTCAAGGTGTGATATGTTTGAGTTTTTAGTATCGAGAATGGTGTTGTCTACATACATGCGTACTGAAGATTATTTGCAAACCTTGGGAAGATCATTTATAAAAAGAGAAAATAGAAGAGGGCCAAGAATGGAGCCTTGAGGAACTCCACTTGTTACTTTGAGTGAAAGGGAGCCTTTGCCAGCAACTGACACATACTGCATTCTGTCTGCTAAGTAGGATCGGAACCAGTTTAGAGAATTATTAGAGTCCTGATCTTTGGAGGTTATTTATAAGAATATTATGGTCAACTGTGTCAAAGGCCTTGGCAAAATCTAGGAAAATAGCTCCTGTGAGGTCACCATTTTCCATGCCAGTCTGGATATCGTTGGTTACTTTTAGGAGGCCGTGACTGTTGAGTGATTTGGTTGAAAGCCTGATTGAAGTGGGGTGAAAAAACTGGTCTGTTGGTAATATTTATTTAGTTGCACGTGTACACATTTCTCTAGGATTTTGGATAAAGTGGGGAGTAGGGATATTGGTCTGTAGTTAGATACTACATTTTTATCCCCACTTTTGTGGATAGGCACAACTCTAGCCACCTTCCAGGATTTGGGCATATACCCTGTTGCCAAAGAGGTATTAATTAAAGATGCAATCCCTGCAGTTGGGAAGACCTGTTCCTGTGACTCTGTAGCTTTGTTTATTGTCTGTTTTCCCAGATGAGATTGAGGATATACATGACAGGTCTCTATTGAGTGAGCTCTTGGTGATGGCGAGAAAGGTGGTGGCCTTGAACTGGATGTCAAACGGAGTTCCCAACTGTAGAGCGTGGATAACCTGGTCTTATAGTGCATTCCACATTATAAACTGGTTTACTTACACCGGGGTACTCCGACTAAGTTCAACAAGATATGGGGAAGGTGGCAGACCTGGTGGATAATTGGGGCGGATACTTCTGTGGCACCTGCTGACGTGAGGGACTCTGTGAAATCACTGGCTGGCGGGCGGGTGTGTGTGTGCTGCGGGCCAGGGGGAGAAAGGAATTGGGATTGAGGGGTATAGTAGAAGTTGAGTTAAGGTAGATTTTAGAAGTTTGGGCTATTGAAGGTTGAAATAAACATAAAAAACCTCAGGTTGACTCTCTACGCCCTACTACTATGCATATGTTCCTTTCATTGCTATAAATGTTTCCATACCTTTCTGTATTTGAACGATCTACATGTATTTCCCTTTTTTTTGTATCTAAAATGTGTATGGAGTGATCTGATAATAAAATATATTTAAAAAAAAAATTTAAAAAGATGCAATCGGTTTGGCCATTACCATAGCACTGATCTTTAATAGCATTGCTGGTAGTTTGTCAGGGCTTGATTGGCATTTCATTTTTGGATTGAGGAGGTGATCATATATTTCGCTTTCATTTACTGGCATGAAATTGAATTCATTTTCAGAATTGAACCGGGCAACAGGTGCCAGTGAATGTTCTGTAGATGGCTGAACTTCCAAGTTATTTTTGTTTTGTGTAATCAGGATGGTGGCACATCCAACAAAGTAGCTGTTAAATGCATTGGCTATGGCTATGGGGCACTGTATTGTTTCATGGTCTACGATTATAGTTGATGGGTGAGTATGATTAGGAGGGTTATAGAGGTTTTTAATAACCTTCCAAAAGTTGACTGGCTTTGAAATGTTACTGTTTAAGTTGTCTGTAAAATATTCTGCTTTTGCTAATTTTGTTTTGTACATGTATTCCTTAATTGTCTGTATGCAGTGTTGTAAGGGATGGTTTTTGGTGATCTCCTCATGGTTAGTCGGGGGTTAATGCTCTGCAGTCATGTAGCAAGCTAAACAGAGAGTAGTGTTTATGAGAGGCAGGTAGTGCCGGCTCCAGTTGCGCAACATGCAGTGTTATATAACCGAATAAATATGCATGCGTAGTGTTAGACATACCCTGCATACCTTTAAGGGTGTAGTCTGTATTTACCCCAACATCAACACGATTCTAATTTAGAGCCATTGGAGACCAGGGAGAGTGTACCTGGTCTCAAGTCTGAGAGACAGAGCGTGTACCTCATCTCAAGCCTGTTTATAACAGATTGTTGCTGCAGAGTCGTATGGAGAGCTCTGCCATACTGATGTAAACTCCGGCAGTAGTTAAGTATCTTTTATGTTCTCTTTTTGTAATGTATCTTTAATAAACTGTAGTTATAGTTTTTTTTCCCTCGATACCATTGTGTGTATTTCTTTATCTTTTTCTGGCATTCCAGACCTCTAATGTAACAAGTGTGATCATATGCGGAGCTGGTTTGTTTAAATTTTGTCCATAAGGCATCTCTGAGACTGTATAATTGAATCAAGTCAGCTGAGACCCAGGTAGATGTGCCCCCCCTAACCCTGACCTTCCTTAGTGGGGCATGTGTATTACAGACCGGTAAGAATTCAGAGTTAAAGAATTCAATCGCTGAGTCTAGGTCTGGTATTAGCTGTATTCTCTGCCATGAGCAATTTCTTAAATCATTTAGGAAGGACTGAACATTTCTAAATTATCTCGTGAGTATGACTTTGGAACATGACTTGACTGGTTTTATTTTGCGGACACAGTAAACTATGGAGTGATCGCTAAACACGTTTGCCAGTACAACTGAATCTTGGATTCTGCTTGTGTAGGATGAAAGGATCCAGTCTAGCAGAGTATGGTTGGATGTTTTAAGATTTATGCGAGTAGAGGAGGATATTAGTTGTGATAAGTTCAATGTTTTAAACAATGAACAACATTTTTCCTTCCTGGAGTCTAGCCAATTAATATTAAAGTCTCCAAGAACCATCAGCTCGCTTTTCTTGTTTTGAGTGGCAATCTCCTTTAGGTGTTGCGCTATGTCTGAAAGGGAATGTGCTGGGGTAATTTAAAAATTGTAATTAAAATTTAAATTTTGCATAAGTGAACAAAAGTACCCCAAAATACCATAGAACACGTAGGGACAAATAAAAACTTACAATTCCCAAAGGATAAGTGAATATAAGCCCCAAAACCCAGTGAAACCAGCAGGTTATTATAATAATAATAAATAAAACCAAAGTATTATGAATGAAATGTAGAATAAAAAAATATAGGATTTTATTGTTCATACCTGTTAAATACTTTTTCTTTAGTTCATAAGAACAGCAGTACCGTGGGGTTGCATACCTCCTCCTGGAGGGCAGGGTGCATCACAAAAGACAGAGTTTTTAGGGTGAAGATTCCCTCCTCCTCCGGCTCAAACTCCCCACCCCGCCAACTAACTCCCAGAATTCAAGTGACTGAAGCCGCACAAAACAGAAATGGGAGAGAAGAGAAGAAAATCTCCTAATACAAAGACCCTAAGAGGATTCCTTTGCCCAGTAAAGCAACACCACAAAGGTCTTTTTCTCCAGGTAGGAGACCGGTGTTTCATAAAGACTCTTTAGAAAAGGATTTAACAGGTAAGAACATTAAAATCCTACTTTCTCTTATGTCCAATATGGAACACAGGTACCATGAGGATATACCAAAGCTAGTATTCCAATGGATGGAAAGGAAAAACAAACTCTCACATGCCCCCATAATACCAGAGTCCCCTAGGACTATTCAGAATATGAATAACCCAGAAAAAAACAAGTGTCAAGGAACACTGAAGAAGCACAGCACACCAGACAAGAGCAAACAGGGCTCAGAAACTACCGAACAACTGGCAATAAGAAAAAAAATTCAGATCCTTAAAGGGATAGCATTACTAGATTTTTACAAAAACTAATATTGTAGACATTAAAACCATGGCCAGAAAGAGTTATCTCTGATCTCTCAAACTTTTATAGTTTGAGAGATCGAATTATGTAAAGTTCGGGTTCCCCAGAAGTCTGCCATCTAGCTGAGAAAAGCACAGTCCGGTCCTGGGACCATCCTGCGGCTCTTCAGCAGAACCAGAGCCTGGTTTGCAAGTACACTTTGTAAACAGTTCCATTTAAGTATTTCTTCCTACAGCTATTTCGGCTCTGCTGAAAAGCCGCGGGACCGGATTGTGCTTTTAGATGGCAGAGTTCTTGAGAGAGGAGAGATAACTCTTTTTATTCATGGTTTTAATGTCTACAATATTAATTTTTGTAAAAATCTAGCAATACTATCCCTTTAAACAGACAAAACTGCTTGAAGGACCTTCTGGCCAAAAGCTGGCCTCAGCTAAGGCCAAGACATTCACACGATAGTGTTTGGTAAAAGTATGCAAAGAGGACCAAGTTGCAGCCTTACATAGCTGTTCATTCGAGGCCTGATTCTCGTAGGCCCAAGAAGCACCCACATATACTATTCCTTTAATGTGCTGTCATCTTGAAGGGAATTTGACTCTTCCTGATATCATACACTTGGGGTATTGTACCCTTAATCAAAAAGGCAATAGTTATCTTGGAAGTGGCCTAACCAGCTGGGTTGAAAACCAGCCTTACCCAAAGGCTTAGTACATTGCACACAGAACTTAAGGCAGTGCACCACGTCTATCAGATGCCTGTTCAGTACAAAACGAAGTTACAACAACCTTCTGACTGATGTGAAACTCTGAGGCCACCTTGGGAAGAAACTCCTGCTGAAACACCAGAAAGGGGAGGTTTCAAGAAAAAGCTTGTAACGGTGCTACATGCCCTACAAAGTCCACTGCCAAGAAGAAGTCCATCTTGTGTGTCAGTTTCACCAAAGAAATGGAGGCAAGAGGTTCAAAAGGAGGCCCCTGCAAGACACACACAGGACTGAGTTAAGGTCCCATGGAGGAGTGTGATGCTTGAAGGAAGGGAAGGCATGAACCCCCTCTTCAGAAAAATCCTGATATCGGGGATGACGGAAATCTGTCTCTGGAAGAGAACAGAGTGATGAAATCTGAACCTTAAGGGAACTCAGATTGAGGCCCTTGTACACAGTAGTAAAGAAAAGACAACATCAAGGGAAGATCTGTGGTGACATGTTTGTATCCGAGAACCACTTGGGAAAAAAAGAACATATGCTATGGTATGCCTTGGAGGACACAGGCTTCCGAGCCTGAATTATGGTGACTATAACCTCAGCAAAACTCCTTCTGCTTCAAGAACCATGCTATCAAAGCCAGCCTCTCCATATCATCATACCACAGGTGATCCTGGAACAACAGATCTGGTCTGGGAGGTAGCCAAATTGGATAAGGAATGGACAGTGCTGACCAGAACCGTGAACCATGCCCTCCTCGGCCAGTATGAAGCAAGCCCAGGAGGGCATGGTTCATGGCCCATTCTGATCTTCTGGATCATCCTGGGGATGAGAAGAACTGGGAGGAAAAACAGGACGGATGAAAGCTCCACGGGATGATGATCGAGTCTGTTGTGAAGGCCTCTGTTCAAGAACTTTAGAACCTTCCTGTTCTCTCTGGTTGTCATAAGCCATCGCTGGAAGCCCCCAGTGCTACACTATCATAAGGCTTTCAGATGGTGTTCACAATTTCCTGGATCTGTGTCTTGGCGAATTAGAATGTGAACTGTTGAGATGGCCAGAACATGCACCTCCACCCAGCTGGATTCTTCTCCTCCCTCCAAGCTACCTTGCTGCATGTCCTTCCTTGGTGATTGATGTACGCGACAGCCGTGGTGTTGTCAGACTGCGCCCTCAATGGAACACACTGGGGATCAATGAAGGAAAGCCAGATGGATAGCTCGGTGTTCCAGAATGTTTATAGGCAACAGACTCATGTCCTGTGTCCACATGCCTTGGACATGCAGGTGTTCCAGGATGGTACCCTAGCCCCACAGGATGGCACTCTAGCCCCACAGGATGGCATCTGAGGTGTCAAAATAGAAAATGTATTTATTAACTTTGTACCTTGGGGTATAATAAGTAATATACCTAACGTTCCCCTGATACAAAGTAACAGTAAGTATGTTGTAGCTAGAATATGCTCATAAGACCTAATTTTTATTATACTTAATTAAAAACATACTTCAGTAACTCAAAAATAAGTGAAGAGTGAATTAAAAACTATAACCTATAATCATAGGAATCTGAATAAGAACATCACCCTCATTCACCAAGTGTGTGGACCAATTAATTGACAAAGATTAAATAGCCGTTTTAATAAATAGTTTTTACCAAAGATAAAGTGTGACCTGATGCAAGAATGCCTTTTATTATTATAGGACAGATGGTTCTCTAGGGGCTTCTTTCAGTTCGATTATACTGTTCCCTTGTCTCACTTATAAATTTCAGACATTTCACCAAGGCATGTAGTTATTTAAGTTGAGTGTTTAAACCAGTAGGTTATTTGGGTTGGTATATTTTTAGTCCTCCGATATCCCTCACAAATTTCCATCTGTACTTTCAGAGCTAGTAGCACAGCTCACCAACTTTTACGGGCTGGACATAGCATTCAATATTGGCTAATGTCTTCTCTCATTATAGATTGATTACTACAATGCCTAGCTTATTCAAGCCTACACTGCAAGCTCAGAGCCAGCTCGCAGTCCTACGATCACCGGCTGACTATCTCTTGTGGGCCGAATATAGCATGTGGTAATAGCTATTGTATATAATTATAGCATAACTTAATTACTACAATGCTGTGATGGTTTAATGACAGATAGTGGGTTAAAAGGAAACTATATTATAGCTTAGTACTCGCTACTTCATATATCCAGCTCGACTGAATAGTTCAAAAGTTAACCCCATTGAGGTCTATGCCAATGAACCCCTATATAATTAGGTAACAAGAGAGTTCCATAGATAGATGATAACTCATATAATGGCATCTCATGTGAAGAGGGGGCTTGCTCTACGCGTTTCGCTGTGTGACCAGCTTCTTCAGAGAATAAAGCCAAAATGAGCACCTTACTACGCTGCTTTATACCCTCTCCCAGGACAATCCATTATGACGTCTTCTATGAGTCACATTGCCAGGTTACCATTTGTGGATGTATCACTGTCCATATAGTCAATTTAGTTCATTAATTTATCAAGACAATACATCTTATACATCTTATACATAGGTGTTTTCCATTCTGAGTATATTAGGAATAAACATACAGTATTCATTGTTGTTTAATTAAATGATTGAATACTCAATCTTTATTGTTCATGTTTCTGAACATGAGCAGGATTTTTTGTGTTAAAATAGCTATATTTCCTGTGATAAATTTAGAACTATTGCTGAATTTATCCATGGTTGTCATATAGATGTATTTATCACGTTACAAAGGTATTAGAAGAACATATCAACTCAGTATTAGACCAGATTTATTAGATAATAGAGGATCAAGACATACACTCTGTTTGGAGAAAAATAGTTTGTTTGTTTTTTTTAATACCAAGCTTAGTATTAAATCCCCATATTTTTTTTTTTTTTTAATATGACATAGATGAATCTATGCTGTATTACAGGAGATCAATAATCGGAAATGAAAGTATAGTATGTAAATCCTTCATTTAGTCCCTATGGGCTAATGTGTCCAGTTTATATATCCACTTAGCTTCTTGGCCTAACAGTTTCCTGTCTAGTCACCTTTCCTGATAGTATATGGTATATGCTGTATTGATTTAAACTTAATATAGTTGATGTCTCCATTGTGACATTCATTGACATGTCTTGCTACCGGTTTCTCACATTTATTACGTATGTCACCCAGATGTTCCAAGATTCTCATTTTTAATTGGCATTTCGTTTTTCCTACATATTTTTTGTTGCAACTGCATTCCAGTACGTATATCACCCCTTTATTTTGCTGTTTGTTAACCGGTAGTTTTTCTGTCCATCTTGACTGGTAAACATTCTTCTTTATTAATCCATTCATATGGCAACAATTGTCACATGGGAAAGTGCCTGTTATTGGAACATTCAGCCAATTTTTGCTATTGGGCTTCTGTCCACTGTAGTTACTATGTACCAATCAATCATTTAGATTGATAGCAATCCTGTATATAACTCTAGGATATGGGGATATCACTTATGCTAAGTCATTGTCAGATCTTCGAACATGCCAGTGTCTGCTGTGAGTTAAAAATCCCAATCTAATTTCTTTAGTTGTATTTCTTTTGCCACAGGGTTTAATAGTTGCTGTCTGTCTGCATTCAGGGCTCAATTGTGCTGTAGCCTCTTTCAAGGAATTTTGCTTGAAGCTTTTTAGCTTCTATTTTGAATTCTATTATAGAGCTACACAGACGTATTCTAAGATACTGCCAAGTGGGAATGCCAATTATCAAAGCTGATGGATGTAGACTTCTGGCATGCAACAGAATATTGGTTGAGGTATCTTTTTTGTATAATGCAGTTTCAATTTGATTAGTTTCATTTTTATCGATATTAATATCCAAAAAGAATCACTGACAGTATTAGTTAACTTTAGATTCAAGATGTTGTTATTAATTGTAGAAATAAATTCATTAAACAGTTCCACTGTGCCTGTCCATATGAGCATGATATCATCTATGAATCTGATCCACAAACTGATGTGTTGTGTATATCTTTCCAATTCATCATTAAATACATAGTTCTTCTCCCATAATTAGCATAGGTTGGTGCGCATGTACTTCCCACAGCTGTCCCTCATTGTTGGTGATAGTATTTATCATTAAATATGAAATAGTTGTGAGTTAGCACAAAAGGAGTTTTATAACGAACTTGTTATGTGAATAGTATTGCCTCCCTCTCATTTCCAAGAAATATCAGGTCGCTTCTACACCCTTGTCATGTAAAATATTGGTGTATAAAGATTCAACATCTATGCTGGTCAGTAGATGAGTTTCCTCTAGACAAATCCCTTCCAATTTTATGATCACATCCATTGAGGTGAAAGGTGGTAGACTGAAGACAAGATGTCTAATATCTAATGTCTGTTTCAGACTGTCCAACTTTCTCCACTATTACCCGGAGGTGTACTTCTTTCTTTATAAATCTTTCCTTCTTGAAAGTCTTCTTTGTCTCTGACAACTTTTTTGAATTTCCTGTTTTTAAAGTCTGTTGCTAATTTCTCAATTTTATCTTTTTAGATTGCTTTCCAATTTTCAAATTCTGAATCTGTTTTGAGTTCTAATACTTCTTTCAATTTTAAATCTGCCTCATCATTTGTTTGTTTTTGATAGCTTAGTTTCTATTTCAATTATCAATTGGATCAGGTCTATCGAACATATAGTTAACGTATCATTTCACTTTTTAAAAATGTTGTTTCAGTTAAATGAGAAGCTGGGATAAGATTAATCCTTAAACACATTGTAATTATTTGATTTTTGGCATCTGTGGTGGCCAGAGCCCACAATGGGATCAGCCAATGCAGCTACCATCAGAAGTCTTTCCTGGCTTCCTGAGATGCCTTGGATTCCTGTACCAGGACCTGAGGATGTCCTTCTGAAGCTCCCTTGTGTGTAACAGAGTATGGAACAGTCTCCAGGGTCGACATCAAACAACCTAACACCTGCATGAAGTTCTTGATCGTGGCTGAAGGCCACTCCAGTGCCTGAAACACGTCCTGGAACAGAACCTGTATCTTCTCAGGGAGAAAGACCTTCCACTGAAGGGTGTCAGGTTTCATGCCCAGGAAGATCAGAACTTGGAGGGACCTGGAGAAGACTCCTGCAGGATTAAGAACCAGCCCTGATGCACCAGAATGTAGGCACAGTCTTGGACATGCTGAGCCAAGAGCTCCCCTGAAGTAGCGTTTTAAGTCATCTAGATACAGGGTCAGAGATTTGACTCTCCCACATAAAAAAATGCCAAATATGTATAGTTTTACCTACATGCATGGTCTGCGCAGACCCCTAATTACCAGAAGCACAAAGTGGTATTTTCAACTTTAAAAACGAAAATGCACATTCCAGTGGTTACTAGTAACACAACCTCAAAACAACTGAAAAACTACATAAAATTACATATTTGCTGAAAGTAGATATCTCACTTACCGTTCTACACCTAGCCTGGTGCACAAATGTTCCCAGAAGGTGGCTCTAAAGTTTAAAAAAAAAAAAGGCATCTTTTTTTTTTTTTTACATTTCTACCCCTTCAAATGTCTGAAGTCTTTGAAAACTATGGAATTTCCAACTGTATTCATCTTATGAGAAAAATGGAACCTCAATGAGGTGACATACCAGAGGGAGTGAGTGCCAGAAGCACCAACAACAACCTCTGATTTTTCTTACATTTTCCAAACATGACTTGCCTGTACTAAAACTGTTATAACAGGTAGAGAAAGCATGCCATTTTGGAAAGAAGATAACCCGCCGAATAAGTTACACATTTCCACCCCTTCAAAAGTACTGAAAGCTTTGAAAACTATAGAATTTTTAAGTGTATTCATTAGCTGCTGCTCTTATGAGAAAAATTGCACCCCTATTTGGTATGAGTTCGGACGCTGTAGGGGATGACAAAAGTACAAAACTACACCAACCTGTTCTCTTTTTTTGAAAATGGCTTCCTGTACTAAAATGGTCATAACCATTAGAAATAGGAAGAAAAGGTATGCAAGTTACACCACTTTGGAAAGTAGACATTCAACCACATCAAATGAGGGGTCACTTGCCTTTCTGGAGTGCACAAACATTTCCATAAGATTCCGCCAGAGGAAAAAAATATGTTTTCCTACATTTCTACCATGTAAAATCTTTGAAAACCATAGAATTTCCTACTGTATTAAGTACCAACTACTGGCCTGAGAAAAAATGACCCCATTTGTATTGATTAACATACACTAGATAATCAGGAAAGGTAGCCAAGTTATACCATCTTGGAAAGTAGATATTCATCAGCATTAAATGAGATGTGACTCACCTTTTTACCTCTAGGCTGGTGTGTTTAACGGATTCCAGAATGTGGCCCTACCTCTTTTAAAGACATGATTTCTATTACTGTAAACTACATCTCCAAGAAAAAAGTTGATATACTGTATGGGTGCCAGAAAACCGCCATAGCATTTTACATAAATTTTTCCACTGTGAATTGCCTGTACTAAAATGGTTATTACAACAAGAGAAATTAAGAAAAGGTAGATAAAGCATAACGTTTTTGAAAGCAGACAACTAGCCGCATCAAATGATGCCTTTCTATCTCTAAGTTAGAATGCACAACTCTTTCCAGAATGTGGAGATACAGGAATAAGGTACTAAAATGGCTCAACACTATAGGACTTCCTAATGTTTTCAGGACCTACTGCCAGTCCATGAAAAATGGCACCCCACTGGTATGAGGTAGCATACCATATATGGTGCCAGTAGCATGGCTATCAGTGAAACGAGGATAGTGAAGCAAACAGTGTATGTGTGATTTTATGGCTATGGGGGTCAGCCAGTGTATGTGCTGACCTGTGACTGCCAGTGGAACCACGCTTGGGGGAGGGTCAGGCAGTGTATGTGGGTATATCTGACTACCAGTGGGCAGAGGAACAAGGCTGGGGGTCAGATAGTTGCAGAACCCCCATATTCCACTACCAGTGTGCACTGGAATCAGGCTGGGAAACAGTATATATCTCCCCCAAATACACTGCTTAATTCCTAGCCTGATCCCAGTTCACTCCTTGTCTGTGTCTATCACTGGCCACTGGAACCAGGCTGTGAAGGGGTCAGGCTGGAGAATACGACTGCCCCTGGGTTGTGGAACCAGAATGGAGAATGGTTAGAGTAACACATGGCCAAGACCTGTCCCATATGTGGCTGGCAAGCGAGGTGTTAAGGTCCCTTGGAGGAGTGGGATCCCTAAAGGAGGGAAAGGAGCAAAGGTCTTAACATTTTCTAGGGGAGCTATACGTTTTTGTAAGAAGATTGAAAGAGAGGAGATTGGTATCCTGATACAATTTAGGCTGAGACCATTTTTTATTGATTCATTTTTAAATAAAAATGTCTTTTGTTTAGGGTTTTTTTAGTGTTATTTAGGTATTTAGTTGGGTTCCGTTAGCTAAGTTCAGAGGGTATCCTTTTGAAAGGTTGCACGCTCTTTTGCGTGCGACCATTTAAGTCTTTAACCATGTCGCATGGATTAAAATAGCGACATGACAATCTTGCAGTACATGAAAGCGCAAGATTGTCATATCACATAGTCAGTGGTCGTGCACATTCACTTCACCTTCCGTTTGAACAGCTGCAGATGGAAGTTGGTACACAGGAGGAGCAATTAAATGATGAAAAGGTATCTGTATCCCTTGATGACCACCCTTCAAATTTCCTTAAGTCTTCCTACTGTCCTCCTTTCCTATCTTATGAGTCCTTTTGGTTCCACTATGCTGCTAAAACAAGAGGACATATATACAAACATACATGGAGCAATATGCACAGTTGTAAGTGGATTAATACAGGGGCAAATCAACTGCACTATGGGGGACAAATAAACATTCCTTGATTTAAATTGGGCTTTTAATGCCTTGAATGTTTTTCTTTATTGATAATTTACCAATGACCAAATAGATAGTAGGTTATAATGTGCTGTAACTCTACTTTTATCTCTTGTCTTGTAGGGGTTGCAAGGAGCAATACTGAAGCAAATCAACTGCACAAGAGACCGACCCCGTTAATTTAAATGGGACTTTTAATGTCTTGAATTCAAGATGGATGTCTAATAAGGCTCAAACGGAAGCAAATCATCGGCTGCCTGTATAAGTAATGTGAGCAACCACCAACTATGCGACATGTCAATCTTGTGCTTTCATGCACTGCGAGATTGTCATGTCGCTATTTTAATCCAGGCGACATGGTTAAAGATTTAAATTGTCTCACGCTTTTTCGCGTGCGATCTTTCAAAAGTGAACCGGTTCAGGGTATACATGGGTTAGGGTAAGGTTTAGGGTTAGATTTAGATTAAGAGTAGCGTTTTATAAAAAAAAAAAATAAAATAAATGAAAATATTTTATATAAACTTTTTTTTTTTATAGTTCGTTAGGTAGTTTAGATAGGTAGTTGGGTTGGGTAGGTACAGGGAATACTTGGGGGTTAGGGTAAAGTTTAGGGTTAGATTTAAGTTAAGAGTAGAGTTTTATACAAAACCACAAAACAATTATTATAGGAATAGTGACCATTTGGAGTTTGTGGGGTTTTTTATTACATTAATTTAATATTCATTTAATTAATTACATAGTTTGGGTGGTAGGATCTGTTAATTTAGGTAGGATTAGTGTTTATGTGGGTTATGGTAAGGTTTAGGGTCAGAGTCAGGGACAAAAAAATTAAAAATACATAATATATATTTAGTATTTACATAGGAATAGTTAAGCAAGTTAGTAAGTGTGGGTGGGTAGTTAGTTTATAGAAATTAGACATTCAATTGGTTTAGAGTGGGTAGGTAGCTAAGTAGGTAATGCAGCGAACGTATACTGCAGAAGAGGCATATGCCTTTTTTGGTTTCTGATTCAGAAGCCACTGATACTGCATCAAACTGACATAACACAGTCTAGTGATAATGCTAGGCCTTCTATTAAGAAGAGACCAACGAGAGCTCTCCAGCTTACATGAAGAAATTTTCCGTCATCGTAGGAGGTTGGATCGAGACGCTACGTGGGGAGGGGAGCAGAGGAAGATTGACAAACTGTGGTGCAGAGCTGCAACCGCAGTATGTCCGGAAACAAGGACCCGTATAATTTTTAAATCTTTAAATTTAGCCATACCACGAACTTTATAAGAATTTAAAACAACTATTCAAGTTAAGTTTCGGGACAAAAAAGAAGTGTACATGCTGACCAGCACTGGTGATGACAGAACTGTGCCAGTCTCTGTTTGTGGCAAATGGTACTGAGAAATCCAGTCTGTATCAGAGATTATAACAAACACATGGGGGAGTGGATCTATGTGATCAATGCATGCAGCCTTAACTCATTATAAGAAAATTTAGGGCCTTGCCATTCACATGATGCAGACTGAGGTTTATAATTCTTATTTAATCTTCAGATTGGCAAATCCAACTCCAAAGTGCACTTTCTTGCTGTTTCAGCGTCATGTCGTTTCCAGTTTTTTGTTTCAAGGGGCACCATAAGTTATACATCAAAGACCTGGTGTAGGACACTGTCGTTTTAAAATCCCCCCACCCAAAAAAGTAACCCACAGAAACGCTGCAGTGTGTGTGCTACATCAATGGGAAATGTACCTTCTAACGTCCTGATTGCCCTTCAAAACCTGTGTTCTACAATGGCGACTGCTTCAAGCAGTATCATGTAGGTGCAATGCAGTAGTTCTGTAAGTTAATTAATTATTTCACCAATTTTTCCCCTTGAAATATCCCTCCTTAGAGCTAACACTATGAAAATATAATGGGAAGCAATGCGCCAAGTTTTTTCCATGTGTGAAAATGAAAATGTGCTTCCCAACTGGGCCCAGTAGTAGCTCCCCTAAACCCTGAAAAACCTATGCATATGGGGCAAATGTAGTTGAACACTAAATTGACGCATTTTTAAAAATCTCCAGCTATTTCGTGCTTGAAATCCACAGCAACAATGAAATATAGGTGTGAAAAAATGGTGTTTCGTTTTTTTACTGCATGTTTTGTGAGGGATTGGTGATAAAGTGGCAGTGAAAAAAATTGTCAAAATGCACCTACAATGAAACACAGGGTTGTCTACTTTTCTAAAAAATACTTTTGGGGGTAACATTTTAATTGCAGCATTGCCAAACAGCCCTAAATGGGACAAGGTGTTCATCTTGTAATATTTTCCCTGTAAATGTGAAAAGGGGATTGAAATACTAGGCATATGGGGTACTCCCATATTCAGGAGAAGCAAATGAATATATTTGGGGGTATTTCTTTATAATGAACAAATAAGGCTCACGTTAAACCAGCCGCTAAGTGAAAAAGGCACATCGCTCGCAAATAATACATGAGTTACGGCAGATTCAATAGGTACTCTAAAAAATAGCTATCGAGCGTAGGCACACACAAAACACGTAACACAAAAGCCGTTGTCGCTCATGTTAATGCACAACGGGCGACCAAATCACACGATAACATCACTCAAAACAACATGTAACCTAACGGCTAACGTTGTCTAGCAACCCTGATTGATACAAAAACAAATTCAAACACACAGCCAATCACAAAGCCCCAATGTATCAAATAACTTCAAATACACCTATATATACCCAAAATAACCGTCACACACTGTCTGTTATCGAGTTCTTCAGAGCTAGATATCAGGACCCAGGAGCGGAGGATAGTGATCAGAGAGAGGGAGACAGGAGCATTCATTGGAGGTAGAAGGAGATTTTGGAGTTTGGAGAGAGGTGTACTTACTATACACATATTACACTTTTGCACATATTACATACACAAATACAAACACATACACATACATACACATAGTCCTTTTATTTTATAACACCTTACACATTTTACATTTTATTTTGACAGTGTGAATCTGTGAGTGAAAGTGTGTGACAGAGAGTGAGTGGATCGAGTGTGTCTGTGAGGGCCTGTGGGAGTGCCTGGGTGTGAGTAGGTGAGTGATGGCCAGGAGAGGAGGACAGGAGAGAGGGATGGGGAGAGTAGTGGAGGAGGAGGAAGGTCAGGAGGGTATCCCTCAGCAGAGCAGGGGTGGGAGAAAGAGATCCGCAGGGCGGAGGGGACCCGGCCAACAAGAGCAGGCACACACAGGACAGGCACAGAACCTGCAGTGGCACAAGGGGTAGTTGCTGGGGAGCAGCCCACACAGTCAGGGTCAGACCAGGCAGGACACTCCGGCTCAGAATCCTCCCATGCAGGAGCTGATGAGGGCATGATCAGGGATCCGAGATATACTGAGGAGGAGAACACGGCTCTCGTAGAAGCTGTCTGGAGAGGCAGAGTGTTCTCCACCCGACGGCAAAGGTCCCTGGCCTGTCAGCGAGGAGGAAGGCAGCCTGGAACCAGATATGCAGTCGGGTCAACGCGGTGGCTACATGCAGGCGGGATGTGGAGTCTGTGAAGAAGAGATGGGGCAACTGCCGGAGGGTGGTCAAGAACAAGCTGTCTGACATGGCCAAGCAAGCCCGAGGCACCGGAGGTGGCCCATCTGTCCCCATCACCTTCTGCGGGTGGGAGGAGATGGTGCGGCAGACCATGTCCCCGACCCTGATCGAGGGGGTTGTTGGAGGAGCTGACACTGGGGATGAGAGGAGCCTCCACACTACCGGTAAGTGCAACACTACATAACCACACACTACATCAACCAAAACCAGCTGCACACACAGTCACACCTCAACACATGCCCATCACTCATCCATATAAGTGCACCAAGACAGCACCCTGGGGGTTAAAAACAGGACACAACACTAGGACAAATGTCAAGGTCCAACTTGGGACAAACCTGTCAAAGTCCTAGTTCAATCCTCCTGTCGCTGTGCTCATCACACACAATACATAAACCGTGATGTTCAAAATGTCGTCTGTTATATATCATCACTGTTCACACACAGTGTCACCTATGTCCCCACTGGGAAGTCAGCACCTAACCCCTTGAGTGCTAGAGGGGATCATCAATGCATCGATCAACAATGCTTTGGCAACCCCTCTGGGACTCAAAGGGTTAACCAGACAACAAACAAGTCAATAGGCCAACGATCACATGCTACACAGGGGACATTCACTAAGCGGTGACAAAGAGATGGTGGACACAAAGTAACCCTTACACACCCTCACTTCACCAATACCAGTGTTAGTCCATGGAGAATATGCCAAAACAAGAATCAAGTTCATAAGGTCCCATTGTACAGACGCCATGGAAAACACTGGAAATGAGGAAAGGAGATCACTGGAGAAGTCACCATCATGTTCACTTCATCAGTTCAACATCACAGCTTACTGAATCACAAAAAGGGGACATCAGGTCACACATCACTGTGTCCCACAGAATAAATGCTTGTATGTGCAACACAAAACTATTCCACAGAATTCAAACTGGAAAAAGTAGGCATTGGTGTTATGGCTGCAATCATTTACTCTAACTTGAAATGACATATCCCACATCTGATTCCCACATGGATCCACAGGGGTGCTGATGCCATGGATGGATAGTACACCAGCCGCTGTTTGCAGGATACACATGGGAAACAAATAGCAACCATTGTACCTTGGTCACCAACAGGCCATGACTGATGGATATCTAGGATTGAGTATGGTTGCCTCACACAGAAGGATGGTTGGGCTCATACACAGAGAAAAACAGGCCTCAATCAAAGATATCCCTCACTACTGGCTTGATTGTTGCCCTTAGGATTCAAATGTTTCTAAATATGTCCCAACACGATGTGAACACAGAGATCAGTTCACTGGATGTGATTGCCTTACTGGCCAGATATGTGTACCCATCACAAATCAACCTACATTGCTACCATCCAAATACACATACATAGTATATCACACTCTACATAGATGGGCTATACGAGGTATGTTCATATCCATCAGATAAATCCAATGTATTGTTGGATGGGTGCACATATATAGCCAGTAAGGCAATCACACCTACTGAACTGCAATCTGGCTTCACATCTTGGAAGGATATTACTGTATCTATATGAAGGGTACATATCCACATACATATATGACCATCTCTACTTGTGTGTGACTGTAATGGGATAGCAATGGGTAATGTCATCATGATGTAATATCCTTGACATCGTAAAAATGTGTCTCGATCTAAGTCCTATCCCTCCAACACTCATGGTTATACAGATATTGCTTTATGTGACAGGTGGAGACATTTGTCATTTGACCACACGGAGGCTCTTCAGCAGAGCCAAAGTCGCAACATTTGAGATAAATACATCTTTGGCATGGTCCACAGAGTGTGCTTGCAAACCATGCACACTCTGTACACCATTCCAATTAAGTATCGTTCTCTAAATGGGGAGATTTTGGCTCTGCTGAAGAGCCCTCATGTGGACAAATGACTGAAATCTACATCTGTCACATACAGCAATATCTGTATAACCATGAGGGTAGGAGGGATAGGACTAACAGCAAACAACATCTGTTTTCACAATGTCTACAATATGACATCAAGGTGGACTTAACCTTTGCCATGCCCCTGGAGGGATAGCCATCCCTACAAGCTGTGAAGACAAATATATGTTGTTGGATCCCCCCCCCCCCCCCCCCCGAGTTAAACAATGGTATTTCTACTGCTGAAAGGTGTGTTGATTCAAAAGGTATCACAGCTCAGACATGGATATGTCAGGGGCAATATCCCAGTGGCCTGAAATTGTACAGTGGTGCTGTTACTACAAAATCATATGGACAGTTCTGGTACAGGGACCAGATATCTACATGGGAGGGTGTTGCAACAGCCCCACTGTACTATTTCGGCCCACTGTGATATTGTACCTCAAAATGAAACCTTCACCCGTAATAACTCAAACAACACCTTTCAGCAGTGGGAGTACCCTTGTTTACCCATATATTTTTCTACACCACACATCAAAGTATAACTGTCTCCACAAACATATGGCTAAGGTCACTAATCACAACATCTTATTTCTCCACACAGCTTACGGCTCTCAAGCCCAGCGGGAGCCAGTGGAGGAGGCTATGTCACCCCCCAGTGAGGAGTACACAGAGGAGGGGACCAGCTGATGGTCAACATACCCACCATCCCCATCCCCTCCAACACAGGCTGCACCACCACAGGCTGCACCCCTTCAAGCTGGACCACCACAGGCTGCACCCCTTAAAGCTGCATCTCCCCAGTACAGTGGCTGGATGCAACAAGAGAAGAGGTTGACGTATCCAGCCACCTCCACCAGCTACTACCCTCCAGCAGCAGCACCACCACCGCCAGGGAGGCAATGGCTGCCAGGGACAGTTGCCACCACCCAATATGGGCCATATGCCTCACAGATCAACCCACCCTCCTGGATGGCTCCACAGCATGCCCCAAGGTATGATCCCAGGTGGGGTCCAAGCACCTATCAGTGGCCTCCATATGAGCCTTGGACACTGGACTACCCACACCTGGGCCTGATTGGTGAGCCCCAGCGCCCCCTACCCAGGGACATATTCACACCTCCACCAGCACACACATCATTGGGCAGCTCAGAGTCACTTGATGTGGTGGGCATATGCCCATCATCTGCACCAGCCACTCCAACAGCTGTCACAGCAGCCACAGCACCTCCAGCAGCAGCAGGGAAAACAGCACCTCCAGCAGCAGGGAAAACAGCACCTCCATCATCAGCAGAGGAAAGAGCACCCTCAGCAGCAGAGGAAAGAGCACCCTCAGAAGCAGAGGAAAGAGCACCCTCATCAGCAGAGGAAAGAGCACCCTCATCAGCAGAGGAAACAGCAGCACCAGGGACACCGGGCACATCCACGCCTCAAAGGGATGGAGGCGGAGTGTATGGCCCTTCAGAGGAGACTACTCCGGTCGAGCAGGAGTACAGATAGCAACATCACCAGGAGCAGGAGGCAATCCAGGAGGAACAACCAGAATCCAAGCCCTGGAGTCGGAGATGGCCAGGGGCAACCAACTCAACCAGCTCAGGACTGGTCTAATGGACATGTTGACACAGGTACTTGTGGAGTTGAGGGAGATCAACCGCAGGGAGAACCTGAGGATGGAGAGGGAGAACTTGTGTTCCACAGAGGGGTCTACTGCAACCACCACCCCCTCCAGTGTTATCCCTGAAGCCACACATAGGGAGCAGAGGGTGACCAGGCGATCAACAAGGGCATCCACCTCTGGCACCCAGGCTAAGGCCCCCCACCCAAAAAAGAAAAATTGAAAGGCCCAACCTGTTAACTTTCCCCTCAATAAAGAAACCTTTTTTTTGGATTCCTGTCTGATCTGTTGTGTCTTCAGTTATGGATTGGGTGGCAGGGTTGTCTCCAATGCATTGCCATACAATGCAGTGAACGCACCCTCTGCCTGGGTGAAATGTTTGTGGGATGCTACAACATGGGTTCACACACACACACCGTTGTACAAATTCAACTGGAAATACATCCCTGGAGCCATATTACACCACTGTGTTATATGGCAATGTTGTGTGTTGAATCTGAACAAAACATACCCCTTAGCACAACAAATGGTACAACATTGAACATTCGTCTACATCATATGTTGTGTTTAACCGTTTGAGTGCCAGAGTGGTAGGCAACACATTGCAAAGAAATGCGTTGGGGACCACTCTGGCACTCAGTGGGTTAATGGGATAACCAAACAAACAGCTATGTGACTTAGCTGGGACATAACAAGCTGGACAGATAAATGGGACATGCATCAATATTGTCTTGGATTCAAACACTCATTGTGCAACTGACTTACTGGGGAAGCCAATGTTTTTAACCTAGGATTTCAATGTGTAGCACACACATTGATATCCTGGGGTGAGCAGTGGGGTCTCCAGTAAGTTGAGTTGTTTCACTAAGGGTGTAACAGACTTCACCACTGATAACACATGTCCACTTAGTCTGGTTGTTCGTTTATGTAGCCCATGTACTGAGATATGTCAAAGTGGAGCAAAATCTCAGAACATTGATTATACTGAGCAACACAGATACTGTGGACAGGAATTCACTGTGGAAGTATGTCCCCTGTATCAAATCTTCATCACTCCCACAACACATTAGTGTATCACTGCCACCATCATCTGTTTGCATGGATACATCACAGAGTCCACTCACTGGCAAACAAGTGGTGGACTCCTGTGATGTGGGTGATGCCTTTCCATGTATGGGGGATACTCTATCCTGGGTGTGGTTATGCATTGACAAATGTGTAATCAAATATATCCTCATACAGACACAGACTGAATAGTGATGGTTCATCTTTATTGTGTCTCAAAGTACATTAGAACGTACATGTGTTTTCTGTGTGTATTGCCTATATGCATTGAACACTTGTATGAGAACACTAAATGTACTTTGAAACTAAATCGTACTACTTTAGTAACACTGCTGCCCTGCTCATGTGTTATCAACAAGGTTTGACAACTCTGTAGATGAGCATCCTAACTGTACAGGTTATAACACTCGAGAATTTGTGTTTTCTGTGTCTATATGAGAATGTTCCAGTAGAGGTTTGTGTGAACCTCAGGTCAAACATAGCATCACCAACATTATCCCCAGAAACAGCAAGGGGTGATCTTCATGAAGGTGTTGTCAAGACATCAATCCAGTCACAGGGAAGATCTTCAGTTCCATCATGGATCATGTTATGGATGCCTGTGGGACAGGATTTGGAGCAGTAGACCTGAACTGATCATCAAGCAACAACAATTTCGACTTTTTAATCCCCTCAATTTTCTCAATTACAGGTGAGTACACAAACCATTGCTTGACAATGTGTTGTGTACTCATCTGTAACCAATTCTGTGGAGAACTAAGGACATGTGCACCAGCCCTATGGATATGTGCCCCTGACATGTATACACACATTAACATGGAAGTTGGAAGTAATGACATTGTGCTGTCACTGTGACAGTGGCAGCCCAATGTCATTTGTTCCATGGAACTATTAGGACATATTTGTTGATGTGTGTATTCATGTTGGGGGCACGTATGTCTGCACACTCACAGGTCAGCATGGAGTCCCTGGTAATCTGATCTACGTTTCATGACCTCTACGTTGTGTGAGAATACCACTGTGCATCCACCCCTCTGCTGCTCTTCTCAGCTCTAGCACTGTACAGGTCCCATACTGAGTCCAATGGCCCTTTAACCCCTGATGTGCCGGAGTATTATCCAATGCATAGCATTGGATAATACTCTTTCGCTACTGGGCTAGCATGGTTGCTCAGGCTATGATCATGGCATATCCAGTTAGTTGCTGTCAATCAAGCCCTGTAAGGTGATGAACATGGGTTATATGTTGTACCTTGTTTCTTCTGGGGGTGTGCGTGATATCCTTGGGGTCTGTATGTCAACGTGGAGAGTGGAATGGAGGATGGTTTTTCAATCTACACACACAATTTGCCACGTCCATGGTATGGATGATGTTTGGGGCCATGCTGCTGCCAGTGCAGTGCTGTGTCACTGTTCCTGTGGGGTGAGACAGAACATAATGTGCAGTGTGGTTAGTGTCACAGGACTGATGGGGGACTTGCATGGATTGTTTGCATGCCTGTGTTATACTCACATGTGTAGTGTTCCGTGATGAGCGTGTCTCTGATCCGCGCCCCTCTCAAGGTCTCCTCCACATGGCCGATGTCCATGGGCACTTCAGGTATGGGGAGGTCCTGGATGTGATCCAGCAGCCTGGTGTCCACTGCAATGTTGTGCAGTATTGCGCATGCCACAATTATGTCGCACACCTTTGCAGGTGCATACTGCAGTGCTCCCCCAGAGTGGTCCAGACATCGAAATCTTGACTTGAGGAGGTCCGCTCAATGGCATTCCTCTTTCTGGTATGAGCCTGGTTGTACCTTTCCTGGGCATGTGTTTGGGGATTGGCCACAGGGGTCAGTAGCCAGGTCTTGCAGCCATAGCCAGCATCACCTGTGTAATGTGAGTGACATGGTGAGACAGGGAGCACATGTTGTGTGAATGATGTTTTGTGTGGTGGACGTTCTAGCTGTGGGTCAGGTGCATGCTGAACAGCGTTGTGTGTACGCCTGTGGATGTGGTGTGATTTTGTATTGTGAACTCACCCAAAAGCCATCCTTCTGTAAAAGTTCCATTCTCAAAATCTCTGTGGATTGAGGAGTTTTGTAGAATGTATGAAACACATGAGCTGCCAGGATACTTTGCACAGACATTCATAATCCTCATGTTGCTGTCACACACCATCTGCACATTGATGGAGTGGAAGTTCTTCCTGTTGATGAATAGCTGTGCATCACGTGCTGGGGCCTTAATCCGGACATGGGTGCAATCTATAGCACCCATGACCCTGGGCATGCCTCCCCTTGCGTAAAAGGCCTGCTTGACGTGTATCCAGTCCATGTTGGTGGTGGGAAAATGTATATATAGCTACATTTTGAGGGCTGGCAGGACCTGGGCCAGCACCCTGGAGAATGTGGCCTGTGACATGCCAGATGCGTAACCCTCAGTGGACTGGAAGGCCCCACTTGCCATGAAGGGTATGGCACACAGTAGCTTTTGCAGGCCAGTTAGGACATGGTTGTAGATGGGATCCACCTGATCTTTGATGACCTCATACAAGGCAATGATGCTGCCAGGCCTCAACCTGTAGTGATCAATGACCTCATCATCAGTCATTCCAAAGAGGGTGACCCTTGGGCGGTATACCCTAGGCCTTGGTGGTCATCTATACATCCTCTGCTGCTGTGGAGCATCCTGTTGCTGCAGCTGTGCATCTGCAGGCAGGTGCTGTCCTCCAGGTGGGGATGGACTCCTGTGTGGCTGCTGAGCCACAGCCTCCTCACTTGCAACAGGTGAAGGCTGTTGATCAGGCGTGCCTGGGGGTTGCTGATGTTCTCTAGCCCTCTCCCTTGCACGCCTTCTCCGCAGTCTTCACAACAATATGTAACCCAACATCCTGATTCCGCTCTCTATCTCTCTCTCTCCCTGAGTGGAAAACAAGCCACAAGTGAGTGTGGTGAGTTGTCCCTTTAAGTACTTGATAGGGCGTTGTGTAGGTGTGGTGATGAGGTGAGTGCTGACCAATGGAGAGTTGTTTTTGTCCAGGTAAGTGTTTGCAGGTGTGTGTGTGTGATAAGATGTGGTGTGTTGTGCTTGGTATGTGTCTGCCATTTGCGGGTGTGTAGTTGTGGGGTGCAGGTCGTGTGTTGATGTTGCACAGGTGAGCTTGTATTTGCAGGTGTCCACTTTGATAACCCCCATTGTTCCGTGCCATGTTGTGTTGTTTTTTTAGGGGTCCTTGTCCATGTGGTGTTGCTTGTTGTTGTGTGTGGAGTGATTTGTGCTGTGTGTCCATGTTTTTGTGTTGTTTTGTCATTGCACGGGTTAATTTTTCCATTTACATGCTTGTGCGGTAATCATTTTGTGTATTTTCCTATGTAAGGGGTGTTTTGTTTTGCCCGTTAAGTGTCTATCGTCTAAGAAAAGCGGATCTTAACTTTTTGCAGTTAGGTGTGTCTTTTTTTCAGCCGTTACCAGTACCGCAAGCCTTTGAATGGCACTGGGGAATGTTGTTCCATGCGTCTCAATGCACGTAAGAGTATCGGCCGTAAGGATTCTGAAACTGCTGTTGAATTGCTACATGACACTTAATCCACCCGTTATTTTTTTTTTTTACTAACGACTGTCTTTAAATCTAGCCCATAGTGTACAAATCCTGACAGGAAAATGTATGCAAAAAGTTGTTTTTTTCCACTTTTTTTCTATTTAATAATAAACATGAGGTATTCATATAAATGTGATATAAAAAAAGCCCTACTTGTGTTTAAAAAAAAAAAAACAGAATATAATGTGTGTGACAAAAAAAAAAAAAAAAATTGCTCTGATCCTTAAGTGCAAACCAACCCAGATTTTCCCAGTCCTTAAGGGGTTAAGGAGTGGCCCCTAGTTAATAGATTAGGCATTGGAATGAAAAGAAGGCTCCTTGTATTGACCTCACACATGCTTATACAGTGTAATTAGATCTCCTCTTAGTTACCGCTTCTTCAGAGTAAACAAATCAAATTTGTTTAGATGTTCTTAATACTTCAAGTCACCCACTCCCTTAATTTTGATACTCTTCACTGCATAGGATAAGCAAGGTAGAGGTAAGATGGCCACCAGAAACTGTGCCAGCCAATTGGAAACAGCTCATTATGGGAACTGTAGTCATCTCCTCCTGCTTGTTGCTAACAATGTTTGTTTCTCCTGCAGCTGACCATGGCATTCTCTGCAGACACTCAGAGGACAGCATGATAGAGGATGAAGAGATAAGAAGAAAGAGCCCTCTCTGACAGCTGCAGTCCAAACTATTGCAGAGACATGCCACAACTAGGTTTCTCCCATAGAATTCAATGGCGGAAAGATGGCCACTGAATAGACCCCAAACTCCTGTGGACTAGAGCATGTGTGTGAGTGTTGTGAAATATGCATAATAAAGTAGTGGGGGAGGGAGAAATAGAAATAAGCTCCCAATACTCCCCAAACCAAAATTACTCCAAAAATAAAATCTAGGTAAGGAAAGGATTAATCCATCAACATGTACTCCGGTGATCTGTACCCCAGACCCAGTGCAGAGAAAAGAGGATTTTAGTCTTACCTGTTAACTCATTTTCCTTTAGTCCATATAGGTTACTGGTAACTTTGGGTAGGCGACCACCCCTTTAAGTAAGCAGGAACTATTTTTTAAGAGAATGCTGGGTGGAATCTACCTCCTCTCCTTAGCTGCATCTAGCAACGTCCTCTCCAGAAATATTTGAGACACTATCTTGAGACTAGGTAGTAAGAATGGAAAGAAGACTCCCGTGAGCATGAACCCGAAAGGACTCCCACGTTAGGTCACAGGAGAGCCAAGCATGATCCCGTGACAGGGTGGGAGAACAGTAGCCTATATGGACTAAGAGAAAAGTAGTTAACAGGTAAAACTAAAATCTTCTTTTCTCTGTCGTCCAATATAGGTTACTGGTAACTTTGGGATGTCCATTTCCCCGAGGTGGGAAGTAAGGCAAGGACCAGACGCATGGCCCCCAAAGTCACCAGAGCCTATATGAACCATCAGATCATAGACAGCCGAACAATAACAATGAAGTGTTAACGGACACAAAACGGTGCATAACCACACCAGAAACGTAGCACAGCACACAAAACTCGAGCCAACGGTGCTCATAAGTGAAGGAGCACTGAAGAGACGAAAGGAGAACCTAGACAAGCAAAACCTCCTCTAGGATCTTCTGACCCAAACTGGCATCAGCCGACACCAGCACATCAACGCGGTAGTGGTTAGAAAAAGTGTGCACAGATGACCAAGTGTGCAGCCTTGCACAACTGATCAGCTGAGGCTTGATTCTTGTAAGGCCAAGATGCCCCAATGGAGAGAGTGAAATGAGCCGGAACCTTAAATGGAACAGGCTTCTTCCGCACTTTGTAATCCTTACAAATAGTAGACTTAATCCAAGACACTATGGTCACCTTGGATGCCGGTCTCCCTACCCTGGAACCCTCAGGAATGATGAACAAGGCATCAGACTGGCGAATAGACTCGCACCACATCCAACAAGTGAAGATCCCGCTCCTTGTCAGATGTAGGGTCAGGGCAGAAAGAAGGCACCACAATTTACTGATTAATGTGGAATTCAGACACCACCTTCGGGAGAAACTCCTGAGAAGTAGGAAGAACCACTTTGTCCCTGTGAA
Organism: Rhinophrynus dorsalis; assembly: GCA_037306005.1. NCBI lineage: Eukaryota > Metazoa > Chordata > Amphibia > Anura > Rhinophrynidae > Rhinophrynus > Rhinophrynus dorsalis. The sequence goes on from CM074718.1 coordinate 300,086,168, forward strand.
ACACCAAAAAGGGTGGTTTACAAGACAGGGCATGCAACTCCGCGATGCGCCAGACAGACAAAATCGCCAAGAGAAAATAGGATTTTAGTCTTACCTGTTAAATCCTTTTCACTTAGTCCATACAGGTCACTGGAACAATGGGATGTCAGTCCCCTTTAAGTAGGCAGGAACTTTTCAGAAACTTGTACAGGGGGGGTGGAGCCTCCTCTCCCTCCTAGTCCACTCCCTCTGGCACAAGACTCCATATTGATTAGAGACACAAAACTGACCAAAGGTAGAAGAGAGTGAAAACTCCTGTGAGCATGCCCCAGAGGTCTCCCACAAAATGCCACAGGAGAACCAAGCGTGGCCCCTTGACAGGGTGGGAGACCAGTGACCTGTATGGACTAAGTGAAAAGGATTTAACAGGTAAGACTAAAATCCTATTTTCACTGTCGTCCAATACAGGTCACTGGTACAATGGGATGTACAAACATTGAGCTGACCAGAGGCGGGAAGAAAAGAGGGGCCAGGCATAAGTCCCCATAACATCCAGGCCTCTAGGAAATAATAATCATAGAGCCCCAAAAAAAAATTGAGGTATCAACGGACACCAACCATGGGTGAAACGAACCCCCATGAACACCTACTGCACACAAACTAGAGCCAACAGGGCTCAACAGCAAGGAAGCACTAGGAATCTCAAAAGAAGAAGATTCTAGACAGGCAAAGCTGCCTCCAGAACCTTCCTCCCAAAGCTGGCATCAGCCGAAGCCAGCACATCTACACGGTAGTGCCTCGAAAAGGTATGCACAGAGGACCAAGTGGGCGCCTTGCATAACTGTTCTGCAGATGCGTGATTCTTCTAGGCCCACGAGGCCCCGATAGACCTCGTAGAATGAGCAGGAACCCTGAAGGGCACATGCTGATGCCTTAATTCATAACACTTGCAAATTGTAGGCTTAATCCAAGAGGCGATAGTCACTTTGGATGCCGATCTCCCTGCCCTAGGACCCTCAGGAATGACAAACAGAGCGTCAGACTTCCTGATAGGCTCAGTGCGATGTACATGGAACTTAAGACAACGCACCACATCCAACAGATGAAGATCCTTTTCTTTATCTGAGGAAGGATTAGGGCAAAGAGAAGGCACCACAATCTCCTGATTGATGTGAAAATCAGATACAACCTTAGGCAAAAACTCCTTAGAAGTACGAAGGACTGCCTTATCTTTGTGAAACACCAGGTAAGGCGGTTTACAGGACAGGGCCTGTAACTCCACCACCCGGCGAATTGAAACGGTAGCCAAAAAGAAGGCCATCGTCCAAATCAAGAGACGCAAAGGAATAGTAGCCAGCGACTCAAAGGGACAGGAAAGTTGCAGGACCCCCAAACCAATTGAGATCCCACTGAGGAGCCGGGCTCCGGAAAGTGGGACGAACCTGAGCTACCCCCTGAAGGAAAACGCACAGCAATCCGCTCCTGAAAGAATACAGAAAGAGCAGATGTCTGAACTTTAAGAGAACTCAAACTAAGTCCTTTATCCACACCATCCTGTAAAAATGCTAATACAGTAGGAAGATGGAAATCGTGAGATAGCTGCCTAGTATTGCACCAGGAGACAAAGGTTGACCACACCCTATGGTAGATCTTGGAAGACACTGGCTTGCGAGCACTCATCATAGTAGAGACTACTGCTGATGAATAACCTTTCCTCTTCAGAATCGAGGATTCAACCTCCAGGCCATCAAACGGAAACGTTGAACGTCTTCCTTCCACAGATAACCTTGCACTAGCAGATCCGGACGGGAAGGTAGTGGTAATCGATCCACCACAGACATAACCATCAGTTCGGGATGCCAAGACTGACGAGGCCAGTCCGGCGTGATCAGGACAGCGGGACACCGCTCCGCCTTCAGCTTCTGAATGACTCTGAGCAACAGAGGAAAGGAGTAAAGATGTAAACTAGGGAGAAGTCCCACGGAATTGAGAAGGCATCCGCCGCTAGGGCCAGTGGGTCCTTTCCTCGAGAGCAGAACACTGGAACCTTCCTGTTGTGTCTAGTCACCATCAAGTCCACCACCAGTGTTCCCCACCTCTGGGTAAGAAGGAGAAATACTTCTGGATGCAGAGCCCACTCTCCGCTGTCGACGGTGTGACGACTGAGAAAGTCTGCCATGATGTTGTCTACGTCTGGAATGTGAACAGCAGAGATATCCGGCATGTGATCTTCTGCCCAAGACAAAATAGCCTTGACCTCCAGCCAAGGGTCGAGACTTCTTGTGCCGCCTTGTCTGTTGATGTAAGCCACCGCGGTAGCGTTGTCGTATTCCACACTGACTGGACAGCCGTCCAGATGAGATTCCCAATGAATCAGGGCAAGGCGGGCTGCTCTCGGTTCCAGAATGAGAAGATGAGACGGGTACAACCACCAGTCCAGACTCCTCACGACATGACAGGGAAGAGATACTGACAAGCGGGGATGATCCAGATGACGGCTGCACATGCGAAGAACAAACCTCTGAAGCTCCCTGGTGTGTGCCATGGCAAAGGGAACCACCTGTATTGTGGAGATTAATTTCCCTACCAAATAAGTCAACATCAATATTGAGACTCTGTCTAGATGGAGAATCTCAGAGACTCGATTGGCAATCTGATAAGCCACGTCTTCCGGTAGAAAACCTTGCTCTGCACTGTGTCAAAAATTATCCCCAGGAAGAGAATCCTTTGGGAAGGAATCAAATCTGACTTGTCCAAATTCACCACCCATTCGCGGCGAGAAGGAGTCTCACACCCCATCTCAATGAAATACTGCAATCAGAGCTCCCAGGAGTCTTTGAAAGACCTGAGGAGCCGTCGTGAGTCTAAATGGAAGGGCGGAAATTGAAAATGACCTCTGTGACAAGCAAACCTGAGATACCGTCTGCTGTCCTGATGTATAGGATTATGCAGATACGCATCCTGAAGATCCAGGGACGCTAGAAATTCCCCTGGAGACATCGCAGCTATCACTGACAGAAGTGACTCCTGACGGAAGTGAGAAGTTAGGATGAAGGTATTCAGAGCTTTGAGGTCCAAAATAGGACGGGCACCCCCGTCCTTTTTGGGAACTAGGAACAGGTTGGAATAAAATCCTGAACCTAGTTCCCCTGTAGGGATTGGTTCTAAAACATCCTTGTCGAAAAGATCCCGAATAGCGCCGTTGAATAGACGCTTTGCGGTGGAATCTTGGGATGGACGTGAAAGATGGAACCGAAATGGAGGAAGAGAAGAAAAAGGGATCCTGTAACCCTCCAAAATCACCTGAAGAACCCAAGGGTCCGCTACTGACTCCTCCCATAACCGGCGAAAGAGGCGGAGCCGCCCTCCTACAGCCGGATGCGGACCCAGGTTTGGCGAGTCATGCCGAAGCAGTCTTGGAGGTCTTGGCCTTGGGAGCGGCTCTAGGTTTCCAAGGCTGTCTGGGCTTGAAGGAGGGGCGATGAGTGGACGCACCTGCCTGGGGCGTAGCGCGAGTCTCCGTTTGGAACGTACGAAAGGACCGATTGTGTTTAACTGGAAAATTCTTTTTCCTGTGAACTGAAGGCAACGAAGTACTCTTACCCCCAGTTGCCTCACTGATCATGTCCTTAAGTTCAGCTCCAAAGAGGGACGCCCCTTGAAAGGGAATAGAAAGTAAAGCCTTCTTAGAGGCTGTGTCGGCGGACCAAACTTTAAGCCAGAGCGCACGTCTGGCCACCACAGATGCAGTAGAAGCTCTCGCCATCATGCGCACAGCATCAGCAATATAATTGTGAGCTTCAGAGATGTTAGCAAGCAATTGCAACTGATCAGATACTGGAGCATCATGGCGAACCGCTGCAGTGAGCTGTTTAGTCCATGCCGCTATGGCCCTGTTAACCCATGCTACCGCAATGGTAGGACGCATGGGGTGCCAATGGAAGCAAAATTAGTTTTAAGGCAAGTTTCCAACTTCTTGTCTGTCCAATCCTGAAGGGCAGCAGCGTCAGACACTGCCAAAGCAGTAGACTTAGATAGTCTAAAAACTGGGGCATCCACCTTAGGTGGATGTACCCATTTGGCCAGCTGAACCTCAGGAAAAGGATAAAGTTTAGCAAACTTCTTTGATACTGAAGATGACCTATCAGGAGTCTTCCATTCGGAAGAAATTAAACGTTCCAGAGTAGGATTAGTGGGAAAACATGTAACAGCCTAGGAAGGCTTTTGAAATACGTCCGTTGGGTCATGAGTAAACTCCTGACACAAGGGAAGGTTGAGGGTATTTAGCATGGCCCTGATCAGCCCTTCTGCAGAGACTTCAGGGTCGCACTCATAGGGGTCCCCAATTGACCTATTGGACTCAGAAATCGCCCCATCCTCAACATCTGATTCGTGAAACAATTCTTCCTCAGAAGACTCGTACCGCTCAGGGTCCCCCTGCTGTTTGGGAAGGGGGGTCCTGATGGGAGAGGGGCTCTGCCAGACTTGGAGAGCCCCTTGAACCTGAGAGGGAAAGAGTTGCAGCGTGAATCTAAGATCCCTGGTAGCAGCCTTAAACTCCTGAACCCAAACTGGCTCAATAACGTAGCTGGAGGGCCCCTGGTTGTCCTGAACCTCCAAGCATGTTGGGCACAAATGACCAGAGAAATCCCTGGGCAACTTGGATTGACAGGAGGAGCATAATGCAAAAGGAGATACTGACCCCCCAACCTCCTTGGTCTTGGGTCTAGCCCCTTGCTCAGATGGAGTAGACATACTTAATATGCACACCAATACAAAATACCCGGTCAGAATGTGTTAAATAATAAAGTTTGAACCCAAAAATGCCCAAAGTTAAACTTATCTGGCACCCAAAGGGTTAAACTGCGGAGGAGAAAGAGAAGGCTCGTTCCCTGCTTAGTGTATCTGAAGAAAGAGAGATCCAAAATGGCTACTAACCTAGTAGCCAATGATAAAAACGGCGCGAATCAAGCGCTCATGGGAAATGTAGTTTTCCCTTTAAATACACTAAACGGGGTCCGACGCCCCTCAGAGACCCCCAAAACTCTGAATTAGCTAACCGGATAGAAGAGCAAGTGAAGACCAATAGTTTAAGCCCACTCTGGAGTTGCTGTGACAAGCGGTTCCAGAGATACGTCCCAGACTGTGCTGTCCCATAGAGAATAATGGAGCAATGGCGCCTATGCTATAAAGGCGCGCTTAAAGTTGCGGTGCTTATTTTTTTTTTTTTTTTTTAAAGTGATGCACACATAACATAGTAAATACCCTAAAAGTATACATTGAATATAATAAATGTTAACACAAATGCACCAACAGCCCCAGGTCAACACACAGACATTTACATAGTAAATAAACACCCTTTGAGTGCTGGAGTACATAGTGAGAACTCCCCAAATACAGCCCAATAAAGGGACACTGTGGGACAAGTGGACCTTCAGCACTCAAAGGGTGGCTCACCTTCCTGTATCTTCGTTCTTCAGGTAACCATGTAAAATAAAGGAATTAACACAAGTGCCAATTCCTCACAGGGAAGCTACTTGAAATCAAGTTGTTCCCTCTTCAGGGCATAAGGTCCACTAGAAAATCCCTGGATGCTGCACTGGCCACTTCAGGTGAGAGCACGGTCAGCCACGGTTACCCGCCTAATGGTGGTATTCCATATTTGAAGAAAATAATAAAACAACTAAAGTTTCTTGAGAGACGTTCACTGCCTGATGTGCATAGCACGAGGAATTAATCAATATGGAGTCTTGTGCCAGAGGGAGTGGACTAGGAGGGAGAGGAGGCTCCACCCCCCCCGTACAAGTTTCTGAAAAGTTCCTGCCTACTTAAAGGGGACTGACATCCCATTGTACCAGTGACCTGTATTGGACGACAGTGAAAGGCCATTTTCCAAGTCAGCATGCGCTGAGGAATAGTAGACAAGAACTCAAATGGAGGGCGCTGAAGAACACCCAAAACAAAGTCAAGCTCCCACTGAGGAGTATGGCTCTTAAAGGCAGGATGAGCATGAGAAACACCCTGAAAGAAAACATCACGAAGGACAGCAATACATCTCTGAAAGAAGACAGAGTGCAGAAGTCTGAACCTTAAGGGAACTCAGACTGAGGCCCTTATCCACTCCGTCTTGGAGGAAGGACAGGACAGTTGGAAGATCAAATTCCTGGGAAAGATCCCTAGCAGTGCACCAAGAGAGAAAGGTAGACCAGACTCTATGATAGGCCTAAGAGGAAACAGGCTTGCAGGCACTAAGCATAGTGGCCACCACACCAGAAGAGAAACCCTTTTTCTTCAGTATTGAGGATTCAGTTTCCATGCCGTCAAACCCAGATGGTCTACATCCTCCTTCCACAGGTACCCATGCAAAAGGAGAACCCGGACGGCGGGGAAGTCAAAAAGGCTCCGCCAAGGAGAGATCCAGGAGCTCTGGAAACCAAGCCTGACAAGGCCAGTACGGAGCAATCAGAACTACTGGACAGCCCTCCAGATACAGTTTCCGCAACACCCTGTGTAGCATAGGAATGGGAGAAAAGATGTATGCCAGAGGGAAGTGCCATGGGATCGACACGGCATCCACTGCTAGAGCTAGAGGGTCCCTCCAGAGAAAGCAGAACAACGGAACCTTCCGATTGTGCCTTGTCTCCATCAGGTCGATGTAAGGAAGTCCCCGCTTCTGAACAATGAGGTTGAACACTTCTTGATTCAGCTTACACTCTCCAGTGTGTGGACTTAGGAAGTCTGCCAGCACATTGTCTACGCCTGGAATATGAACTGCAGATATGGCAGGAACATGTCTTCTGCCAAGGCTAAAATAGCATTGACCTATAACCAAGCAGCGAGACTACTTGTGCTGCCTTGCTTGTTGATGTAAGCCACGGCCGTGGCGTTGTCAGACTGGACTCTGACTGGGCACCCCTCCAGATGATGCATCCAGTGGTGAAGAGCATGAAATATCGCCCGAAGCTCCAACACATTGATGAGAAGGAGAGATTCATCTGGGGACCACCAACCCTGAGCATTGCTGTGACCCAGGACTGCTACCTAGCCGGAGAGGATGGCATCCATCATCACGGTAGTCCAGAAGGATATCATGAAAGGACAAGCCCTTCAGCAGATTGGAGAGGTTGAGCCACCACAATAGGCTCAGCTCCATGTGAACAGGGAGAGATCCCGACATCTTCAACACATCCTGCTGACCCCTGCACACATGGATCACAAACCTCTGAAGTTCCCTGGTGTGAGCCATGGCAAACGGAACCGCTTCTATGGTGGAAATGAACGTCCCCACTAGTGATGTCAGCTTCTTGGCTGGGACTGGATCGTGAGCCAGAACAGCAGCCACTTTGTGGATGATCTGGTGAACTACCTCGTCCATGGGAAACACCATAACCTGCTTGGTGTCAAACAGGAGACCCAGGAAGACTAGTCTCTGAGATAGTACAAATTCCCACTTGTCCATGTTGAGGATCCATCCATGATGGGTCAAGTGCATGAATGCAGTCCTTGACCTGCCGATGAAGGAGTTACACAGAGGGGGCCTTCAGAAACATGTTGTCCATGTAAGGGCTGACTCTGATGCCGTCCCAATGGAGGACAGTCACTAATGCACCCAGGACGCGATTGAAGACCTGGGAAGCCGTAGTCAGACCAAAGGGAAGAGCAGAAAACTGAAAATGCCCTTGGTCACAAGCAAACCGGAGGTACTGGTAGCTCTCTGGATGGATGGCAATATGCAGGTGTGCATCTTGAAGGTCCAGAGAAGTGAGGAATTTTCCAGGAGACATGGCCACAATCACAGTCCACAGGGACTCCTGGTGGTAATGAGTCTTGACTACAAAGGAATTGAGGTCCTTAAGGTCCAAAATTGGACGACGGCCACCATCTTTCTTGGAAACCACAAACAGGTTGTAAGAAAAACCCAAACCCATTTCTGGTACTGGGACTGGTTCAAGAACTTCCTTGTCCAAAAGGGTCTGGATGGCACTGTGGAACAGATGGCGCTTCTCCAGTCCCTGAGGAGTGTGAGAAGGAAAAAATCTGAATGGGGGAAGAGAGAAAGGGAATCTGTACCCTTCTGACACCCACCCTGTAAAACCCACGCATCCCCCACTGTGTCTGTCCAGACACTGAGGAAGTGGCGCAAATGACCACCCACTGGATTGTGGCGACCAGGGTTTGGCGAGGCATGCCGAAGCAGGTTTGGAGGTCTTGGGCTTGGTGGAGGGCTGCTTGGCTCTCCATTGTTGTTTGGGCTTGGAGGAGGAGCGTGGGACCTGGGGAACCACCTGGTTCGCAGAGCAAGCCTCAGCCTGAAAGGGATAAAAAAGCAGATTCGGCTTGACTGAAGGCTTCTTCCTAGGCACTAAAGGCAGCAAGGTACTTTTACCCCCTGTGGCCTCACTGATGAGGTCCTTAAGCTCTGGCCAAAACAGGGAGGTACCCTGAAAAGGCAATGAAAGCAAGGCTTTCTTAGAGGTAGTGTCTACAGACCAGATCCTGAGCCAAAGAGCCCGTCTGGCTACCACAGACATGGTAGAAACCCTAGCCACCAAGCGGATTGCGTCAAAAATAGCAGCAGAAACATAATGCTAAGCCTCAGAAATGTTGTCAAGAAGTCACAACATATCAGCAGATGGAGCTCCCTGATGGACAGCCACAGTCAGCTGTTCAGTCCAAACTGAAATGGCCCTGTTCACCCAAGCAGAAGCGAACACTGGGCACAACGAAGTACCAGCCATAGCCAAGATGGTTTTTAATGATGTCTCAAGCTTCCTGTCAGTCCAGTCTTTGAGGACACATGTGTCTGCCACAGGCAAAGCAGTGGACTTAGAAAGTCTAGAGGCTGGAGAGTCCACCATGGGTGGATGAGCACATTGAGCTAATGTCGCTTCAAAAAAGGGATATAACTTGGCAAACTTCTTAGAAACAGAAGGCTTCTTGTCAGGCGCTTTCCACTCGTCAGACACCAGACGGTCAACAGTGGGGTTAGGTGAAAAACAGGTAGACTGTTTCTTAGGTTCCTGGAACACATCAGAGGGGTCCACAGGAGCCTCTGGAACCAAGGGAATGTTTAAGGTGTTTAACACTGCCCTAATCAGCGGAGGGATCAGGGTCAGCTTCAAAGGGGTCCCCAAAGAATTGGGAAGAGACCCCCACCGAACATTACCCCTCGTCAGAATCTATCAACAGTTCCTCCTCAGTGGAATCTGATACATCAGGTACTCCCTGCAGTTTTGGTAGGGAAGACCTGATAGGAGTAGGGGGCTACGAAGACTGGAAGACCCCCTGCAGTTGGGATGGAAGGAGTTGTAAGGTAGACCTTAGGTATCTAGTAGTGGCCTTAAAATCTTGTATCCAAACTGGCTCTTGTGCATGGCTGGAGGTTCCTAGGGGAAATGCAGGGGCAGCAGCACATGCTGGGCATAAATGACCTGAGTACGCTCTAGGTAGCCCTTATTGACATGAGGATCAGTGCGCAATGGGGGACACAGACACCCCATTATCCTTAGTCTTAGGTCTAGCCCCAAGCTCCAACGGAGTTGACATCCTCACAGCGTCAAAACGTCCCAAGTATAAGGAAACAACCCAATACAACATGTATGATTAAAATTTCACCCCAGAAATCGCTAATTTGCACTTATCTTGCAGGCGAAGGGTTACTCTCCTGAGGAGAGAAGGAGAGTCCAAGCCCTGCGTAGGATACTCGCAAAGTGAAAGCAGAAAATGGCTGCCACAATGGGAGTCAATCAGAAACGAGGGCGCAAAGCTAGTGCTCATGGGAAATGTAGTTTTCCCTAAAAAAGTACCCCATCAGTGCCAGAAGTCCCCTAAGCCCCCCAAAGTATGCCAAACATTGAACAGATAATACAGCAAGGGCAGACAAACAAAATGAACAATCTCTGAAGTTGCTACATTGAGTGGTTGCAGAGATATATCCCATACTGTAAAGTTCCATAGAGGTGAATGGAGCATGGCATCTATGCAGTAAAGCGCGCCTTTGCTCAAATTTTCAAAATTTTATTGTGAGGTAAAAAAAAGTTGTAAAAACACCAGAAAACATGTTAAAATGAATGAATATGTTTATTTATATAGCGCCACAAGTGTACGCAGCGATTTACAATTTCAGGGTTTAAACAATACAGGGTTACAGGTGCTTTGTAGAGTGAAACATTGGGTGCAAGGTCCCTCCCTGAAAGCTTACAATCTAAAGTGGTAATGGGAGACAAACAGAGTACATTAGGGTCAAGTGCTGAATACAGTGCTAGTTCTGATGATGATAGAGGACATCAGTAATGTAAATAGTTTATAAGAGCGTTCATTGTACAACATCAATGCCTTCTAGCATGTTGAGATTTTATCCATGAGGTGCATTTTCAAGTGAGATTTGTAGGTTATCAGAGAGGTGCAGTGGCGCAGGTTGGATGGTAGAGCATTCCATAGATATGGAGCAATAAGAGAAAAAGGTTTGATACGTGACAGAGCTGTAGAGACAAAAGGAGCTGAGAGAAGACAGTCATTGGTGGAAGGTAAGTGGCGGGATGGGGTATAACAGGAGATCAGAGTGGAAATGTAAGATGGAGTAGAGGAGAGAAGTGTCTTGAAAGACAGAACTAAGATTTTTTAAGATATCCGGAGTTTGATAGGCAGCCACTGGAGAGAACTGAGAAGGAGTGGGGCAGGGACAAACCTACGTGACAGAAGAGTAATTCGTGGTGCAGCATTCTGTATGGATTGAAGTGGTTGGAGATGGGAAGCAGGAATGCCAGACAGAAGAATGTTGCAATAGTCCATGCAGGAGAGGATGATTGCGTGTATAAGAATTTTAGCTGTGGAGGAACAGAGGAAGGGACGACTTTTTGCAATGTTACGCAAAAGAAAGCGACAGGATTTAGTAATGGCATTAATATGAGAGGAAAATGAGAGAGAGTTGTCAATTATCACCCCTAGGCACCGCGCTTCTGATACTGGATTTATGGTAGTGCCATTTACACTCACCTGGAAGGGCGCTACAAGACCAGGTCTAGGTGGGATGAGGAGCAGCTCAGTTTTAGACATATTGAGTTTGAGGTGCCTATGAGCCATCCAGTCTGAGATAGCCGAGAGGCAATCTGTGACTTTAGCCTGGATATCAGAAGTGAGTCGAGGTACAGATAAGTAATTCTGGGTGTCATCTGCATAGAGGTAATATTTGAGACCAAATGAGTTAATAAGATCACCAAGTGTTATTGTGTAAAGAGAAAACAGAAGCGGTCCTAGAACAGAACCTTGAGGAACCCCAACAGAGAGCTGGACGGGGGAGGATGAAGAGGTGGCAGAGAAGACATTGAAGGATCTATTAGATAGATAAGAGGAGAGCCAATCCAGTTCTGTGTTGCGGATTTCCTAAAGAGTGAAGAATGCGGAGGAGGAGTGCATGATCAACAGTATCAAAAGTTGCTGTGAGATCAAGCAGGATAAGAATTGAATAGTGACCTTGAGATTTGGCAATGTGAAGATCATTGACCACTCTTGTAAGAGCAGTTTCAGTGGAGTGAGCAGTACAAAATCCAGATTGTAAAGGGTCGAGCAGGTTGTATGCATTGAGGAAGTCAAGCAGGCGAGATTAGGCTAAGCATTCCAAGAGTTTAGAGGCAAAAGACAGAAGAGAAACTGGTCGATAGCTAGAGGGTGTGTTACTGTCAGAAGAGTTGTTCTTGAGGATAGGTTTTACTAAGGCATGTTTGAAGTCATCAGGAAAGGTAGCAGTGGCAAAGGAGGAGTTAAAGATTTGTAATAGGATAGGGATTAGCGTGGGTGAGAGGGATTGGATGAGGTGAGAGGGGGGAGCGGATCAAATGCGCATGCAGTGGACGGAGTGGAGGATAGTAGGTTAGTCAGTTCCTCCTCCGTGACTAGTGAGAGATTCCAGAGTGCCAGGAGGGGAACGAGGGAGGCTAGGAGGAGATATACAAGGTGGTATATTATCCCGGATGGAGTCCACTTTGGCTTTGAAGTAGTCAGCAAAGTCTTGTGGCTGTATGGAGTTAGCGGTGGAAACAGATAGAGGGCGAAGGAGGGAGTCAAAGGAAGAGAAAAGTCGTCGGGAGTTGGATTTATGAGTGTTGATTAGTTGTGAGAAGTAATGTTTTTTTGCGAGGGACAGAGCAGAGTTAAAGCAGGAAAGGAGGAACCTGTAGTGGAGAAAGTCTGCCAGGGAGCCAGACTTTCTCCACAGTCGTTCAGCTGAATGTGTACAGGAGCAGAGGAAGCTGGTGTCTTTTTAAGCCAAGGCCGCAGGTTAGTTCTGCGAGCCGATCAGAGAGACAGAGGCGCATGCAGGTTCAAAGAGGAGGATATGACTGAGTTGTATGTTTTGACAAGGCTGTTACTGTCAGGATTAATGGAAATAAATGAAAGTCCAGTAGCCAGGGAGGACTGTAGGGCCATGAGATTAAGAGATTTGAGGTTACGCGTGAAGCGGGGAGAGGAAGCAGGGATTGTTGAAGGTGTATAAGTAGTGCTGAAAGTTAGAAGATAGTGATCTGATAGTGGAAGAGGAGAGATATTAAAATCCGAGAGTGCACAGCCTCTAGTAAACACAAGGTCTAGGAAGTGACCGTCCTTGTGAGTACTAGCATTCGTCCACTGGGTTAGTCCAAATGCAGATGTTAAAGAGAGAAAACGGGATGCCCAAGAGATGGAGGGATCATCCACATGGCAGTTGAAGTCCCCCAGAAGAAGTGAAGGTGTGTCTGATGTGAGAAAGAAAGAGAGCCGTGATTCAAAGTCAGAAAGGAAGTCTGAAGGTGTAGTGGTAGGTGGGCAATGACTGCAACTTGTAGAGAGATTGGAGCAAAGATACAGACAGCATGAAGTTCAAAAGAGGAGAAGTGGAGTGAGGAGGGGGAGAGAAATTGGTTTGTAAGGACAATGTTCAGAGAGCAGCAAACCCACACCTCTCCCACGTCCAGTTGAGCATGGAGTGTGAGAGAAGGAGAGACCACCATAGGAGATTGCTGCCTCTAAAGCAGTGTGAGATTGCGAGAGCCAAGTTTCAGTAATAGCAAGTAAATTGAGGGAGCGAGAGAAAAAGAAATCATGCACAGTGTTATATTTGTTAGTAATGGAGCGAACATGCCACAAAGCACAGGAAAAGGGAAGAAATTGAGGTTGAAGGCAGGGAATGGTGATTCGATTTGAATTGTTCCTATGCTGACTTGAGGTAGAGTGTCTGTGAGTGTTGTACAGAGAATCTTGATGTTTAGTAGAATTGCAGAACTTCCATTTAGGTGTTAAAAGTCAAATAAACACTGTAGCCTGAAGGGAAGAGTGTGAAACCCTCCCCCCAAAAGATGCCAATTGTCAGACAAAGGGTTAAATTTACCACAGAAACTCTGCTCCAAACCCCCAACAGACATACATACAAACCCAATGAGTGTAGGAATATGTATTAGGAACTCCAAAGGAGACCTCTGTACTGAGAGGATACATGGGACAAGTGGACCTCAGCACTCAAAGGGTTGCTCACCTTTTCAGCAGGTCTTCTGTCTTCAGATTAACATGTATAAAGAAGCTGCCTCAGTGGGCAACTCCTAGGGAAAGACCTTGCCGAATAAGATTTTCCCCACAGGGCTAAGAGGTCCACCATAGTGCCTGGAAACAGAGCTATCCACTAGGGAATGTCAGGAATGGTAATCCGCCTAATGGTGGTATTCCATATCTAACAGAAAACAAAAAATAAGCTATAACTATAGCAGAACTGTTCTCTTGCCTGTATCTTCATCAAGGAACAAATCTGTCTGGAGAGCAAGTGGCTAGATGCAGCTAAGGAGAGGAGGTAGTCTCCACCCAGCATTCTCTTCAACAATTGTTCCTGCCTACTTAAAGGGGTGGTCGCCTACCCAAGGTTACCAATAACCTATATTGGACGATAGAGAAAAGAGATAAATGAGTGCACAGTATTGAACAGAGTGTGCCCAAGGCACTGAAAGACTTACTCACCAGTCTTCAGGCTCCCATCTCAGAAAAAGGGTAGAATCTCATTGGCTCAGTCATGAAGAACAGACTGATCATAAAGTCGACCTCTACAGGGCAAAGGTCCACAAAGTATGTGTGAACTGGGCAATCCAACTCCAGGGAAGCCCAGTGAGAGGAGCCTGCCTTATGGGGACTATACAGCCCCATATCTAAAGATAAAATAATAGAAACCAAAGAAAAACGAATAGGCTGGCCGCTGTACCTCCATCTGCTTTACAGGACACATGAATTCTGGGAAGTAGGTGGGGGGGTTTGAACTGGGTGAAGAGGAGGGAGTCTCCACCCCAAAGACCCTGTCTTTTGTGATGCGTCCGGCCCTCCTGTAGGAGGGGCTCAACCCCATGGTACCTGTGTTCCATACTGAATGTAAAAGAAATACTTAAGATACATTTTTGTTTCAATACAGGTAGAATGTTGTTCCAGGTTAAAATTGGATTACTATTTTACAGCCAGAAAGGTAAGTGATTATATTTTTTTCCTCTGGGATAAAAAATAGGAGCTCAGACAAAAGGCTGATATAGACTTGTTTTTGTTTCATGAACTAAGTTAATAGAACACTTAAATCTTTTCACTCACCAATCCACACTCTTTAAATGTAGCCTGCTCATCATTCAGTATATGGCCTCCAGGGCCAAGAAGTTCATATGGGAGCCAGTCATTTTGCAGCTGCTCAGTAACAAATTCAAAGAGACCAGAAACACTCTCCCAAGCATAGAACATGCCTGAAAAAAGTAAAAAGAAAAAAAAAAAAGTGAATAGAAAGACTAGTAGAACACAGCTCTGTGGAATAAGTTGGCACTGTATAAAAAAAAAAGAAGCTAATAAAAACAAATCGCCATTATTGTTTGGAACCAGAACTGCGCCAGTGCTTGAAAACAGAGAACAAATGTATACTGAATGGTATATTAAACATCTTTTTATACTAGTGATTGGGAAAAAAGAAAATGGGACAATTTTACCCTGCAGTATGTATCCATCTGGTAGTCGGATTCTTAGAACTGTGTACTGGTATTCCTTAATTTCTCTTTGTTCTTCCTTCTTCCTCATTGCTTTTGTTCTCAGCACCGAGTTCCTTTCCACTGCCTCTATCCTAAGATAAGGGAATAGTAGTTAATATGAAAAGTCACAAAGAGTTAACTAGATACCCCAACAATTTTCACTAAATCTTCAATTTATACGCTAATAGGCCAACTTAAAATGGGTATCATAAAATAATCTTATAAGCGTGCTATACTACACCATGTTTAGATTCCTACTGGTTCTTTGTTTGGGACATCTCAGCCAAGTTCTAATTAAAACAGCCTATTGCTTCCTACATGTATTTATGTGTAATTACAAAGTTTGGTTGTGATCAAAGAGAGAAGTCAGAAGCGTAATTTAAAACATATGAAGCATGTAATAGAATCTGTGATCATGAAAAAGTTGATATTAGGCTAGCTAATACTAAAAACAACTGCAAAAGGCCACAAAATATCTTATAAAACACCTATGTATCAATTAGAAGTTGCATTAACCCCCAACTGATCGTGAGGAGAACACCAAAAACCATTCCTTACAACCTACAAGTATATAAATTGCAAAAATATAAAAGGTTTATATTGGGCCCCATATACCGACCGAAAAATTATTTACTTGGTCTGAGGCACCTCATTAAATAATTGACAACTTAAAGGGATAGTAATAATTTGTTTTATCTTTATTTTATTTTGTAGGCATTAAAAAAACATTAAGAACGATATAAGTCTCATCTCTCAGACCTTTATGGTTTGAGAGATATTCACAAGCAAAGTTCCCCTCCTGCCCCTTTTCCCTAGTGTAAGCTATCTCTTCTCAGATGTGAATCTGGTTGTAAGACCAGACAGATAACAGCAGGGGACAATCTTCTTTGTATGAAAACAATGAAAGACCTTCCCCTACTTGACAAGTTTTTCAGCTTTTTCCCTTATCGTAATTGAAGATTGTCCCTCTCTGCAGTCTGTCTGGGCACCTCCCTTCTGATCTGGCTGAACGGGGGGGGGGATACTTTGCTTGTGAATATCGCTTACACCATAAAGGTCTGAGAGAGAAGACTTACATCGTTCTTCATGTTTTAATGCCTACAAAATAAAATAAAGATAAAACGAAGTATTACTATCCCTTTAAACAAATTATTTCGTTTTGTATATAAGAATGTAGCAACAAACACAAACAGAGCATCATGGCACCACTTCCATCATGTACAAGGCTTACTAGACAAAGTCCAAAAGTTAAGCTGTATAAAGAACTTGGAACTTATGGCATACATCAAATGGTACTTTAGGAGCCTAGTTCAGTAATAGCAAAGCCATTATAGATGTTCTTTCAAAAAGGCTACAATATCTAGACCTGTTAAACTATTTTACTTGGTACCGGTTTATGAAGGTTAGATAATTTAATACTAATTAACTAGCATTCTAAGCTAGATTGTAAATTAGGTTAAAAAATACATCTATATTGTTCAGTATAATAATTAAATAAGACTTGTATAAGCCTTCCCAGCTCCAAAATGTGTATCAATCTGTTTACCAGAACTTCCCATTTTACCTACTAAAGCAAACTATAACCCTGTATGTTCCCTTCTAAAAAAGTACCTGATCCTTAAATGTATGTATGTATCTTTATTCATATAGCTCCACACATGTACAGAGCACATTACAGAAATAGCACAATACAAAAATACAGAACAGGGTTAAATGCAGGACAAGACATTAGTGCAAAATGATTCTAATGTGACTGTCAGTATGCATAAGGAGATTATTATTATGGAAATGTCTCCTTGAGCGGGTGGATTTTTAGGAGGTGGTTGAAAGTGAAGAGTGTTGATGATTGGCGAATGATGAAAGGCAGGGCATTCCAAAGTAGAGGGGCAGTGATGACAGCAGAAATGTAACGGGATGCTGAAAGTAGGCAAGAGAGAGATTTCAGAGTACATTAGAGGCAGTGGGTAACAATAGGGGTCTGGGGAACCCCCTGGCACCCCCTTGCCACACGCCCGCAGCAACTCATTCTGTGTAACAGCTGATCTCTCAGTACTCTAGTAATGCAGAGTGCTGGGAGAAGACATCATCTCCCAGCGCTCTGCATTACTGAGAATCGCGAGGGAGGTTCAGCTATAGAGGCATAGCTCTCATGCCAGGCCGCTAGACCACCAGGGACACGACCCAATATAAAAAATAGTATAGCGTTCAGATACAGTGGCCAGTGAATCCAACTAGAAAAATCACAAACAAAACAAAACAAAAATACAGACCTACAGAGTACTATGTCATCTAAACCTTATGGGCTACTTCATCTGTACAATAAACCTCAGTATATACATCAATCCTAGGGTACAATACTCCTTATATCTTCTATATATTTATAAAAGAATAAGCCTCATTTCATAATTTATGGTACCTCACACAGAACATAATTTATGTCTCCTCAGAAAATAAACACACATTGAACAGAATGCCTCATTACATAATTTATGTCTCATTAGGAGACACAACTCCCATCGGGTGATTCAATGGGGGCATGTTTATCACACAGGGAGATGGCCCGCCCCCTCCAGCCCACCCACCACTACCCAACTGACAAAAAAATATATAGCTGAAACTCGCTCCTGAAGTAGGGGATATCAATAACTTCTCCCGGTCCACACACTGTCACTCAGGATCATGACCCCACAAACACACTGTTTCACCTCCCACATATAACCCTCCATACACTTTGTTTCAGTACGAGGGTGTAATGTTTCCATAAAATACAAACTCAGGGATAAACTTAATAGCAACTCTTATTTAACGCTTTTTATCTATTCAGTCACCTCACTAACTGTCTGTTTTCAACTGTCACTTCTCCACTTCCTGCCCTTTCTCCTTAAAGGGAGAGAGATGCTTTGCTGTATGTTACAGAGGGCAAGCCTCAAACACCACTTTCTATTTGTTACCTCAGCATATTGCTGCGTTGCCTCAGCTGAAGAGCCACCATGTGTTATATTGCTATGTTACCTCAACTTAAGTAAGGAGGAGTTACTGCTCCCATTGGGTGATTCAATGGAGGAGTGATTTAAATCATGCAGGGAGTTGGCCTGCCCCCACTATCCAAGTAACTGAAAAAACAAAATGGCTACCACTCGCTCCTACACCACAGACACAAACACATCAAACAAAAAACACACACACCCTCACACGAACTCACACTCAATCATACACACTCACAATAATTCACACACTCAATCACACACACTCTCACATTCACACACTCACTCACTCTCACATTCACACACTCACACACACTCACATTCAATCAGTCACACTCTCAATCACACACTCTCATACACCCTCTCACTCACACACACTCACACACTCTCAATCACACACACTCATGCACTCACACGCACTCACACGCACGCACTCACTCACACGCACTCACTCGCACGCACTCACTCGCACCCCGGGAGCCAGGACAATCCACCTTCCACCATAGTCTCACTCACACTTACTCACACCCCGGAAGCCAGCACGATCCACCTTCTACCATAGTATGTGCAATTACCACATGCATTTCAACTACATGAATGAATGTCACTCACTCACAAACACTCACTCACTCACACCCCGGAAGCCAGCACGATCCACCTTCCACCATAGTATGTGCAATTACCACATGCATTTCAACTATATGAATGCCACAGTGAAGGTATAAGTACAAACACAAACTCATTACAATGACACATAAGTCACCCCCTTATGACTCACTTCTGTGTGTTTGTGCGTGTGTGTGTGTGTGTGTGTGTGTCTGTGTGTTCCTCACTGTGTGTGTTGCATGTCTGTATCACACTCTATGTGTTTGCATGTATGTGTGTATGACTGTGTCGCTCTTTATGCATCTCAGTGCATGCGTGTGCATTTGCGTGTGTGTCTCTGTGTATGTTTGTCTTGCATCTGTGTGTGTGCATTAATTCCCTATATATCCTGATGGGCAGCGCCGTCCCACATTGCTAGTCTACAATAAAAGGAGAAAATCTGCAATCCAGTGGAAGAATAGTAACAGGTATTGTAGATGTAACACTTGAAATTGGCACACTAAATAACAAAGATAAAATGGCAAATAGAATAACACGGTGGATATGATACATGTACTCATCAGTCTATATATCTTGCAGCGATATGCTTCTCCCACAGATATTGTATAGTCCTCATGCAGCTCCTTTAAAGGCTTAATTTCATCCACCACATCGACATCATCTGAATACAAAGAAATAGAAGCGCAAAGGGGACAATCTAAAAGTACAGTATTTATTGGCACATACACCTGCGCACGTACAAGATAACAACAGTATAAGGAACCAATACATCCTTGCAGCACCAAATGTGCTATAATCACATATATACTCCACACAGAGCACATTTGGTGCTGCAAGGGTGTATTAGTGCCTTATACTGTTGTTATCTCCTTCCATGTATATGTGGACATGCACTTAAGTGGATGTTTGATTAAGGACCGGTGAAGGACTCACGGAGAGAGATAAGCTCACTTTTTATTATTATTTTGTCTGTGTAATTAGCTTGTTTTGCGCAGGTGTATGTGCCAGTAAATACTGTACTTTTAGGTTGTCTCCTTTGCGCTTCTGTTTCTTTGTATTCACACCAGGGACACGAGGTAGGAGATGGACACAGGACAATGTAAAGATTTGGGAGGGCAATATGGTAGCAATATGGAGATGGTGGGCAATGTGGAGATGGGGAGCAGTTGGGGGGAAATGTGGACACTGGAGGCAATGTGGTCGGGGGGGGCCATGGCAATTTCTGCACCAGGTCCTGGTGGCTTCTAGTTACTCCTCTGATTAGAGGGGAAGGTATCTGGGAACAAGTGGAGAAAGATGAGAGACAGGAAGACCAGAGAGTAGAATGTTGCATTAATTGAGGCTAGAAAGAATTATGGCCTAAGTGAGAGATTTTTGTGTTTGAGATATAGTGGAAGGTTCGTATTTTCTCAATATTTTTTCAGGAAGAAGCAACAGTTTTTGGCGAGAGCTTGGATATGGGGGAAGAATGTCAAGGTAGAATAGAATAGTTATTGAGTGGATGGTATAATTGAGGCGGCATGGGCCATCAATGATGAGATTGCCATGAGACACCGAGTGACCTGCGACTGTACAGTAGGAGAGAGTTCAGGGAAGAGAGTTAGATTTGTGTGTCATCTACTTACATATGTAATTAAAATCAAGAGATGAGGTCACAGAGTGAGAGGAAGTACAGAATCCAAGATTTTAAACAGGCATCGTGGGTTATATGTGTGAGTAGTGATTAGGTTACATAGTACATTGTAAATGAAGTTGAAAAAAGACCAAGTACAACCTTCTCATAACCCAGAGAAATGAGATTTACATAAGCTTTCCTTCTGCCAGATAAGTTTATCTTTATCTGAACTTCCTGCTTTGCCTACTAATACACAATATAACCCTGTATGTTCCCTCTTTAAAGAAATGCATCAAGTCTTCACTTAAATGTATCAATTGTATCTGCCATTTCCACAATTTCATAGACCTTACTACTGCTGAAGTTGAAACCTCCTTTCCTTTAATCTTAAGCGTGGTCCTTTGTTATTTGATCAAGCCTTGGAATGAAAAGCTTATCAGAGAGATCCTTGTATCCCTTTGAGTGCCAGGGTGTTAAAAATGTACATTGTGACAAGATCTCCTCTTAGTCATCTTTTCGACAGAGTAAATAAACCATAATAAATCTTAATTCATTTTCTTGCTCTTCACTGTTGCTCTCCAGTTCTAGAATATTCTTTTTCAGAATTGGTGCCCAAAACGGTAGTGCATATTCGAGGTGAAGTCTTACCAATGATTTGTACAATGGCAAAATGATGTTATCCATTCTTGCTTCCATACATATATATAATATATATAAGACAGGACTTTGTTTTTTCCTGCACCTCTGGAAGATATCCGGAGAGGGAGATCCCCCATCTGTGGCATCACAGACCTGCAGAGTCTCCAGTACCGCCTTGACGAGCCCCTCAACCTCATAGGAATCTCCAAAAGAACAGGAAGAGTCCATGTCCTCATTGTCAGGATCCACTAAAGATTGGGGGGAGAGCAAGGAATGAAAGTCCGAATCCTCACTACAGGAGGATTTCCAAGAAGCTGGACCCTAAGGCACAGCTAGCCTCACTTAAGCAGAGTAATTCAACCCCAACACACAGTGTACAGGAGCCCCTACAACACAACAAACAGAGCTGAGGGGAAAAGGGGAATCATAGGGCCCACGGACCCCAAAAGTAACCGTCTAGTAGGGAGACCCCAACCAATACCTGCCTGAACAGCCGGCCCACTCCCAACCACACTCAAGACCCCTGATAAACGGGGCTACTACCCGCTCCCCTTCCCACAGCACCCGCGCACCACCGGACCTGCCAAGGGAAGGAACAGAAAAAGCCCCACAACAAGATGGAGAGAGCAGAACCCTTCCCCAAGTCTCTCAGAGCCCTCTCAGCTACCAGGAGAAGGAGGGCAAGACTCTCTCACTGCAAGCCCCAAAGGACCTGCAATTCCCCAAAATCCCCACCGGGGGGAGGCAGAGCCAAAAGGCACAGCGAAGCCCTGAGCAAGGCAAAGGAAGCTACTGCCGGGGAAACCCCCCGGACCGGGGCACAACACTAAGAGAGCCGAAACTAGCGACTCCCCAGCCCCATATCTCAGACGTCTGGAAGCAAGCCCCAGGCGGCACGCACTCTGCCGAGTGCCTACCCGCCGGCAAGGGAAACGGGGAAAGAGACGCGATGCGGGAGGCCAGAGGCAGCCACGCTACCCGCTACTGGGAGCCGAGAAATGCAGGGAGCGAGGAAGAGAGGAAGGGCCGCCCACAAAGCCGAAAGCAGGAGAGGTAGGCACAGAACCAACGGGACCGGGAGCAGGAGCAAACAGAGGTCGCGGGTGTCAAAGGAGAGAGGCAACAGGTAGGATGACCAAGGCTGACACACCACCGAGACAGAGACCCAAAAAACAAAGAGGGAGCTAAAGGGAGCCTGACCAAAATAATCAGGCAAGAAACGGGCGCAAATTCTACATTTTAAATAGCCTCCTACCGACAGCAGGCTACGGAAGCTGGTCAGGACCAAAAAGCCCTGACAGTACCCCCCACTTCAAAGGGAGCCCTCCGGGCGCCCAGGTTTATCGGGGTGATGAAGATGGAAGTGCCGGATTAGGGCAGGTGCATGAACCTCTTTAGCCGGCACCCAAGAATTCTCCTCAGGACCATATCCCCTCCATTCAATGAGGTACTGCAATGCTCTTTTAACCTTTCTTGAATCGAGGATACGAGCTACTTCGAATTCTGGTTCCCCATTTATCAGAATTGGAGCAGGGGGTTTACAGGTAGAAGAGAAACGGTTCTTAACAACCTTTCTTAGCAGAGAAATATGAAATTTGTTAGGAATCCGCCAGCTGGATGGTAAAGATCGTTCAAACGTGACTGAAGTGATTTGCTTGATAATCTTGTATGGGCCAACAAAACGGGGTCCAAACTTTAGTGAGGGTAACCGTAGGCGTATATTTTTAGTGGATAATAATACCCAGTCCCCCACACGAAGAACTGGAGCTGGCGAACGATATTTATCGGCTGCTCTCTTCTGCTGTTGAATAGCTTTAGATAAATTTGAGTGGACAGATGACCAGAGTTCATGTAGGTTTTCTACCATATTATCTGCTCCTGGTACTCCCTGTGAGGATCCCCAGGGCAATGAACGAGGATTATATCCAAAAGCAGCAAAAAATGGGGAACATTGCAGAGAATCATGCAGCCAATTATTAAATGAAAATTCAGCAAAGGGTAATAATTCTACCCAATCCGACTGGTTAGTGTTCATAAACTGTCTCAGAAATAGTTCCAAAGTTTGATTTGTTCTTTCTGATTGTCCATTAGATTGGGGATGATAAGCCGTAGAGAAATGAAGCTTAATCCCAAGCCTGGAACAAAAGGCTCTCCAAAAACGGGAAACAAACTGTGATCCCCTATCCGAGATAATATGAGAAGGTGATCCATGAAGGCGAAATACTTCTTTCAGGAAAATCTTTGCCAATGTTGCTGCTGTAGGAAGTTTAGGGAGAGGGATAAAATGTCCTTGTCTGGAGAATCGGTCTACGACCACTAAAATTGTAGTCATTCCTTGTGATGGAGGAAGATCCACAATAAAGTCCATGGCTAAATGAGACCAAGGAACTGTAGGGATGGGTAGAGGACACAGAAGTCCCGCTGGACGTTGATGAGAGGGTTTATGTCTAGCGCATAATAGACAAGCCTTGACAAAATCTGTGACGTCTTCTCTCAGCGAAGGCCACCAAAATTGTCTTGCTACTAAGTCACAGGTTTTTCGAATCCCAGGGTGTCCTGCCACCCTTGATTCATGACCCCAACGCAGAATCTCCACTCGCAATCGTGGGGGAACAAATAAGGTATGAGCCGGTTGTCCAGGGGCTGGGGCCCCTTGCTGCTGTATAATTTTATCCATCACCGAAGAGTCTAGAATAGCCACAATATGGTCCGATGGGATAATGTGTTCAGGAGGAGGGCCCGGACTAGGTTCAAATTGTCTAGATAATGCATCCGCCTTAATATTTTTTGAACCTGGCCTGTAAGTAATAAGATAGTTGAACCTAGTGAAAAACAATGCCCAACGTGCTTGTCGAGGATTCAGACGTTTAGCTGATTCCAGAAATAACAAATTTTTATGATCAGTAATAATCAAAACTGGCTGGGGAGTGCCCTCCAAAAGATGTCTCCATTCTTCCAGTGACATTTTTATGGCCAGCAGCTCTCGATTACCTACATCATAATTCTGCTCCGAAGGTGAAAATTTCTTTGAGAAAAATGAACAAGGGTGCATCTTTGAAGACTTTGGGTCTCGTTGAGATAGGACTGCTCCGGCAGCTACCTCTGATGCATCGACCTCTAAAATAAATTGCAAAGCCGGATCTGGAAAACGAAGGATAGGAGCCGTAGTAAAGGCTTTCTTTAGGGTGTCAAACGCTTGTAATGCTTCAGTTCCCCAATTCTGGGGGTCCACCTTGTCCTTAGTAAGGGCCGTTATAGGAGCAATAATTTTAGAAAAATTTCGAATAAACTTTCGGTAATAATTAGCAAAACCAATGAATCTCTGGATTGCTCTTTTCTCCTGCGGAACCGGCCAGTTCGCTACCGCTTCCACTTTAGCTGGATCCATCTCTATACCGTCCGCAGAAATGATGTATCCCAAAAATGACAAACGGGACTGTTCAAATTCACATTTCTTGATATTAACAAATAATGAATTCTCCCTGAGACGTTGAAGGACATCTCGTACTTGAGCACGATGGGTACTTAAAGAGGTTGAATAAATCAGGATGTCGTCCAAATATACTATGACATGAGATAACAACATATCTCTAAAAATGTCATTAACAAATCCTTGGAAAACTGCTGGCACATTGCATAGGCCGAATGGCATCACAAGATATTCGTAATGGCCATATCTGGTATTAAACGCAGTTTTCCATTCATCTCCTGCTCTAATCCGGATTAAATTGTAAGCATTCTGTAAATCCAGGCGAGTAAATATGGTAGCTCCTTTTAATTGATCCAATAATTCCGAAATAAGAGGCAGGGGATAACTGTTCTTGATAGTGATCTTATTTAACCCTCTGTAGTCAATACAGGGACGTAAAGATCCATCCTTCTTTTTAATGAAGAAGAAACCTGCCCCAGCTGGGGAAGAGGATGGTCTAATAAAGCCTTTAGCTAGCTGTTCCTGAATGTAGGCCGATAATGCTTGGTTTTCTGGCGGAGATAGAAGAAAGGTCCTACCCTTAGGTGGCATTGTGCCGGGAGGAGGTCAATCGGGCAATCCCAATCTCTCGATGGAGGAAGCTTGTTAGCCTGATATTTCGAAAACACATCCACAAATTCCTGATATTCTGACGGAATGCTCTTGATCAACAGCTGGGGGTCTTCGATCGTAGTAGCCGCCAAAGTGGATGATGGAGACAAAAGGCAGGACTCAAAACATGAGGAACTCCAGGCAGAAATTTCTCCCAAACTCCAATTAATGGATGGATTATGTTTCCGCAGCCAGGGGAGCCCTAAGATTACTGGCGTATGTGGTGCCGAAATTAGATCAAAAGAAATACTCTCTTCGTGCAGGACCCCCGTTTTCAGCATTAATGGATAGGATTCAAACAGCACAATACCTGATCCCAATGGGGCCCCATCAATGGACGAAACCAACAGTGGAGAAGTCTTGCGAACAGAAGGGATTCCATGAGCATTAGCCCACCCAAGATCCATGAAAATACCTGCCGCCCCTGAGTCTATAAAAGCAGAAGTCTGAAGACTAGAAGCATTCCAGGATAAAGATATAGGGACCATCAGACGAGATGGAGGGGAGGATTCAGCTTTCTTGTTGCTTAGAGATCTTCCTCCCACAGTCTCTAAGCCTTGGTGTTTCCCGGCCTTGTGGGACATTGTTTAAGAAAGTGCCCCTTACTGCCACAATATAAACAAAGCCCTAATGAACGCCGCCGCCGCTTTTCAGCTTCTGATAATTTAGATACACCTCCAATCTCCATAGCTTCCTCTGTACTGGGTTCTTGCTGATGAGGGTGGGTGGGTGGGAAATATTTCTTCCGCCGCCCCTCACGTTCCGCTTGCCTCTCCCCCATACGACGGTCCAGCTCCAAACATAGCGCAATCAATTCTTCCAAAGATCCTGGAATCTCCCGCCAAGTTAGAGCGTCTTTCAAATCGTCATTGAGCCCCCTCCGGAATGCCGCTGTAAGCGACTCTTCATTCCAATTGGTTTCATAAGCCAACGTGCGAAACTCTATAGCATAATCGCTAACTGGCCTCCCCTCTTGATGAATCTTCATTAATGCTGTCTCAGCTGATGCTTTTCTTCCAGGAACATCGAATATCATTCTGAAATGTTTCAAAAATGTTTCTGAGTCTTGCAATAACGGGGAATTCTGTTCCACCAGAGGAGAAGCCCATGCTAGAGCCCTATCTGACAACAGTGATATGATGAATGATATACGGGCAGCATGCGATCCAAACCCTTGAGTATTAGTATTGAAATGAAGAAGACATTGATTGATGAACCCTCTACATTTGGATGGAGTACCGTCGTATCTCTCAGGCAAAGGGAGCTTTGGGGGTCTAGCCGCGGCCCCCATGCCGAGACTACTAGCCGTAGCCCCTCTATCCCCAGTATTTTCTGCACGTTCTGAAGGCGGAGGCTTAGGTGCCTGGGGAGGAGGAATAGACATTCCTTTTAATAATTCCAATACCGCGTCCAACTTCCTTTCCAGGCTTTGTAAATGAGATCCATGAGCGGTCAAAATTTCTTCTTGCTGATCCTGTCTGGCGATGACACGGGCTAGCTCTGCAGGGTCCATGATTGGCCTGATTATTATGTCAGGATCCACTAAAGATTGGGGGGAGAGCAAGGAATGAAAGTCCGAATCCTCACTACAGGAGGATTTCCAAGAAGCTGGACCCTAAGGCACAGCTAGCCTCACTTAAGCAGAGTAATTCAACCCCAACACACAGTGTACAGGAGCCCCTACAACACAACAAACAGAGCTGAGGGGAAAAGGGGAATCATAGGGCCCACGGACCCCAAAAGTAACCGTCTAGTAGGGAGACCCCAACCAATACCTGCCTGAACAGCCGGCCCACTCCCAACCACACTCAAGACCCCTGATAAACGGGGCTACTACCCGCTCCCCTTCCCACAGCACCCGCGCACCACCGGACCTGCCAAGGGAAGGAACAGAAAAAGCCCCACAACAAGATGGAGAGAGCAGAACCCTTCCCCAAGTCTCTCAGAGCCCTCTCAGCTACCAGGAGAAGGAGGGCAAGACTCTCTCACTGCAAGCCCCAAAGGACCTGCAATTCCCCAAAATCCCCACCGGGGGGAGGCAGAGCCAAAAGGCACAGCGAAGCCCCGAGCAAGGCAAAGGAAGCTACTGCCGGGGAAACCCCCCGGACCGGGGCACAACACTAAGAGAGCCGAAACTAGCGACTCCCCAGCCCCATACCTCAGACGTCTGGAAGCAAGCCCCAGGCGGCACGCACTCTGCCGAGTGCCTGCCCGCCGGCAAGGGAAACGGGGAAAGAGACGCGATGCGGGAGGCCAGAGGCAGCCACGCTACCCGCTACTGGGAGCCGAGAAATGCAGGGAGCGAGGAAGAGAGGAAGGGCCGCCCACAAAGCCGAAAGCAGGAGAGGTAGGCACAGAACCAACGGGACCGGGAGCAGGAGCAAACAGAGGTCGCGGGTGTCAAAGGAGCGAGGCAACAGGTAGGATGACCAAGGCTGACACACCACCGAGACAGAGACCCAAAAAACAAAGAGGGAGCTAAAGGGAGCCTGACCAAAATAATCAGGCAAGAAACGGGCGCAAATTCTACATTTTAAATAGCCTCCTACCGACAGCAGGCTACGGAAGCTGGTCAGGACCAAAAAGCCCTGACACTCATATTCCTCATTATGCTCTGAGTTCAATTCTTCCTGCCCCAATAACCTGAATATGCCCCTTAAATACAGAGTCAGCCTGTTGAAGGTGGACTGAGGTTTCCAAGAATAGAGAACCCCAAGACCTGATGAAGGGATTTGTGGCAATGAACAGAGTAGTGTTTTAAAGGGGCACAAGGGACTGACAAGGGACTGACAGCGCAGGCGCACGGACGTCACTGTGAAGAGACGTCCGTGCTTCCTGATCCTTTGAAACGCCGAAATCTTGAGAACGGGGTAAGATTTCTGGCGACTAGCGCTACTAAGCAGCTAGTCGCCAGGTCAGCAGTAAGGGGAGATTTAGTTATTGCGGGGTGAAAGTTCCCCTTTAACTCATGCAGTCGCTTGTTCAGTGCTGGAGGGGACCAGAAGAGTGGTAGGGCCACAGCACCAGAGGGGTATAGGGACTCAAAGTACTCCACTGGAAGTCCTCTATGGCATGAGGAACAGTGGGTGAGGGGGCTGGGGGAAGCCCCTGAATCCTCAGCCTTGGATTTCCCACTATGCCTCTTAGTGTCAGACACAGCCCTGAAAGTGTGTCGAAAATCTAGTAAAACTAGATTAAGTGTTCCCAGAATAGAAATAAATCCCAGAAATATCCCAAACAATGCACTTACAGTAATTTGCTGGAGTTTTAAGCAGGTGTGAAAAAATACTGTAAAGTATGAATGAGTTCAAAAAGTTTATTTTTATCACATAACAAAATGCATAGTAAGTGAACAGAAGAAAAATCTAAATCAAATCAATATCTGGTGTGTCCAACCTTTGCCTTCAAAATAGCATCAACGCTTCAAGGTATACTTGCACAAAGTCAGGGATTTTGCAGGTATATAGTCAGGTGTACGATTAAACAATTATGCCAAACAGGTGCTAATGATCATCAATTTAAACGGATAGTAATGTTTCAAAATACAGCAGCTCCAATTATTCTTCATAGTATTTAGGCCATGGAGAGTGTTATTTCAATACTGTCAGAGTTGTAGCTCAAGAGTAATTGAATGATAAAGTATCCCGCTCCCACCCCTTTTACTGATGTAACACTGCTCACCTCGGAACAGAAAGGGGGTGTCCAGATGGATCACAGAGAGGCACAATCTTCAATTAGCATAAGGGAAAAACCTGTCAAGGGGGGAGGGAGGGTTTTCATTGTTCTCACAGTAAGAATATTGTCCCTTGCTGGTCACATCTGAGGGGAGGTGGCTTACACCAGGTAAAAGGGGAGGGAGATGGCCACTTTATCATTCTATTACTCTTCAACTACAACTTTGGCCATGGACAATCTCCATGGCCAAATACTATAAGGATTACTATACTTATACTATACTATAAGGATTAATTGTAGCTGCTGTTTTTGTGAAACATTACTACTATCTCTTTAATATGTAGCATGAATCGCAATCATTAACTGAAACAGAAACAGCTGTGAAGGGAATAAAACTGGGTGTGGAACAGCCAAACTCCGCTAACAAGGTGATGTTGCAAAAGACAGTTGAATGTCAAAAGTCATACACCATGGCAAGACTGAGCACAGCAACAAGACACAGGGTAGTTACACTGCATCCAAGAAGAAGCAATAGTGACTTTGGATACAGCCTGACCCTCTAGGACCCTCAGGAATAATAAAAAAAAAAAAAAAAAAAAAAAGGGAGTCAGCCTTGCGAAAAGACTGCATATGATGCTCATAATACTAGCAATTAGTGGTTAGTTGTCTTTACCGGTAACACTGCTCTGCCAGTTAAAAATGCACGGAGGGAATAACAATGCCTGACCTCCTCGCATCAGGCTCCAACAGGTGAAGATCCTTCTCCTGTTCTGAGGAAGCAGGACAAAAAGGAGGAAGTATAAGTTTCTGATTTATGTGAAAATCTGAAACAATCTTAGGCAACAACGCTTGAGAGATAAGACGTATGCCTTGTCCTGATGGAATACCAGGAAAGAAGGCTTCCAAAACAAGTCTTACAATTCAGCAAACTTTCGTACAGAGACAATATTTAACAGGAAAAGCCATTTTGAGAATAAAAAAAAAAAACACAAAGAGACCAAGGAAAGAGGCTCAATAGATCTCTGAAGAACACTCAGGACCAAGTTAAGGTCCCATGGGGGTGTGGGGTCCCTGAAAGAGGGGAAGACATAAGCCAGCCCTTGAACAAACGTCTTAACATCTGGCAGAATAGCAATATGCCTCTGGAAGAAGACTGAAAGGGGTGAGATCTGTACCTTGATGTAGCTGGTTCACTACTGAAATAGTGACGCCTACGTCTCAACGCTCACAGGATCGACATCATAATATTGCCTTCTTTAAAAAGGCAAGATCAAGATGCCGCTTGTATAAAAAGCTCCACTCCATTGCACTACAGGGAGAGATAGAGAGCACTGATAACATAATCCCTTTGGTAATGAAAGGGTTAATACTCTTCTTTAAACAAGCAGAGGTTAGCAGTCACCATTGCTCCTATGTTTTATCCGGCACCTAAAGGCTGCACTAACCCAGTGAAATTGCTGATACCACTGCACTGCAAGCTTTGTTGCTGATACAAGCAACATTGATACAAGATGCAATCCGAAGTGTAGCTTTTTATACATGCGATAGGTAGAGCTCACCTTTTTAAAGCAGACAATATTATGATGTCACTCATTGCAATAGGATACCAATGGAGCTCGGACTGAGGGCCTTTTTGCAAGACAGTCTGAGCAAGGTTAATACTGTAGAAAAAGTAAAGGTCTGGGCAGACACATCCTTGTCAGCAAAACACTGATAAAAAATGGACCACTTACAATGTACTCTTTGGAAGAGATAGGCATTCTAGCCTTGACAATGGTGCAAATGACATCCTCTGAGAAACCCTCAGGAAGCTGGCATCAAGATGCCATTAAAGCTAACTTTTCCACATTGTGGTACGAGATGGAGATCTGGTCTCGGAGGAAGACGGAATGGTTCCTGGATGGACAGATTGAGAGGGTCGGCAAACCAGGCTCAATGGGGCCAGAATGGGGTAATCAGGACTATAGCTTTCTTCATCCTGATATTTCGTATGACCATTGGAATTAGAGAAATTGCAGGAAACACAAGGACATCATGTCCCTCTCAAATGCCAAGGCATCCTTTGTCTTTGTGCAAAACAGAGTGACTTTCCTGTTCTCACGAGAGTCCATGAGATCCACCTCTGGGAGACCCCAACATTGATCTATTCAAAAAATTCCTGGTTCATTTCCCACTGGCCAGAGATACTTGTCTTGACGACTTGTCTCCATGACCACATTTTCTACTCCTTGAATGTGGACTGCTAGATGGCTGAGAGATGAGTTTTGGGTCAATAAAGAATGTTCAGGATGACTTAGAGTTCCTCCTTGACAGTTGATGTAAGCCACTGCTCTTGAGGTGTCTGATTGAATTCACAATGGCATTCCCTGTTCACTACTTGAAATCAGTGAAGGATTGTCAGATGAACGGCAAGGATCTCCAGGATGTTGAGTGATAGGATGTTGAGTGATAGGATGAGCGGTCAGGGTATCCTGGATTGCACCCCAGCCTCTCAGGCTGGCATTTGTGACCATATACCTTTCTGGATTACAAAGGGATGCCCCTGAGAAAGATAAGGATGATGCAGCCACCACAGCAGAGCCTCCCTCGAGGGGACAGGGTCATAGAGTAAGACAGGTGAAAACTCTGTCGGTACCAGTTTCAAAGACTGTCCAGTTAGATGTCCGTCTTGGGAATGGAGCATAACAAACTGCTTCCAAACACTAGTCATCCAAGGATCCATATGAAATCCCTTAACGTCACTGAAGGCCATACTAGTGCGACACCTCCTAGAAGAGGATCTGAATCTTATCTTCTAGTAAGAACATATGTCATTCAAGGGTGTCAAACTTCATCCCCAGGAAGAACAAGGCCAGGCATGGGATTGGAGAGAACTTCCTAAGACTGAGAACCCAACTGTGGTGCACCAGTATATGGGCACACTCCTAATATGGACCACCAATATCTATTCTTCAGAAACATTGATCAGAAAATCATCTAGAAATGGAGTCAGTGAGATTCCCTGTGAATATATGCAGCCAGAAATGCCTTGGTCTTCATAAAGATTCTTGGGACTGATGCCAGACCAACTGCATGCTAAAGCAAAATGAAGGAAACTTTGGTGGTCTGGATGAATAGGGAAGTGCAGGTAAGCATCTTTAAGCCCATGGAGACTAGAAATTCACCTGGACACATCACAGAATGACAAACTGCAAACAGTCCATGAAGCATGTAGAAACAACGTGGTACTTTAGGTATTTGAAGCCCAGAATGACACAGCAGACGCAGTCCTTCTTGGGAAACACAAAGAGTGCTCTTGAGCTGGGACCAGAACTAGGACCTCTTGTCCAGCAGCGAGGAGACTGCGTCTATAAAGTGAAGTGCTTGCTCTGGGCCCTTAGGAACCCTTGAAAGAAGCAATTTGGAGGAAGGAATTAAAATCTATGAAGAATCCTTTCGAAACAACCTACATAACCCACTGGTTCATCAAGAAAGCTGCCCAGGCATCTTGAAAAAGACAGAGGAGACCCCCCCCACAGGCAAGGACGGACCACAGCTCCACGAGTCATGAGGAGACTCACTTGTCAGAGCAGAGTTCTTGCTCTGGCAAGTCTGTTTGGGCTTTGGGGTGGGTCACACCTGGAAGACCTGAGGAATTTGAACCCTCTGTGTCCAGAACTGGCGGGGTAATAAAATATAAGTGCCTTTCTAGCGAAAAAACTAACAATTAGATGAGATCTGGAGCAGTACTCTTGCCTCCAGTGACATCACTAAAGACCTTGCTTAGATTATGTCCAAATAGATTCTTTTCTGTAAAGGGAAGAGAGCCCAGTGATTTCTAGAAGACTGGTCTACACCAGACCAAATCCTCAACACAAGGTGTGTTGCGCAGAAACAGATAAGCCTGAGGTTTTACCAGAATCCTGGTAGCATCAAATTTACTTTCAAAATGCTAGCAAGCATTATTAAAGGGATAGTAATACTTTGTTTTAACTTTATTTTATTTTGTAGGCATTAAAAAAAC
This sequence comes from Rhinophrynus dorsalis, assembly GCA_037306005.1. Taxonomy (NCBI): domain Eukaryota; kingdom Metazoa; phylum Chordata; class Amphibia; order Anura; family Rhinophrynidae; genus Rhinophrynus; species Rhinophrynus dorsalis. The sequence continues at coordinate 300,118,764 of CM074718.1, forward strand.
ATGAAGAATGATATAAGTCTTATCTCTCAAACCTTTATGGTTTATGAGATATTCACAAGCAAAGTTTCCCCTCCCGCCCCTTTACCTAGTGTAAGCAATCTCTTCTCAGATGTGAGTCTGGTTGTATGACAGTACAGATAACAGAAGGGGACAATTTTCTTTGTATGAAAACAATGAAAGCCCTTCCCCCCTTGACAAGCTTTTCAGCTTTTTCCATTATCTTAATTGAAGATTGTCCCTCTCTGCAGTCTACCTGGGCATCTCCCTTCTGATCTGGTTGAACAGGGGGGGGGGATACTTTGTTTGTGAATATCCCTTAAAGCATAAAGGTTTGAGAGATAAGACTTATATCATTCTTCATGTTTTTTTAATGCCTACAAAATAAAATAGAGTTAAAATGAAGTATTTTTGAAGTATCCCTTTAAAAGATTTTCCAATGGAATAATCAGAGAGTATGGCTTCAGACAGCTGATCACCTCAGACAGCTATTGCCCTATTGAGCCAGGCAGATGGGCTGCAGGGCTGTTCCTATAGCCGCAAAGTTTGCCTTTAATAGAGATTCAAGGTATTTGTCAGCCTGATCTTTAAGGTCAGCAGTGTCTGTCTATGGAAGAGCTGTATTCTTGGTCACGTATGAGATAGGAGAGTCAATAGCATGGGGAAAAGCCCTCTGCGCTAGGGCCTCAGCTGTAAATGGGTATAGTTTTGAGATGCTTTGTTAAGAAAACAGTTGTGTTTTCCTTTCCTCCAACAGGAACTGGCTTAAGGTGCTGATAGAAGGGAAGATTGTGGTGTTTTCCTCCACTTGATGGACATCCTAGGAGAGTGAAAGAGAGATGGGGCAGGAAGGGAAGTCTACCGGTTGATTCCAAGGTCTCATCTATATCTACCTAGCTACAAGGGAAAGCTATGTAGCATATTCTGCTTCAAAAAGGGCTAACGTGCCTGTGGAAAGATTATAAATTTTCCCATGTCTAATATATGTCAGAGGCGGATCTTCCAATCAATTAAAAAAAAGGGGAGATCGGGGACCTTCAACTAGGAGGGGGATACAAGCTCTGGCAGATGTAATTAACAATACCCATTTGCGGAGTGAGGATTAAGGACAAGGGGTGGCCCCAGCAGTCAAGATAGAGAGCAATAAGGTCTGGAGATAGTGTGAAAAAGTTGATCGGACAGAGCAGGGAGAGGGTATAGCCATTGCTCATCCAGAACCCAGAAATGGTTAGGATCACCATATATGTAGCAAGGAGCTCTAACCTGATCCACATCACCAATATTGATTGGGAACTGACAAAATTAATTTGGATAATTTGGCCAGAGTCTGGAACCAGCACATCATAAGCTTGTAATTCTTTCCCTCAAAAGAATGTTGGGGATAAATCTGGCGTGCAAGCAAAGGGACATCAACCACTGGGCCTCTGTAAGGGATAGACCTATATCTGTTTTCCAGGCAGACTTCAGGGGGAAAGAGTAGGACCAGATAGGGAACCTATTTACACATACATCTTAGATATACCCCAGCGACAGGTGCAAGTTGCAGTAAGAGAGATTAAAAAGATGTGAGAAGCCTAGGAGTGTAGCCACGGGGAAGCAGACAGGATAAAAATTCAGTCTTTGTGAGACCATGTACATTACAGGGCTCTGAGAAATCAAGTAAGGTGCCTGTTGGAAGGAAATGATCTTTATTGCGGAGCCCATGGAGGGTCCACTGTTTGAAAGGACCTCAGTGGAGGCCTGGGGGGGCAATCTGTGGCCCAGCACCCCATGACGTTTACGATGAGAAGGTATATTATGGGGTTCTGCCCAGAGAAGATGGGGGGGGATCTATTTTAGTGAGCAAAGGTCTCAAGATGGAAAGCCAGACCATCCCCGATCCCTCGGAACACAGCTCCAACAGCATAGCTAGTGACACTGCATTGTAGTAAGCATAAAAGTTGTAACTCCAGACTACTGCCAAGCACAGGACGAACCAGGGTCTGAAAACTTAAAGTGGTTTATATTTCCAAACAAAATCAAAGACAATTCTCTGTAGGGATTGTACATACTGGGCAGGTATGAGAAGTGGGAGGGACTTCAAAACTTTAGGTAGGACGAGCATTTTGATCAGCTTGGAACAGCCCATCCATGAAATAAACGTGTTCCCATGTGTGGAATTGTGCAAAGGGAACTGCCTCCAAGGCAAAAACTAGTTAACCCAGTACCCATGATAACGCTTGAAAGGACAAGAACAATTTTGCTGTCTGGAAGAAGCATAACCTCATGCCTAGGAAATTAAGGACCTGGGAAGGATCCAAAGTAGATTTCTTGATGTTGAGCATCCAACCGTACTATTCCAGAATAAAGATGCAGTCCTGAATCTGTATGCTCAGCCTCCTCTAAAGGAGCCGTGAGTAGAAGGCCATCTAGGCAAGAGGTCAAAGCAATCCCTTGAGCATACATAACCTTTCTGAAGACCCTCAGAGACATGAGATCAAAAGGAAGAGCAGTGAACTGAAAGTGACTGCCCTAAAATGCAAAGAGCAGGAAATGCTGATGATCCAGATAGATCAGTATATGCCAGTAGGCAACCTGCAAGTCCAGAAAGGAAAGAAACTCCCCAGACCCATAACCGCCATGACAGTGAGCAAAGACTCCATTTTGAAATGAGGAGCAGCACAAAATGGTTGAGCCATCTTTAACCCCTTAAGGACCGGGAAATCTGGCCGAAGACGCGACTGAACGACCACGGAGCAAAATTTTTTTTTTGCTCCGTTGCGTTCCGGACTCCCCGAACGGCGTGCAGCCGCGGGGGGAGCCCGGAACTCGATGACGGTCATAGTACGTCATGGGTCATTAAGTCAAATCGACCCTTGACGTACTATGACCGTCAAGGGTCGTTAAGGGGTTAAGTCTAAAATATGATGACAACTGCAGTTTTTTTGGGAGGGGGATCAACAAAAAGATTTTTAAAAAATCCTATGAAACTCTCTTGTAGAGAAACAGGGGCTAACTCATTCTGCTCATTTAGCAGAAAAGAACATGGGCTTAGATACTTTACACCGGTAAAACAGCCAGTGAGTGAAAAAAAGATCCAGAACCCACCTATGTACCGCAGCTATTTATAACTGGACTGGTGCATGGAACAACTAGCATTGGGGGCCAAAACTCACAATTTGGCTAAATGCTCATTGTTGGTTATAGTTTCCAGAACTCAAGCTAAATAGCGCAAATTGCATATTTGCGTAGAGAAACAGGGGCTAACTTCTGCTCATTTAGCAGAAAAGAACATGGGCTTGGATACTTTACACCGGTAAAACAGCCAGTGAGTGAAAATAAGAGCCAAAACCCACCTATGTACCGCAGCTATTTATAACTGGACTGGTACATGGAACAACTAGCACTGGGGGCCAAAACTCACATTTTGGCTAAATGCTCATTGTTGGTTATATTTTCCAGAACTCAAGCTAAATAGAGCAAATTGCATAAAAATAAAAACAACTGTGACTGGGCCCATGACTCCAGGGGCCCGGCAGCCCCCTGCTAGCCCCATACCCAGTCTGCCTGGTGCCCTCAACAAGCCTTGGCTGGTGAGAAGATCAGACAGATCTCCCCATCGGCAAGCTGAGGTCTGTGCCTTCTTCAGCACAGACCTCTATTAGCAGCTCGCTCTCTGTCCCCGGCACTCTAGTAATGCATATCGCTGAGATATAACCTCATTTCCCATCGCTCTGCATTACTGGTGAAAGGACCACGTGGGAGCTGCTAATAGCAGTCTGTGCAGAAGGCAGCACAGACTTCTCCTGCAAGGCTGCCATGCCACATGATGCTGGACCACCACGGATGAGCTCCGCCCCCTCCTGAACCTGCTTAAGGTAGGAGGTGGACTGGGGGTCAATGTGGAGGTGGTTCATTGGGGCCATTGTAGAGGTGGACAGTGTGGAGGTGGTCACTGGGATCATTATGGAGGTGGTCAGTGGGCACATTGTGGAGGTGGACAATGGTGGCAATGTGGAGGTGGATAGTGTGGATGTGTAAAATGGGGGCAATGTGGTTGGGGGGCCCCATGGCAATTTTTCCACCAGGGCCCAGTGGTTTCTAGTTACACCTCTGCTCCAACTGACTGGTAAGTGTCCTTACGCACCTTCCAGCCAATCAGCTTCTGGGAGGGGGGTGACGAAACCTGCTAGAAGCTGCTTGGCTGGGAGGCACTTAAAGGGTTAACCATGGCATCTTTGGGGGGCTTGATTTAAACAACAAGATTGTAAAGAAGAAAAGAAAGACGACAGAATATGGCCAGGACCCCGCTAGACATCAGTAATTTTTTTTCTTTTATTTTTTATTTTTTTAGGACATGTGTTAACTCTTGGTAGATTAACCCTATGAGTTCCAGTGGGGTATGTCTAATTCGTTGCATACCCCATTGGCACTCATATGGTTAATTTTTTATTTTATTGGAAACCAGTTTTTTATCACACACTGGTGGTTTTCACCTCATGTTAGGGACGCTGTTCCTCCTTTTCATGGCGCAGTTTTTTTTTTTTGCCATGAAAAGTGCGGTCCTTAACATGAAGTGATGGCACTGCATGGAATAGAATAGCAAATTCTGCTTATTTTCCGTGATGGGAGCACCGGTTGGGCATTTTTGCACGGTGGTGGTTGTTGACTGAATAGTTAATATAATTGCAAACTGTGCTGTCAAAACCACCACCACTGGTTTGAAAAAATAGTGGGGTAATATTAGAGAGACTCAGATGGTCCTTGCTCTGGATCCTCATGAATTCTGGACAAGGAAAATTGGTGAGGTAGAAGGGACTTGAAGTCTATGTGGTACCCTTTTGAAATCATCTGAAAAACCCACTGATCTGTCATCAAAATCGTCCATGCGTCTTGGAAAAATTTGATGCAACCCCCTATGGGCAGAGATGTACCAGGACCATTTAAAAATTAATTCTTTTTATTAAGATACAATAAAACTGTCGGTTTATGTCTGACGTTTCAGTCCTTGATTGGACTTTCCTCAGGGACAACTTCCATTACAGAAAAACCAAACAGTACAACCTTATAAAGGTTCCCCTAATTCACCACTCCCAGGTTCCGCCCGTCAGGTCACTATGGTTACATCTGACGCCAGACCGTGGAGAGATGGATACTTAAAACATATATCATTTTATTCATCACTCCAAACTTCTACATCCCTTAATTATTGCCCGTTCCCCAAATTAGCTATATTTCACATTAAATCATATGTAATGAATGAGACTAAATTGCTCATTCATACCTAATGGCGATAAAGTTTGCAGGTGATATACCCAATACATCTCACGTTTTGACAGCCAGCTCTCTCTATCACCCCTCCCCACATACCCCATAAGGCATGGGCACATCACGTAGATCACATATGAAGTTGTACAAGTAATGTGATCTTTCACCTTAATTTCAAAATTGGCTTTAGGCACCAAAAAGTTAGAACCTGTAATAAGACGAGTACAAGTAACATACCCTGAACACCTAAACATCCCTTTTCTGTACAAACTATTTGGCGACATGTACTTATCAATCGGGTCTGACCTAACTAACTCATCCCTAATACTCCTCCCTTTCTTATATGCAAACATAGTGGGTTGTTTGAATATGTGTCCAATCTCAGGGTCTTTTTGGAGCAGTTCCCAATGTTTCAATGTGGTATCTTTAAACCTATGTGCCACATCTGAATATGTGGTGATGATCATCATGCGATTTTCCTCTGTTTGCTTAAATCTAACAGTGCCATCCAACAAGGTATCCCTATCCATCCAATTCACCTGGTCAATACATTGATCAATGTCTGCTTGCTTATAGCCCCGCTCAATTAATCTATCCCCCATCCATTTCATTTGTATTGTCAAGTCCTCAGGATCGGAGACTATTCTGCGAAGAGGTAAGAATTGAAAGTGTGATCCTTCAGCCTCTGCAAGGAGGTAAGGATGAAAGTATGATCCTTCGGGCTCTGCCAAGAGGTAAGGATTTGATGAGTGATCCTTCAGCCTCTGCGAAGAGGTAAGGATTTAAAGAGTTATCCTTCGACCTCTGCGAAGAGGTAAGGATTTAAAGAGTTATCCTTTGGCCTCTGTGAGGACGTAAGGATAAAAGCATGATCCTTCGGCCTCTTCAAGGAGGCAAGGATTGATTGTGATCCTTCGGCCTCTATGAAGAGGTAAGTATTGGAGTGTGTACTTGTTCCATTGAAGAGGTAAGGACTGGAGTGTGTGCTTGTTCCAGTGAATAGGTAAGGATTGGAGAGATAACAGTGAGTGTAGACCCCATCTTGGGTGACCTGCTTGTAGACTGAGGGGATGGTGAGAAATGGGAATGTCGTATTATTACATACTGTATGGTGTGACCGGCTGTGGTACAGTGGGATTGTAGGGCAGGCGCCTAGGGTATAAAGTACATTGGTATAATGGGAATGTTACTTGAAGCATACATTATGGAATGACTGGACTTTGTTACAATAGGAGTGTTGTATCACTTCATACAATATGGAGTAATCAGACTTGGTTATTATAGGAATGTTGTATTACACATACAGTGTGTAACTGGACATTGGTTATGACAGGAATATTGTATTGATACATACTGTATGGTGTGACTGGACATTGGCTACAATTGTAATGTTGTATTGGTACATGCAGTATGGTGTACCTGGACGTTGTACAATAGGCATGTTCTAGTTATACATACTGTATGGTGTAACTGGACACTGGTTGCAATGGAAATGTTGTATTGGTTCTTACAGTACTGTGTAACTGGATGTTGGTTACAATGGGGATTTAGTATTGGTACATACAATATGGGGTGACTGGACGTTGGTTATGATGAGAATGTTGTATTGGTACATATGGTATGTAATAACTGGATGTAGGTTATTTATAGGAATGTTGTAGTGGTACCTCGGTATGATGTAACTGGACGTTGGTTACAAAGAAATGCTGTATTGGTACATACAGTATGATGTAACTAGACGTAGGTTACAATGGGAAAGTTGTAGTGATACATACGGTATGGTGTAATTGGACCTTGGTTACAATAGGAATGTTGTAGTGTACATACAGTATGGTGTAACTGTACACTGGTTACAATGTGAATGTTGTAGTGGTACACACAGTATGGTGTAACTGGACACTGGTTACGATAGGAATGTTGTATTGGTATGTGTGTGGTATGTAATAACTGGATGTTGGTTACTATAGGAACGTTGTAGTGGTCCATTGTTATGATGTAACTGGACGTTGGTTACAATAGGAATGTTGTATTGGTACGTACAGTATGGTGTAACTGGACGTAGGTTACAATGTTAATGTTGTTCTGGTACACACAGTACGGGTAACTGGACGTAGGTTACAATGGGAATGTTGTATGGTACATACAGTATGGGTAACTGGAAGATGGTTGCAATGGAAAAGTTGTATAGATACAAGGTATGGTGTACTGGACGTTGGTTACCATAGGAAGGTTGTAGTGGTACGCTCAGTATGGTGTAACTGGATGTAGGTTATAATGGGAATGCTGTATTGATATATATAGTATGGTAACTGTACATTGGTTACAATGGGAATGTAGCATTGGTACATACAGTATGGGGTAACTAGATATTGGTTACAACGGAATATTGTATAGGTACATACGGCATAGTGTAACTGGACTGGTTACAATAGTAGGGTAGCATTGGTACGCACAGTACTGTATGGTGTAACTGGACTTAGTTACAATAGGAGTATTGTATTAGTACGCACAGTACTGAGTAACTGAACGTTGGTTACAACAGGAATGTTGTATTGGTACATACAGTATGATGTAACTGGAGGCTAGTTATGATAGGAATGTTGTATTGGTGTATATATAGTATATATAGTTCAGGGCCCATACAAAGGGCTCTCCAAAGACCTGTTCATTAACAGAACAGTACACAGGACAAGGGGCCACCCGCTTAGACTTGAGGAAAGGAGATTTAGTCTACAACAGCAGAAGGGATTCTTTACAGTAAGGACAATAAAGGTATGGAATTCACTGCCTGAGGAGGTGGTGCTATCGAATACATTAGATGCCTTTAAAAGGGGCCTGGATACTTATTTAACCCCTTCAGTGCCAGAGGCTTGTGCCATTTCCTGTACCCTGCAGGCCAGACACTTTTTCAGCATTTTTGCTATCCTTCTGTTTATGCTTGATTTCCTCTGGGGATTTTTAGTTAAATGTGGAAAACTATATATGGTTTTTTTCAGAACGAATTGAGCTTTCTTGTGGTACCTTACATGAAGAGAATTTTACATCGTGCAAAAAGCTATGATGTCATAATGACAAAAAAAGTGAAAATTTACTCATTTTCCTAAAATCACATAATATGTATCAAAAACATTTACCTTGATTGAAAAAGTTTCAATTATTTGAAAAAGCCCCAAGTCCCCCGAGTAAAAAAATACCAAATTTGTATAGTTTTACCTACATCCATGGCTAGCGTAGAGCCCTAATCACCAGCAGCGCAAAATGACATTTTCAACTTTATAAACTAATATGCGCATTCTAGGGTTTTTGTGGTAAAACTACCCAAAAACAGTGGAATAACTATATAAAACTATATATTTCGGAAAAGTAGACAACCTGCCGCATCTAATGAGGGGTAACTTGCCTTCTTACCCCAAGCCTGGTGTGCACAAATGCCTCCAGAAGATGGCGCTAATGAAAAAAAAGGCATTTTCTTACATTTCTGCCCCTTCAAATGTACTGAAATTTGTGAAAACCATGGCATTTCCAACTGTATTCATTAGCTAGTGCTCTTAGGAGAAAAATGACACCCCATTGGTATGAGTTTAACTACCTCAGGGGGCGTTAGAAGTGCAAAATGACACCTACTACAACCTCAAATTTTTCTAACATTTTCTCAAACATTACTTGTCTGTACCCAAATGGTTATAACAACTACAGAAGTGAAGAAAGGGTACACAAACCATACCATTTTGAAAAGAAGACACCCTACCGCATCTAATGATGGGTGACTTGCCTTGTTACCCCAAGCCTGGAGAGCACAAATGCCTCCAGAAGGTGGCGCTAATGAAAAAAAAGGCATTTTCTTACATTTCTGCCCCTTCAAATGTACTGAAATTTGTGCAAACCATGGCATTCCCAACTGTATTCATTAGCTAGTGCTCTTAGGAGAAAAATGACACCCCATTGGTATGAGTTTAACTACCTCAGGGGGCGCTAGAAGTGCAAAACGACACCTACTACAACCTCATATTTTTCTAACATTTTCTCAAATATTACTTGTCTGTACACAAATGGTTATAATAACTACAGAAGTAAAGAAAGGGTACACAAACCATACCATTTTGAAAAGAAGACACCCTGACGCATCTATTGATGGGTGACTTGCTTTGTTACCCCAAGCCTGGAGTGCACAAATGCCTCCAGAAGGTGGCGCTAATGAAAAAAAAAGGCATTTTCTTACATTTCTGCCCCTTCAAATGTACTGAAATTTGTGCAAACAATGGCATTTCCAACTGTATTCATTAGCTAGCGCTCTTAGGAGAAAAATGGCACCCCATTTGTATGAGTTCAACTACCTCAGGGGGCGCTAGAAGTGCAAAACGACACCTACTACAACCTGAAATGTTTCTAACATTTTCTCAAACATTACTTGTCTGTACCCAAATGGTTATAACAACTACAGAAGTGAAGAAAGGGTACACAAACCATACCATTTTGAAAAGAAGACACCCTGCCGCATCTAATGATGGGTTACTTGCCTTGTTACCCCAAGCCTGGAGTGCACAAATGCCTCCAGAAGGTGGCGCTAATGAAAAAAAAAAGGCATTTTCTTACATTTCTGCCCCTTCAAATGTACTGAAATTTGTGAAAACCATGGCATTTCCAACTGTATTCATTAGCTAGTGCTCTTAGGAGAAAAATGACACCCCACTGGAATGAGTCGACCTACCTTAGGGGTGCCAGAAGCATATCACTACACCTACCTGTTTGCTTCTTCGAAAATGGCGGCTTGTACTAAAATGTCCATAACTGTTAGAGACATGAAGGAAAGGTATAAAAGGTATACCATTTTGGAAAGTAGACATTCTCCCGCATCAATTGAGGGGTCACTTGCCTTTCTACCCCCTGGGCTGAAGTGCACAGATATTTCCAAAAGGTGGCGCTATGGGAATAAATACATGTTTTTTTACATTTCCACCACTTCAAAGATACTAAAATCTTTGAAAACCATAACATTTCCTGCTGTATTCAGTACCTGCTACCAACATGAGAAAAATGGTAGCCTATTTGTGTGGGTTAACATACAATATGTGGGTGCTAGGAACACGTACGTAAACCTGACACTTTTGTTTTTGAAATTATCTGCTTGCACTAAAATGGTTATAACCATAATAGATATGCAGAAAAGGTAGAGAAACAATGCCATTTTGGAAAGAAAACATCCTTCCGCATCTAATGAGGGGTCACGTGCCTTCTTACCCAAAGGCTGGTATGCACAAATGCTTCCAGGAGGTGGCGCTAGTGAAAAAAAAGGCATTTTCTTACATTTCTGCCCCTTCAAATGTATGGAACTTTGTAAAAACCATGGAATTTTCAACTGCATTCATTAGCTAGTGCTCTTAGGAGTCAAACGACACCCCATTGATATGAGTTGACCTACCTTAGGGGGTGCTAGAAGTAGAAAACTACACCTACTACAACCTCTGATGTTTCTAACATTTTCTCAAATGTGACTTGCCTGTACAAAAATGGCTATAACACATTCAGAATTGAAGAAAAGGTAGATAAACCATACCATTTTGGAAAGAAGACAACCTGCCGCATCTAATGAGGGGTCACTTGCCTTCTTACCCCAATACTGGTGTGCATAAATGTTTCCAGAAGGAGGCGATATAGGAAAAAAATTGCATTTTTTTACATTTCTGCCCCTTCAAATGTATGGAGCGCTGTGAAAACCATGGAATTTTCAACTGCATTTGTTTGCTAGTGCTCTTAGGAGTCAAATGACACCCCATTGGTATGAGTTGAACTACCTTAGCGGGTGCTAGAAGTAGAAAACTACACCTACTACAACCTCTGATGTTTCTAACATTTTCTCAAACCTGACTTGCCTGTACGAAAATGACTAGAACACCTTCAGAATTGAAGAAAAGGTAGATAAACCATACCATTTTGGAAAGAAGACAACCTGCCGCATCTAATGAGGGGTCACTTGCCTTTTTACCCCTAAGTTAGTTGGCACAACTATTTCCAGAATGTGGTGCTACAGGAAAAAAAAAATTGTTTTACACATCAGTCACTTCAAAGATACTAAAATGGTTCAATGGCGTGGGATTTCCTAGGAGGACTTCTTGCCAGCCTAAGAAAAATGGTACCCCACTGCTGTGGGTTGACATACCAATTTACGCTACAGGAGCGTAGCTACCAGTGAAACAGAAATGGTAAAGCAAACAGTGTATGTGTGATTTTATGGCTAACAGATGAAAGAAGCTAGGGCGTCAGCCGGTGTACGTGCGGACCTGTGACTACAAGTGTAACAAAGTATGTTGGAGGGTGAGGGATTAGGCAGTGTGTGTGGGTATGAGCAGAGGAGCAAGGATGGTGGGGCAGTGTTTGATAGTGTGTATGGGAGATCTGTGACTACCAGTGTTGATAAAAAGTCCTGTGTGTGCCACAGGAAGGGGGTCGGCATTGAACTCCCCTCCTAGTGGCACACACAGGGTTAATTTGTGTTTTAATTTTTTTTTTTTTATTATATACCTCATTGAGGGGCATAAGGACCCCCTGATCCCTCCCCAATGAGGTCTTAGTAAAAAAAAATATATATATGTCCACAAACAGGGGACCCTGAGAGTGCCACAGGGGTTTCCAGCGCATTGCAAAGCAATGCATTGGATCCTTGTGGCACTCAGAGGGTTAATTTTTTTTTTTATCATTACTTGGTAATCAGAGCTTGTTGGGGGGCCATCAGGACCAATCATGATGGCCCCCCAACAATCTCTGATAACGAAGTAATGATAAATGCCCTGTGTGTGCGCCGCAGAAGGGGGGCTGCATTGGCCCTCCTTGTGGCACACACAGGGTTAATTTTTTTTTCTTTACTTTTTTTTATTATGGACCTCATTGGTGGGTATCAGGACCCCTTTGATTCCCCCCAATGAGGTCTTAAAAAAAACAAAAAAAAGGAATCAAAATAAATGTCCCTGTGAGTGCCAAAGGGTTTTCCAGCGCATTGCAAAGCAATGCATTGGACCCTTCTGGCACTCACAGGGTTAATTTTTTTTTTTTATTATTAATTTGTAATCAGAGCTTGTTGGGGGGCCATCAGGACCAATCCTGATGGCCCCCCAACAATCTCTAGTAACAAAGTAATGATAGAAGCCCTGTGTGTGCCACAGGAGGGGGGGGTGCATTGGACCCCCCCTGTGGCACACACAGGGTTAAAAAATAAATTTTTTTTTTTTTTTTAATAATAGACCTCATTGAGGGGCATCAGGATCCCCCCTGATCCCCCCAATGAAGTCTTTCAAAAAAAAAAAAAAACCCCCCCCAAAGAAATGACCCTGTGAGTGCTACAAGGGTCTCCAGCACATTGCAAAGCAATGTGCTGGGGACCACTGCGGCACTCACAGGGTTAGTATTGTTTTTTTTTTTTTTTTTTTTTTTAATGTATTCAGACCTCGTGGGGGACATCAGGACCCCTCCTGGTGTCCCCCAAGTAATTGATCGGCTGGGAGACCAATTTGGCGACTGCAGGAGAGCAGAAGCTCTCCTGCCTTTCACTCCTACCACCGGTAGGAGTGAATGGGCTAAGGGAAACTTCCCTAACGTCATCGGTGATCATGTCACCGATGACGTTAGGAGGTTTCCCCCGGTCCCGCCCACTCCTACCCGGAAGTTCGGGGTAGGAGGGCGGCGGAGGGAGAAGCTCTGTTTCTCAGAGCTTCTCCCTTGGCGATATTGATCTCCCAGCGCGATCGGCTGGGAGATCAATACCTGGGAGGACATGAGGAGTAATCCTCATGTCCTCCCAAGAGTGCCAGGCTGCATTTCAGCTGAAATGCGGCCACTGCCAGCCAGTTATACCGGCTTAAGCAGTGACCGCATTTTAGCTGTCAAATGTACGAGCGTGGCACAGCAGGTACAGCTGTGCTCACTCGTACATTGTACCCACCTGGCACTCTAGGGGTTAAAAGAGCATAACAGAGGGCTATGTATGTTAGTATTGGGATGAATATTTAGTTAGGGCTTGTTGATCCAAGGAGAAATCGGATTGCCATTTGGAATCAAGAAGGAATTTCCCCCCCCCCATTCAAGGCAGAATTTGAAATTGCTATATTGGGTTTTTTTTTTTTGCCTTCTTTTGGATCAACAATGGTAAATAGGAATAGGAAAAGAGTTGAACTCGATGGATGCAAGTCTTTTTCAACCTAAATTACTATGTTACTATGTATGTTACTATGTATTGTTACATACAGTATGGGATAACTGGACGTTGTACAATAGAAACGTAGTAATGGTACTTGCAGTATGGTGTGGCTGGACGTTTGCTACAATATGAATGTTGTAGTGGTTCATACAATATGGAATAACTGAACATTGGTTAGAAAAGAGAAGAAAAAACAGGAGACGCTCCTAGTGTAAAATCTTCTGGGAACCAATAACACCAACCATCACCGTAAGAAATCTACTCACAAGGATAATGGCTGAATAAAACACTTATGTGTAATTCAGCAGCAATACTTTGGGGATTTGTTGTCTGCTCCCCTTAAACAGTAAATGATGGCAGCTACACAACAACTCACGGACCGGAGTAGCAATATATACAGGAAAAAGAAGAAAAAGAGGAGACAGAAGAGAGCCAATAGTGCGTTATCCCAGTATGGCAATTGTTAATAAATGATATACAAGGATCCACTCACATTTACAATAGGTTGACCCAAAGACATATGTCAGTGACCAACATTACACACTTGCAGGGTACTTTACCCATCCCTGCTTGGGTTTCACGATCTCCAATCCAACAATTCAAATAGGGAAATAAACATCAAATTGGCCTAGCTAAAAACAGGAGACCAAACAATAATATTAAGGGGGTCAATCTTCCATCCTCTGCTAGTGCTATACTTTAGGAGTGGCACTAAAATAGGATTTTAGTCTTACCTGTTAAATCCTTTTCACTTAGTCCATACAGGTTACTGGTACACTGGGAGGCGATCCGCCCCTTTAAGTAGGCAGGAACATTCATCTAAATGTATGCAGGGGCGGAGCCTCCCCTCCCTCTTAGGCTGCACCTCAGTCAGAACAAGCCAGAATGATTTGAGACACTAACACTGACCAGAGATAGGAGAGAAGAAGAAGACCCCTGTGAGCATGCCCCAAGGACTCCCACAGCGTGCCACAGGAGAGCCAAGCATGGTCCCTTGACAGGGTGGGAGACCAGTAACCTGTATGGACTAAGTGAAAAGGATTTAACAGGTAAGACTAAAATCCTATTTTCACTGTCGTCCAATACAGGTTACTGGTACACTGGGATGTCCAAACACTGAGTTTTCCCAGAGGCGGGAAGGAGGCAAGGACCAGGCGCAAGGCCCCCAGAGTCACCAGAACCTCCATGAACCGACCGGTCAAAGATCCCAACTAGCAGAAGTGTCAACGGACACCAACTAGGGGTAAGAACAAACCCCAAGAACAAAACACAGCACACTGAACCGAACCAACAGGGCTCAACAGTAAGGAAGCACTGAGAATCTCAGAAGAAGAAGATCCTAGACAGGGAAAACTGCCTCCAGGACCTTCCTCCCAAAGCTGGCATCAGCCGAGGCCAGCACATCCACACGGTAGTGCTTTGAGAACGTGTGCACAGAGGACCAAGTGGCCGCCTGGCACAGCTGATCAGATGACGCTTGATTTTTATAGGCCCAAGAGGCCCCAGTTGATCTGGTGGAATGAGCAGTGACCCGAAAGGGCACATGTTTATTCCGCAGTTCGTAAGCCTTACGAATAGTAGATTTTATCCAAGATGCAATGGTCACCTTGGATGCCGGTCTCCCTGCCCTAGGCCCCTCAGGAATGACAAACAGAGCGTCAGACTTCCTGATAGACTCAGTGCGATGAACATAAAATTTGAGACAATGCACAACATCCAACAAATGAAGATCCCTCTCCTTGTCAGAGGAAGGGTTAGGGCAGAAAGAGGGCACCACAATCTCCTGATTGATGTGGAATTCAGAGACAACCTTAGGTAAAAATTCCTTGGAAGTGCAAAGCACAGCCTTATCCTTGTGGAACACCAGATAAGGAGGTTTACAAGACAAGGCTTGTAACTCTGCCACCCGGCGAACGGATATGATAGCCAAGAGGAAGGCCATCTTCCAGGTCAAAAGGCGTAAAGGAATGGAAGCCAAGGACTCAAATGGGGGATGTTGGAGAACCCACAAAACTAGATTGAGGTCCCACTGAGGAGCCGGACTCCTGAAGGCGGGCCGAACATGAGCTACACCCTGGAAGAAAACTTTGACATCAGGGAGGATGGCAATGCGCTCCTGGAAAAAGACAGACAGAGCAGACGTCTGAACCTTGAGAGAACTTAGGCTGAGCACTTTCTCAACCCCGTCCTGTAAAAAGGCCAGGATAGCAGGAAGATGGAAATCAAGCGATAGATCCCTATCAGCATACCATGCAACAAAGGTTGACCAGACTCGATGATAAATCTTGGAAGACACAGGCTTGCGAGCTTTAAGCATCGTAGACACCACAGAAGAGGAAAAACCCTTTTTCTTCAGAATTGAGGATTCAACCTCCAGGCCATCAAATGAAGACGATGAACATCCTCCTTCCACAGGTACCCTTGTAACAGCAGATCTGGATGAGCAAGAAGCGGAAAGGGTTCCGCTACAGACATTTCCATCAGATCCGGATACCAGGACTGACAAGGCCAGTTCGGAACGATTAGGATGACCAGACAACGCTCCACCTTCAGCTTCTGGAGGACTCTGATCAACAGTGGAAGAGGAGGGAAGATGTAGGCTAGGGGGAAGTCCCAAGGTATGGACAAGGCGTCCACTGCCAGGGCTAGTGAATCCCTCCACTGGGAGCAGAACACTGACACCTTCCTGTTGTGCCTGGTTGCCATCAGATCCACTACAGGAACCCCCCCACATCTGGGTTAGAAGGTGAAACACCTCTGGATGAAGAGCCCACTCTCCGCTGTCGACTGTGTGACGACTGAGGAAGTCTGCCATGACGTTGTCTACGCCTGGAATGTGTACCGCTGAAATGACGGGAACATGTGCCTCTGCCCAAGATAAAATGGCCTTGACCTCTAACCAAGCAGCGAGACTTCTTGTTCCGCCTTGTCTGTTGCTGTAGGCCACTGCGGTGGCTTTGTCGGACTCCACTCTGACTGGACAACCCTCCAGTTGAGACTCCCAATGTCTCAGGGCAAGGAAGATGGCACGTAGTTCCAGAACATTGATGGAGAGGAGAGATTCCTCCAATCCCCATTTCCCATGAGCACTGAAACAACCCAACACTGCCCCCCATCCCAGGAGGCAGGCATCCGTCGTGACTGTGGTCCAATATGGGATCTGGAAGGATCTCCCTTTCAGGAGATGAGACAGGTCCAACCACCACTCCAAGCTCAACTCGACATGAGGAGGCAGAGAGACTGACAGGTGCAGATGGTCTGGATGATTCCTGCACGTCTGGATCACAAACCTCTGAAGTTCCCTGGTGTGTGCCATGGCAAATGGCACCGCCTCTATGGTGGAAATGAACTTCCCCACCAGAGATGTTAACTTCGGAACTGGAATCCGCTCGAGAGCCAAAATCTTTGATATTCGGAGAGCAATCTGATGAGCCACCTCTTCTGGGAGAAACACCATGCACTTCTGAGTGTCGAACAGGAGACCAGGAAGAGTATCTGCTGAGATGGGATCAAGTCTGGCTTGTCCAGATTCACAATCCACCCGTGTCAAGTGAGTGTCTGAATGCAAGCCTGAACCTGCTGGGCTATCAAAGCACCCAGGACTCTCTGAAAAACCTGCGGGGCTGTAGTCAGTCCAAAGGGAAGAGCCAAAAATTGAAAGAGACCTTTGTGGCAGGCAAACCTGAGATACCACCTGCTCTCTAGATGGATAGGGATGTGCAGATAAGCATCCTGAAGATCCAGGGAGGCAAGAAACTCCCCCGGAGACATAGCAGCTATCACAGAGCGCAAGGATTCCTGACGATAGTGGGTACTCACAACAAAGGAATTGAGATCTTTGAGGTCCAAAATAGGACGAGCGCCACCGTCCTTTTTGGCCACCACGAACAGGTTGGAATAGAATCCTGAACCTGTGTCCTCTGTAGAAACTGGTTCCAGGATTTCTTTGTCCAAAAGATCCTGAATAGCGTCGTCGAACAGACGCCGTTTTGTAGGTTCCTGAGAAGGACGAGTAAAATGGAACCGAAAAGGAGGAAGAGAGGAGAAGGGGATCCTGTATCCCTCTGACACCACCTGAAGAACCCAAAGGTCCGTCGAGTCATGCTGAAGCAGTCTTGGAGGTCTTGGCCTTGGGAGCAACTTTGGGCTTCCAGGACTGTTTGGGCTTGGAGGAGGAGCGCGAAGCAGGCGGAACCGCCTGGGCCGCAGAGTGTGTCTCAGTTTGGAAGGAACGAAAGGACCAATTGCGTTTGGCTGGAAACTTCTTTTTAAATACTGAGGGTAGAAGAGTACTTTTACCTCCAGTAGCCTCGCTAATCAACTCCTTTAATTCAGATCCAAATAGGGAAGTCCCTTGAAAAGGCAAAGAAAGCAAAACTTTCTTGGAAGCGGTGTCAGCAGACCAAATTTTCAGCCAAAGAGAGCGTCTAGCCACCATAGAAGAAGTGGAGGCCCTCGCCATCATGCGAACTGCGTCAAAAGCAGCGTCAGAAAATAGGATTTTAGTCTTACCTGTTAAATCCTTTTCACTTAGTCCATACAGGTTACTGGTACACTGGGAGGCGTCAGTCCCCTTTAAGTAGGCAGGAACATTCTCTAAATGTATGCAGGGGGGTGGAGCCTCCCTTCCCTCTTAGGCTGACTCATCCAGACTGCCCCTCAGAATTGTTTGAGAATGAAGTAGACTAGATAGAAGAAGGAAAGAAGACTCCTGTAAGCATGCCCCAAAAGACTCCCACAGAAAGCCACAGGAGAGCCGAGCATGGTCTCTTGACAGGGTGGGAGACCAGTAACCTGTATGGACTAAGTGAAAAGGATTTAACAGGTAAGACTAAAATCCTATTTTCACTGTCGTCCAATACAGGTTACTGATACACTGGGATGTCCAAACATTAAGCTTCCCAGAGGAGGGAAGAAGGCAAGGACCAGGCACAAGGCCCCCAGAGTCACCAGGACCACTATGAACCAAACGGTCAGAGATCCCAACAACACGGAAGTGTCAACGGACACCAACTAGGTAAAACAGACCCCAGAAACTGTTACACGGCACAGTGAACTAGAGCCCACAGAGCTCAACATCAAGGAAGCACTGAGAACTACAGAAGAAGAAGACCCTAGACAGGCGAAACTGTCTCCAGGACCTTCCTCCCAAAGCAGGCATCAGAAGAGGCCAGCACATCCACACGGTAGTGCTTCGAAAAAGGTGTGCACAGAAACACAAGTGGCCGCCCGGCACAGCTGTTCAGCACGTGCTGGGTTCTTGTAGGCCCAAGGGGCCCCAAGTGACCTAGTAGAATGAGCAGTAACCCGAAAGGGAACACGCTTATTCCTCAATTTGTAAACCTTACGAATAGTAGACCTATCCAAGATGCAATGATTACCCTGGATGCCCGTCCCCCTGCCTTAGGACCCTCAGGAATGACGAACAGAGCGTCAGACTTCCAAATGGACTTAAGACAACGCACAACATTCAACAAGTGGAGATTCCACTCCATGTCAAAGGAAGGATTAGGGCAGAAAGAGGGCACCACAAGCTCCTGATTGATGTGAAACTCGGAGACCACCTTAGGCAAGAACTCCGTATAAATACGAAGCACGGCTTAATCTTTGTGGAACACTAGATAAGGTGGTTCACAAGACAGAGCTTGGAAATTCGCCACCCGGCGAACTGAAACAATAGCCAGAAGGAAGACCATCTTCCAAGACAAAGGTGAAAAGGAATAGTAGCCAAGGACTCGAAGGGGGGCGCTGAAGAACCCCCAAAACTAAATAAGGTCCTACGGAGGAGCTGGACTCCTAAAGGCAGGACGAACATGAGCCACACTGTGGAAGAGAATCCTGACATCAGGAAAAACAGCAAACGCTCCTGGAAAAAGACAAAGAGCACCGAAGTCTGGACTTACAGAGAACTCAGACTGAGCTCCGTATCGACACCGTCCTGCAAAAAGGCCAGGACAGTAGGAAGAGGAAAAGCATGAAACAGATCCCTGTCAGCACACCAGGACACAAGGTCGACCAGACTCAGTGATAGATCTTGGAAGAAACAGGCTGAGAAGCGCGCAGCATAGTAGCCGCTACAGCAGGAGAAAACCCCTTTCATCCCAAAATCGAGGATTCAACATATAGGCCAACAATTTGAGCCGAAGAACATAGTCTTCCACAGAGAACCCTGTAGAAGAAGAAGAGCTGGACGAGAGGAGAGCCAAAATGACTCCACCACAGATAGGGTCAAACCCCCAGATACCATGGTAGACAATGTCAATCCAGAACAATCGAAAACATTGGACAACATACAATTACAGTGTCTGTAACATCCATATTAACATAGGGAGAGAAAGAAAGATGGCCAGAGAGGACGTCCAAGGAAGGACACTGCATCAGCATCAGAATTAAGGAGTCTCTCAACAGAGAGCAAAACGGCGTAACCTTCCTGTTGTGTCCCATTGCCAGCAGATCCGCTGGGGAATTCCCCATCTCAAACTAGGAGACGAAACACATCCTAATGCAGGTCCACGTTCCAATGTCGACTGCGTGACGACTGAGGAAGTCTGTCAAGACTGTGTCCACTCCTGGAATGAGCACTGCGGAAATGACAGGAACAGGAACCTCTGCCCAGGACAGAATGGCCTAGACCTCTAACCAAGTGGCGAGACTTCGTGTCCCACCCTGACTGATGAAATAAGCCACTGCCGTGGCATTGCTGGACTCATCCACCAGGTGAAGCACACGAGGATGGGAAGAAGGGACTCCTCCATGAACCACTTCCCCTGGGCGCTAAAGCGACCCAGAACAGTTCCCCCATCCAGGAGGCTGGTATCCAATGAGACCTCGGTCCAGGGGGAAGTAGGAAGGATCTTCCCAGTAGGAGATGGAAAAGGCCCAACCACCTACTCCAAGCTCAACTCGACATGAGGAGGGAGAGAGAGCGTTAGCTTCAGAAGATCTGGTCGGTCCTCCATATCACAAACCTCAAAGTTCCCTGGCATGTACCATGGCAAATGGAACCGCCTCAATCGTGGAGATTAACTACCCCACCAGAGAAATAACCTCAAGGCCAGTATCCGATCGCGGGATAGGATCATAGGGGTCCTTCGAGTAAGTTGATGGTTACCTAGTCCGGTAGAAAAACCATGGACCTCCAAGATCGAACAGAAGACCCAGGAGCTGAAACGGAACAGGGTCTGACTGACCGTATTTCACAATCCAACCATGAAAAGAAGGAACAGAATACAGGCCTGGACCTGCTGAAGAAGGCGGCCCACAGCTGATGCTTACGTAAGGCAAGTGGTCCGTGACGAAGAAGTGTGATGCCGTCCTGACAGAGGACGGATATCAAGTCCCCCAGCCCTGTTGAAAACCTGGGACTGATGACAGACCAATGGAAGGCCGAAACTGAAAATGACCTCTGGTGCAGGCAAACCCAAATACTGCCTGCTCTCTAGAAGGACTGGGAAGTGCAAAACGCATCCTAAGGTCCAGAGGAGCTAGAAACTCCCCCGCAGCGAATACTGTGAGCAGATACTCCTGACGATAAGGAGACTGCACTACAAGGGAATTAAGATCTTTCAGATCCAAAATGAGGCGACATCCGACAACCCTTCTATTTATGTATTTATTAATTGTTGTTGGTCACCACAAAGAGGCTAGAATAGAATCCTGAACCACTGACCGCAGGGGGGACCTATTCCAGGACATCCTTGTCCAGAGAACCGGAATAGCGTCTTCAAACAGACGGCTTCTCTTGTTTACCTGAGGAGAACGAGAAGATAAAGGCGAAAAGGTGGGAGGGAAAAGGGATCTAGTATCCCTCAGACACCATCAGAAAAGCTCACAAGTCCGACACTGAATCATCCCACGGTGTCGAGAGACATTCCGAAGCAGTCACGAAATCCTGGGCTTGTAAACGGCCTAGGGCTGCAATTGCCGCATGTTCTGGGAGGAACGCGGAACAGATAGAACCACCTGGTTCGTTGAATGTGACTGAGAGAAAAGGAACGAAAAGACTGGTTACACGTAAACGGCAACCCTTATATTAATTTATTTGTTTTGGAACCAAGGGTAGAAGAGGATCTAACCCCTAAAGCCTTTTAATCAGTTCCTTAGTTCGGAACCAAACAAGGAAGTACCCTCAAAAGGCAAAGAAAGGAAAACTTTGCTGGAAGCAATGAGAGCAGATCAATCTCAAGTCAAAGTGCACGCCAAACCACCACAGAAGTAGTGGGGGCCCTTGCCCGGCATCAAGGATAGCAGCAGAAAAATAGCGTTGATCTAAAGAGACAATAGCAAGGAGACACAATGATTCCGAAGTAAGCACATTCTGACAGACCTCCAGTGGGTTGCACAGTCCAGACTGCAACAGCCCGGTCAACCCATGCTACAGCAAAGGCTGGAAGCATAGCAGACCAAAAGAAGCGAAAACGAGCTTGAGGGTAATCTCAGTTACTTGTCAGTCCAATCTTGCAGCGTCAGAAACATGTAGACAGTAAGTTGAGACAGTCTAGATATGGGTGCGTCCACGTTAAGGGAATGAACTCACGTAGCCATTTCTGTTTGAGAAAAGGGAAAAGGTTTAGCAAATATTCTAGACACTGAAGAGGACTTGTCTGGTCCATGTTCAAGAGTTGGGTTAGGAGGAAAATGAGTAAGGGGCTTTACAGGCACCTGAAAAACATCAAAGGGAACAGAGTGAACCTCCTGAACCGATGGAATGTTGAGAGTGGGTAATACAGCCCTGATCAGGCCCTCAGTAGAGGTTTCAGGGTCAGCTACAAATGGGTCCCTTAAGAGACCTGAAAGATTCCAAAAGAGCACCAATCCTCAGCATTCCAAACTAGCAACAATTCTTCCTCAGAAGAATCTAATTAGGTGCTCCCTGAGGTTGAGGCAGGGAGGATCTGATAATCGAGGGGGTCTGCCTCAACTGAAATGCCCCCTGAATCTGGGATGCAAAGAGCTGTAAAGAGGACCCAGTTGCAGCCTTAAACTCTTGCACCCAAGCTGGCTCAATAGCATGGCTGGAAGGCCCTGGGTTGCTGCCAGGATCTCCAGCCTGTTGGGCAGAAATGACCAGAGAACACTCTAGGTAGCCCTGTGTGACAGGAAGAGCAGTGTACAATGAGGGATACTGAACCCCAGCTTCCTTAGTCATAGGTCTAGTCCCTAGCTCCAGCGGTATAGACATTCATACATTGTCAAAATAACCAACTGTACAATGAATCACCCAATTGTAGTGTGTAAGATTGATATTTCACCCCAGAAACGCTAAATATAGACTGTTCTGGCAGGCGAAGGGTTAATCTGCAGAGGAGCAAAGGATTGTCCAAGCGCTGTATAGGATACTGATTGAGAAAAGTGCCCAAAATGGCTGCCGCGACGGGAGCCAATCAGAAAATAGGCGCGAATCGAGCGCTCATGGGAAATGTAGTTTTTCCCAAAAATTACCCCAAAACAGTGCCCGAAGCCCCCCAACACACCCAAAGGGAAAAAGGTTAAAATACATAGTAAACACATGTACATCATAATAAAACACTACCCTATAAAGGAAGTGTCCCAAAACCCCATAAAACTAGTCAAACCAGCAGAGAAAGGGTTAATATGCCATATAAACTGCTCCAAAACCACAGACATACACTTATGTATACAAAATATATATATATATATACACATATACATAAACACCCAATGAGTGCTGGAGTGCGCAATGAGAACTCCCAAATACAAGCCCAAATAAGGGACACTGTGGGAGAAGTGGACCTTCAGTACTCAAAGGGTGGCTCACCTTTCTGCAGGTCTTCTGGTCACCAGGGAAAGAGGAGTACCTCAGAGAGGAATCCCCAGGGAAGTTACTTGAAATCAAGATTATTCCCTCTTCAGAGCTTAAGGTCCACCAAAATGCTCTGGCTACTGAAACTAGCCACTTTGGAGAGGGCATTGTCAGTCCTGGTTACCCGCCTAATGGTGGTATTCCATATTTGACAGAAAATAAAAAAGAAACTAAACTTGATTGAGAGATGTTCTCCACCTGTGTGTCTTACACAGGAACAAACAATTCTGAGGGGCAGTCTGGATGAGTCAGCCTAAGAGGGAAGGGAGGCTCCACCCCCCTGCATACATTTAGAGAATGTTCCTGCCTACTTAAAGGGGACTGACGCCTCCCAGTGTACCAGTAACCTGTATTGGACGACAGTGAAACATAATTCTGAGCTTCAGAAATGTTAGCAAGGAGTTGCAACTGCTCTGACACTGGCGCATCTTGGCGAACCGCCACAGTAAGCTGTTCAGTCCAGACCGCAATGGCCCGGTTAACCCACGCCACAGCAAAGGCTGGACGCATGGCAGTACCAATAGAGGCAAAAATAGACAAGGCAAGTTTCTAACTTTTTGTCCGTCCAATCCTGTAAAGCAGAAGCATCAGATACAGCCAAAGCAGTAGATTTAGACAATCTAGAAACTGCAGCATCCACCTTAGGAGGATGAACCCATTTAGCCAGTTCAGTCTCAGGAAAAGGATAAAGTTTAGCAAACTTTTTTGAGACTGAAGAGGACTTATCAGGATTTTTCCACGCATCAGAAACTATGCGTTCAAGAGTAGGATTAGTAGGAAAACATGAAACAGCCTTAGAAGGTTTCTGAAACACGTCCGTTGGGTCAAGAGTAGATTCCTGACGCAAGGGAAGATTGAGGGTGGTCAAAACAGCCCTGATCAAACCCTCCGCAGAGAGTTCAGGGTCACATTCATAAGGGTCCCAAATGGATCTGGTAGACTCAATAATAGTACCATCCTCAATATCAGAATCCTGCAACAATTCTTCCTCAGAAGAATCAGAGACGTCAGGAGCTCCCTGTGGCTTGGGCAGGGAGGTTCTGACAGTGGAGGGGGTCTGCCATACTTGAAGAGCCCCCTGAACCTGAGAGAGAAAGAGCTGAAGAGTGGATCTGAGATCCCTAGTTGCAGCCTTGAACTCTTTCACCCATGTTGGCTCAATAGTGTGACTGGAAGGCCCTGGGTTGCTGCCATGACCTTCCACACAAGTTGGGCACAGATGACCAGAAAATTCTCTAGGTAGCCCTGCATGACAGGAGGAGCAAAACGCAATGGGGGAGAAAGATACCCCAGCCTCCTTCGTCTTAGGTCTAGTCCCAGGCTCAAGTGGAGTAGACATGCTCACAGCGTCAGATATACCCCACTGATAGGAATCACCAGATTAAAGTGTGAAAGATTAAATATTCACCCCAGAAACGTTTAAAACTAAACTTATCTGGCAAGCGAAGGGTTAATCAGCAGAGGAGAGAGAGAAGGTCCGGTCCCTGCATAGTATACTCGATGAGAAGAACTCACAAAATGGCTGTCGCAACGGGAGCCAATCAGAAAAAGAGCACTAACCAAGCGCTCATGGGAAGTGTAGTTTTCCTCACAAAGTACCCCATAACAGTGACCGAAGTCCCCCCAGTACCCCAACACACTCAAACATACAACCGGATGATAGAGCAAGAGAAGACAAATAAAACGAGCCCTCTCTGAAGTCGCTATGTGAAGCGGTTCCAGAGATACGTCCACAGAGTGTAAGTCTATAGAGAGTAAAGGAGCAATGGCGTCTATGCGGGAAAAGCGCGCTTAAAGGCGCGGAACATATTTTTAATAAATTTTACCCTTAAAGTAAAAGTTGCATAACACATAGCAAACATATATACTATAACAGTAAACATTACCCAACCAAGGTAAACAATGCAAATGCCCATGAAATAGACAAACCCAGCAGAGAGAGGGTTAAATCCCACATAAACTGTTCCAAAACTCAGACATACACATATACATTGCATAGCAAAATATACAAAAACACCCAATGAGCGCTGGAGTGCACAATGAGAACTCCCAAATACAATTCCAATGAAGGGACACTGAGGGACAAGTGGACCTTCGGCACTCAAAGGGTGGCTCACCTTTCCTGCAGGACTTCTGTTTTCAGGTTACCAAGATCAGAAAGGAATCACCACAGAGGATAATTCCCCAGGGAAATACTTGAAATCAAGTTATTCCCTCTTCAGGGCAAAAGATCCACCAGAAGTACCCTGGAAGCTGTGCTATCCACTTTAAATAGGGCATTTGACAGTCTTGGTAACCCGCCTAATGGTGGTATTCCATATCTGTAAAAATAACAAAAACTAAAACTTGAAGAGAGTTGTTCTCTGCCTGGTGTGAACACACCGAGGAACAAATCATTCTGGCTTGTTCTGACTGAGGTGCAGCCTAAGAGGGAGGGGAGGCTCCGCCCCCTGCATACACTTAGATGAATGTTCCTGCCTACTTAAAGGGGCGGATCGCCTCCCAGTGTACCAGTAACCTGTATTGGACGACAGTGAAAAATGATTCACAGTCAGAGGAAACTATACTATACTTGCCTGTGTAGCTTGGATATTCAGGTGAAACTACTTTTATGGCATTTCACCTCTTACTTACCAAGACAAAATCCACAATGAAGTAATTGTCAGAGAACATGACACACATAGCCCACTAACAAACAAATCCATGACAATGAGGTGAATTAAAATGTAATATGGCCCTATGTCCTGCCCCATACTATCCAAAAGTGACTTTCCATCACCAAAATCACTTACTGTAATACCAAGTATGTAGCACTTTTTCACAACTGCACACCTCCACCACTTGCGATTGTTTCACCTACCTGTACTCAGCAACAGGACTCACGTCTGCGCAGTTCTTTTAAACCACTGGCATACTTTTACATACCATGAGTGCCAAAAATCAGCATGGGTTGCATTATTGTGGAAAAAAAAAACAACAACAACAAAAAAAAACAACCTTGTATCTCTACTAATAGACCAGAAGCTATCAGGGCTACAATATTCAGTCAGCAAAGAGAGTTAGCATGTTAGGCTGTTTTCTGAGTTTTCATTATGTTCCTTGTTTTTGTTTTAAAATATGTGGGTCTTGTGGGATCTGCACTACCACTACACCATAGAGCATATGTGAGGGTCCTCCTTGCTAGGAGGGGCTTCT
This sequence comes from Rhinophrynus dorsalis, assembly GCA_037306005.1. Classification (NCBI taxonomy): domain Eukaryota; kingdom Metazoa; phylum Chordata; class Amphibia; order Anura; family Rhinophrynidae; genus Rhinophrynus; species Rhinophrynus dorsalis. Next base: position 300,145,214 of record CM074718.1, read on the forward strand.
TGAGTATTAAAAATGACACCACACTCCAACCTGGACACCGGCTGACAGATTCCCACCTAAAAAACTAAGCCTAACCTGATTAAGATAATTAACTGGAATGTGGGTGGAATAAATCACCCAAGAAAGAGAACAAAATGTTCTCTCTTTCCTCTAATGCCTGGACACATTGGTTGCATTACTGAAAAAAAAACAAACCTCATGAGTTAGAGCAGAGCAGAGACACAGCAGAGCAGAGTCTTCTGTCAGGAATACCATGCCCTGATGAGTGTCGAATCGGAGACCACGGAAGACCAGGTCCTGAGAAGGAACCAGAGAGGGCTTGTCCATGTTCAGGATCCAGCCATGTTGGAGGAGAACCTGAGCATATTCCTCGACCTGATGGTCCAGGAGATCCCCAGAAGGTGCCTTCAGTAGAAGGTTGTCCATGTATGGAGTCACCCAAATTCCTTTGGTGTGCAGGAAGGCAATCAATGCCCCTAAGACCCGTGCAAACACCTGAGAAGCCGTGGTGAGTCCAAAGGGTAGGGTGGTGAACTGGAAGTGCCCCAGGCTACAAGAAAACCTGAGGTATTTCTGACTGTCTGGATGAACTGGAATGTGCAAATATGCATCCTGCAGATCCTAGGAAGCCAGATATTCCCCTGGACACATCGTTGTAAGGACAGAGCTCAAAGACTCTATCTTGTAGTGAGTAAAGACCACAAATGAATTGAGATCCTTGAGATCCAGGATAGGATGGCAGCCGCCATCCTTCTTGGGAGCAACGAAGAGTTTGGGATAAAAACCGAAACCTATCTCTGGCTGAGGAACTGGAGCCAGAACTCCCTTGTCCTGAACAGCCCCATTGAAGAGCCTGAGCTTTTCCTGTCCCTGAGGGGAGCAAGAAGGGAAGAATCTGAAGGAAGGTAGGGATTTGAAGGAAATCCTGTAACCTCCTGATACCACCTGTAATACCCACTGATCCGCAACAGAGCCTGTCCAAGTACTTAAAAAGTGTTGCAGGCAACCACCCAGGTGTATGTGGACCAGGGTTCGGCAAGTCATGTCAAAGTAGGTTTGGCGGATTTGGGCTTAGTGGAGGTGTATTTTGACCTCCACTGCTGCCTGGACTTGGGGGTGGAAAGCGGGGTGCTGGCCTAAGGGGGCACCGGGTTCAGCCTTTGAACTTTGCTTTGGCCAGAACAAAAGAAACACTGTTTCCTTGCTTGATTATTGCGCTTAGGAACCTGCGCTAACAAGGTGCTCTTACCCCCAGTGGCTTCACTGATGAAGTTTTTCAGTTAAGGACCAAAAAGGAATGTAAAAAGAAAAGTCAGAGATGCTCAACTAGGCTCACTGGGACTGTGTCCTCACACCCAGGGTGCAATCTCTTTTAGCTCACCAGTGCCATACACAGAGAGGAAATCTGAAGCATATCATACGGGTCCTGCCAAATGACAGTCCAGCCACAAAATGCCAGACAAGTCCCCTGAACAAGGGAAACAGCTAACCCCAGACGTACGTTTCGGCCTTCTTGGGCCTTGTCGGAGAGGTGTCGCTGATCCCTCTAGGCACTGTGAGCAAGGGGTCCACGTCTGGATTCCCCTTTTCACTCTTAGGGTGACCAACCCAAGAGTATTGGCATTTCTCCAAAAAGGGATGTACCCTGAAAGGGAAGAGAGATCAGTGATTTCTTAGAAATCAAGTCAGCAGACCAAATCTTAAGCCACAGTGTGGGCATGGCAGCCACAGAGAAGGCGGAGGTCTTAGCCTCAAGCCTAATGTCATCAAACAAGGCATCAGTAATATAATGCTGAGCCTCAAGTATTAGCCAAAAGGGGCAAAAAGTCCTCCTTAGGGGCACCTTTGTGGATAGAGTCAGCTGTTCAGTCCAAACAGCAATAGCTCCATTAACCCATGCGGATGCCAAGGTAGACCTCAAGGAGGCACCTACGGCAGCAAAGATAGCCTTAAGGATAACTTCCAGCTTCCTATCTGTCAAATCTTTGAGTGCCAAAGCATCCGCAACTGGCAAGGCAATAGATGTAGAAAGCCTAGAAATAGGGGAATCAACCTGAGGCGGCGTAGCCCACTGAGCCAAAACTGTAACAGAAAAGGGGTATACTTAGAAAATCTCTTAGAAAGAGTGAGATTCTTGTCAGGGATCTTCCACTCATCCGTGATAATTTGATCCAGAGTGGGAGTAGGTGGAAAAACTGTACAAGGCCTCCGGCACCTAGAAGAGACATCAGAAGTAGACTGTGGTTGTACAGAGTTAACAGGAATGTTAAGGGTAGACAAAACTGCCTTAATGAAACCCTCAGTAGTGGGTTCAGGGTCAGCCTTAAAGGGGTCACCATGAAACTCAGAAGAAGCCCATTCTGAACACACACCGTGTAAAAGCGAAGGAAAATGGCAGCCGAATCAGAGCCAATCAGAAACTAGCCCACTAGAATGCGCTACCATGGGAAATGTAGTTTTCCCCCACAAAAGTATCAAAGGGAGGGATCCCCAAGACACCAAGGATGATAACCGGAGTGTAGGGCAAGGGCAAGAATGAGCCGTCTCTCAACTCAAGAATGAGCCGCTGCAGAGAAAGGTCCCCAAGCAGCCTGTCCCATAGAGATCAATGGAGCATTGCGGTAAAGAATGCCTTAAAGGCACAGAATTTAAATAAAGAGAGAAAAATAAAAAGTGACTGAAAAGTGTTAAAACACAAACAGAATGCTTATTAAAGCTAAACATATTAATCCAAAGGAAAAATTTGATAAAAATCCCCAACTCACAATAATATGGCAAGAAAGGGGTTAAATATTACCACACAGCTCAAAATGCTCTAAAGCCCCATGAAATGAATAATGAAATACCTAAATGATTGTGCGGAGGGGATCAGTGGGAAAGGTGGACAATGGCACTCAAAGGGTTGCTCACCTTTTTTGCAGATCTTCTTGTCTTCAGATTACCATTATAATGGAAGAAGCCTCAGAAATAATTCTTCTGGTGAGAGGCATGGGCTAGATGGTTCTCTCCCAGGGCTGCTAAGGTGGGGATGGGTGAAAATTTCCACCTCAAGCTGAAATTGGTGAAAAATGTAACTTTTTTCGCCTAGCTCATTCCATTGAAATCAATGGAAACATAGAAGTTACACACAACACATAGCAAATATTATTTTATTTCCCAAAGGCATAGTATAAAAGGGGCATGAGGGTGCCTATGTTCTTGGGGTGTGGGGAAAGAATCAGTTGAACAGGGGATGATTTTTGGGGGGTTGTTTACTGGGATTAGGGGGCAGTTAATAAAAAATGAATCCTAAATAAAATAAAACAAACCATAAGACATGGTATAAAGGGGTCTGAGGAGGGTGCCTGTGTTGGTGAATTAATGAATCATTTGAACAGGGAATTTGTTTTAGTTTGGTTTCTTGACTGCTATTGGGGGGACAGTTAATAAAAATATAAATCAATAAAATAAAATAACACATTTGTATGTAAAGTGATAGAGACAGGAACCCCCTGAGATAAGCTGCCACTAGGGTGGACTGATACTTGACTTGATGGAGCATTTTGTAGAGGAGGATTTGTTTGATTTGTTGTTAGACGCTTTGTAGGACTTAGACTTATTAGAGGCCCAAGCCCTGAAGAAAACATTGATTTGTAGGACTTGAGCTTGTTAAAAACAAACCCCCTAATTTTTTTTTTTTTTTTTTTTGTAGGGCTAGTTTTTTTTTTATTTTATTTTTTTCAAAACACAGTGGCCACTGTCAAATGTCCTCCTGAGTCTTGACTTGCAACTGCTGTTCGAACTGCTACTGCTGAGCTGTTTAAGCAGCAGGATGATTAGGCAGCTGAAAATGAATGGGATCAACAATAGCAGTAACATGGAAGATGGTTGATGAAGGTTCCACTTGCCACGACTGGCTCTAATGATGCATCTGAGGCAGTATCAGTAGAATAAGTAACCCCCAGTATATGTGGAGAAAAGAAGAAGCTGGCCATTAAAACTTCTCCACCTGCCCCTCCTCCAAAATCATAGGTGCGTTGTTATTAGAATATATATTTTTCTCTTGAGAACAGTAACTATGGCTTCCATCAGCAACTGAGATGTGCACAGTGTGTGTGTGGTAAATAACATCTGGGGGCACAACTGTATCCAAACACCATGACACCCGAAACCAAGTACTGCCGCTGTCACTGTACCCCTTTTCCAGACCCGATAAGGACAAATGACAACTTGTTGACAGTTTAATAGTAATGATGAACCCTCCCTGACAGAATCCTAGCATATTCTGCGGGAAGGAATCTTCTCCGACGCCACCTGATGACCTGGTATCAATTCTCCTCCACCACACTGGCATGTGTGGTCCATGAACCACACAGTGTGCAATGGGTAGAGATGAACTGTCATATCCTAACATTAACAGAATGGCTATCATTTGGCGGTGGAGGTAACGATAAAGGAGGTGGATTGACAGAAGAAGGTGGTGATGTCGATGGCGAGCTAGTTGTTTCACTCATCATGAAACTTCCAGTGTCTGTCTGGATTTCTTTATTCTTCCTCCTCTTTGATCTCCACCTCACCTCTTGGTGCCTTTCTGGAGAGTCAGGGGATACAGAAACAGTGGTGCTAGATTTCTGTAATGGGTGTTTGGCTTTAACATGTTTGACATAAATGTCATGGTGTCTGTGTTTCATGTGTGCTATCAGGGAGGTTGTGCCAAGGTGTGTTCCCTCCTTTCCCCTTTTTACTAACTTGTCACAAAATTTGCACTGTACAGTTGTTGATGATGACTGCACTGTGTCTGCCGGAAGAGAATAGTAGTCCCACACCCATGACTTCCGGGGGGAGGAACAGAGAACATTATCCACTGCCACAGAAAGTGAAGGGGAATGTGGAGGACAAGAAGAAAGAAGCCATTCTTCTTGTCCTCCACATTCCCCTTCACTTTCTGCGGTAGTGGATAATGTTGCTGCTGTTGCTGCTATTGCCTCAGGATTAGCACTGCAACTAGGATCAAGAGGAATATTGCTACTGCTGGCAAGTAGAACCTGCCCTAGTCCCGCATCACTTGTTGACCCCATTCCCACTGTATCCACAGTAGTCTGTGGCACACTAGCCTGCTCCTCAGCACCCTGCTGCCCTTTCACCTCAGCAGCAGAGATTAGAACAATTGCAATTTCCACAAATTTCAAAAGCTGACTGCTAGTGGTGGTGATGATGCCCATCCTCATCACTGTCTTCCATTCCTTCTCAGTTTCTGATAAAAAGGCCATCAATGTGTCTTCCACCCCAGCTTCTTCAACACCATCACTAGTCCCTACATGCCGCTGCTCTATTCCAGACATCTCACTGCTGCTTGGAGGAGGTGACGAGCAATGCAACAGAGGGTCTCCTGCTGTCATACACGGCATAATTTTCTCCTACCCCCCCCCCCAAGTATTACAAGAAACACTAGCAGCAGGCAAAGTATTGGTGGCAGCAGGTTCAGCACTGGCAGCATGGGCAGCACGTCTGGCAGAAGGTACCACACTATTGGCTGCAAGTACAGAAATGGTAGCACTGGCAGAAGGGGCAGTACGTCTTGCAGCAGTCACAGGCAGCTGACCTGTCCTGCTCTCACTAGTACTACCCTTTTCTTCCTCCCTTCCCATTACCTTTTTTCCCCTCCCTTCCCATTCCCTTTTCTCCCTCCCTACCCATTAAATTCCCCAAGATCCCTTGGGGTGATTTATGGGGACTGGGCAGCATTGGTTCAGTACTGCTAGTCACTTCCTCCTCCTCAGACTCCATGGACCATAAGGGTCCTTCCAGCTCCTCCATTGATTATTTTTTACCCTGCTCATAGTGATAGCAGTCACTATGAGCCTCTCCTGCCTCATTTTTTTGCAAAATATCACAAGATAACAGCACAGCACATGTATCTTGCTCTATAGCGGTTTGTACTGTGTGCCTTCAGCGAAAAAAATCATGTTTTTATAGTGGAAGTGTGAAAACAACGTAAATCAATGGGCGGAAACTTTCTAGCCACTGAAAAAAATGGCGAAAAATGCAAAAATTTTAACTGCTAGTTTTAAAGCGAAAAAGCGGATAACAACGAGGTTTTCGCGAAATTTCTTGCTGGAACATGGCAACAATTTTCACCCATCACAACTGCTAGGGTCCACAGACAGCACCTGTTAACTGAGCAATCTTCCAGGGGAAGTCAGTAATGGTAACCTGTCTAATGGGGGAATTTTGACACCCCATATCTAAGAGAAAATAATAAAATAACTAAAAACTAAGCAGAGCTGTTCTTAACCTTCTTACTATGTGATGGAACAAATCTATCTGGGAGAAGGGGTGGCTAGGTAGCCTATATGTAGGAGGGGGAGGCTCCATCCCGCACTTCTTGAAGAATTGTTCCAGCCTACTTGGAGGAGCTGTCACCTCCCCATACCTGTAAGCTATATTGGACAACAGAGAAATATCTTTCACTTAAGTCTTTGAAGACCACTTCATAATAATAGACAACCTAGAAATAAAATAAAAAAAAAACCAAAATTACAAATTTATAGCAAAACCCCAATACTTCACCTCGGCACCCTGACCCCAGATGAAATGCTCAATTTACCAAAAACATACAGAGGCAGAAGCAACAATTGGTGCCATCAAAAACAAGAAAGCACAGGGATGATGGACTCCCATCGGAATACTATAAAATTCTCTCAAAAAATATTACCAAACTATTTACCAAATTATTTAACCAAATACTAACCATCTTTATTCCCAAACCAGGAAAATACCTTAATCTAGTATCTTCATACTGCTCAATCTCTATGTTGAATTCAGGCTTCAAACTGCAAGAGAAAATTTTAGCTTATAGTCTAAAACTCATCCTACCCACGCTAGTCTCAGAAAATAAGGCAATTCATAAAGGGTAGAACACTACACCATCAATGTTCATAAAGCCTTAGTCGCTATTGCAAGGCCCAAGAACTCTCATAATAACTCTACCATGCTGCTAATTCTTGATGCAGAAAAAGCTATTGACTCAACTTCGTGGAATCATCTCTTTAATTTGCTGCAGCACCAACATTTTGGTCAAACATTCAGTCACTATAAGGGGATTTTAGTGTTTTTAGTCATGACTAAAGCCACACTAAGAAGTAAGAGGGAAATAAGAGAAGAAATTCCCCCAAGACAGACACAAAGAGAACTCCTCTGCCTAGGAAAACAACACCATGAAAAACTAGTGAACATCAACGGGCAGTAGGAAAATAGTCAGATCCTTAAAGGATCGTATTGCTAGATTTTTACAAAAATTAATATTGTAGACATTAAAGAGCTATTTCCCATCTATCAAACTTTTATAGTTTGTGGGACTGAAGCATGTAAAGTTCGGGTTCCCCAGAAGTCTGCCATCTAGCTGAGAAAAGCACAGTTCAAGCAGAGCCGATATAGCACGATGTAGGAAGAAATACTTCATTGGAAAAGTCTACAAAGTGTGACTGTACAACTGGCAGTACGAAAAAGTCAGATCCTTAAACAGATAAAAATGCCTGAAGGACCTTCTGGCCAAAGTTAGGCTTAGCCGAGACCAAGTCATTGACACAACAGTGTTTGGTGGAAGTATACAAGGAGGACCAAGTGTCAGCCTTGCACAGCTGTTAAGCCAAGGCCTAGTTCTTGTAGACCCAGGAAGCACCCACAGATCTGGTGGAATATGCTGTGATCTTAAAGGGAACCGATTCCTTCTTGATCTCATATGCTTGGCATATGGTAGCCTTAATCCAAGAGGCAATGGTTATTTTGGAAATGGTTTGACCAGCTCTGGGACCCTCGGGGATGAGAGAGAGTAAGCCTTACATAAAAGGCTTAGTACGGGGGGTGGGGGGAGTGGACTGCAGGATGAAGGGAATGGACGTGCGTGAGTGAAGCTCCTGCTCCCTGTTCACCCTATTGAGCTACAAATAGCGTTCCCCCTAGGCCTAACTTACTACAGCAGGGGGTTATCGGTTCTACGACTCGGAGACATGTCTAGGAGGAACCAGAAACCGGACAAACCTACCTAACCAGCCGAATTCTTTCAAAAGCGTGACTCTGCAGCCATGACGCCTACGACCTCAAGGGCAGGCCTAGAAGCCGCTCCTCCATCTACCTAACAGGATATGGATGCTTTAAAGGATCCATCTCCCAAAGGAATCTCAAGCGGCTTCGCACGAAGGCTCCCTTAGCCTGGTGCTGTTCCAGGTGACAGAGAACGTCCTTCCTCTCCACATATTCGCTCTGCAAGGCTTGATCCCTAGATTCAGCAGCCAGCCTTTGCTATAGGCCAAGCACCTCCCCCTGGAGTGCTTCAATCTCGGCATTGCGCTGACTGCTCACACTCCTAGTTTACTCCTGACAGAAGAGTCTCAAGTGCACCTTGCCAACGTCCCACCACTGACTCAACGTGGCAAAGTCACCTTTGAAACCCCTCCAGTCCGCCCACCTCTCCCAGACCAATGCCGCAAACCCCTCGTCCTCCAACAAGATATTGTTGAAGTGCCATTAGGCGGCTTTTGTCGCTGATGACATAAGCGACAGCTTCACGGACGCACAGTTGTGGTCCGTGAACTGGGCCAACCCAATGGCACTGGACTGGGCCCAAGACATGTAGTGGCTAGATATATACAGCCTATCGATCTGAGAGTGGGACACACTACCTTCTCTCACCCTGATATAGGTGAAAGTGTCTGATACCCCTGGGTGCTGTTCCCACCAGTGGTTGACCAGGGAGTAGCGGGTGATGATCTCCCTCAAGGCCAACGCAGATGGTGGATAGTGCTCTCTCCCAACATGGTCCAGAGCTCCGAGGGTGCAGTTGAAGTCACCCCGATTACTAAACACTCATCCGCATTGACCATCTCCAGATAGGTTGACAAACTAGCAAAGAACCTCACCATCTCCGGTCCCGCATAGATGTTCAGCAGATGAAACGTGCAGCCCAGCTCTCGGACCCGGAGATGCAGCAGACGGCCTGGGATAACAGCTTTCACACGCAGCATTTCAGGCTGAAAGGACTGAGAACAGGGTCACCACTCCACATGACGCCGAAGTGAAGTGGCTAAAGAAAACCCTGCCTCGCCACTCCAGATGCCAGCTGGTTTCAGCCTCCGGAGTGGTATGGGTCTCTTGCAGGAAGCTCACAGAGTACCCCCCTTGCTGTAGATAGGAGAGAACCTGGAACCTGCGAAACCCATCCCTGCAGCCATTGGTGTTAAGAGTGCTGATGCTTAGAGCCATTACTGTGTGTCAGGAAGTGCTTTCTTCCCATCTCGTAGTGAGGCCTGATGGGACAGGCACAAATTTAAGAACTTACGGGCGCGGATATGTTTGTCAGACCCGAAGTTCTTGGCCAGATTGCTGGCCCTAAGATATTCTCTGAGAGAGTGGATGATTAACGGCAAATCATTCCACCTCTCAAGGGCCAGGCGCACCTTTTTATTTTGTCCGTGAAGAGTGTTCTCAAGGAAAGCTGTTATTTCCTTGGCAGGGATGACAGGGCTAGATGTAGATTCTGGGAGTGTGGCAGCTTCACTGCCATCCCTGGGCTCCTCCTCGCTGAGTATTTTATAGACCCCCTTCTTCTCAAAGGGGGTAAGCCTTCTCAGCTTGATCTTAACGCTTCCACTTCTAGGTGTCATTGAAGTGGGGTCTAACACACCTTTCACGACTGAACCCTGAGAAGAATCTTGTGCCCCCTTGCTAGTACTAGGGGCACACTCAGGGGTAGCTGGCCGAATGGCGGAGGATGGCTTGGTGACATGGGGAGCTTTGGAGGCGTTATATGCCTTCTCAGCCTTTTCCACCTCCGCCTGTGCAGCTTGGATGACGTTTAGGTTGGGGTCAGTGGATGAAGTTGAAGGAGGGATCTCCGAGGTTGGAGCAGTCCCCTCCAGGGTATTAATAGGAGGGACTGCTTGGTCACCCTCCTCCATTACCACTTCCCCCATTGCATCATCCTCCCCTGGATTTTCCTCTACAGGGTCCTGAATGGGTGTTATGCTTAGGTCAATCACATCCAGGAGTGGCATATCCTGGGGAGTTGGTATTACCCCAATGTCACCGCTGGAGAGTGACCCTGGAGGGAGAGGCTGACTGTGGTCCCCAAAGCTCAGCACCTTAGGGACACTAACTGCCCATTCTGCAGGGGCTTTATTGGGCTTCCCTTCATATATCAGGGGCAAGACAAGCTGCATAGCTATAGGCTGGCCGTCTGCCCCTGTCTCCTCAGGGAGACCCTTATTCCCCTGCACATTCCCCAGACCCTTGGCCACATTATCCCCCGCCAGGTCTGGGGGGAGAGGTGTGTGGTCTGTCCCTGGCTGCCTGAGATTAATAACCAGGTTAGACAATGTCACCACTTGAGGAGGCGATGGATGGCTCCTCTTTTTAACTTTGGAGGGATAGGAGATAAGCTACTCCCATTCCTCCAGTGTCCCCCTAGTGGTCTTATATTTCCTCTTCCTTCGGGAGTCATCCTTAGAAGAGGAGGTGCCGCCGCTCCCCATGCCCTCTTTAGAGGGCTGAGATCTTTTCTCCATCCCCCCATCCCCTACACTTGTAGAAATGTTTATACTTGGGGCAGGGGGAGATGGCACCGGGGCAGCGGCAACACAGGGGGTAGCGGTGACACTCTTCTCCTTCCAGCCTCAGAGGTAGCTGCAGCTAATGATGTTTTTGGTGGGGAGGAAGGAGGCATGGAGGCTGCGGTGGTGGGCTTTGGAACAGCCTCCTTATTGCTCTCTGAAGGGGGGGCTGTACGTGAGGTGCTCGGTACTGGCACTGGAGCTGGGGCTGATGTTTTAGAACGCTGCCCCTTGGGGCAGCTCTGGCGTGTATGCCCCAGCTCCTTACATGCAAAGTACCTCACTTCTTCTGTGCTATAAAATATACAGTACAGCACCCCCTCAAAATGAACCCCAAAGGACCCTTCAATAGTATCTGCAACCTGAGGCAGGAGGACTTGTGCCTGCCTCTTAAAAGAGAACACATGTTTAAGCACTCTCTCTTTACAGCCCAGGGGAATCTTGGTGATATTAGATTTTAACTCCCCTAGGGCTTGCAAGTGGGGGCGCAGAAAAGGGTCCGGTAGGAAGGGGGGGACATTAGATAGTACAAGTCATGTGCCCATCCCTTCCAGGGGTTCCACCGGGATATAAGTCCCCCCCAGTGCAAGTCCCCTCTGCACCAAAGTATGTGCAGCAGCCAGCGTACGTAGGAATAGAACAGCTTTGCCGTACATTTTGCTGGCTGCTACAACTGCAGAGGGGCTCACAACATCAGCTGCAGCCTTAACATATGCCCCTATACTGTGAACCCCAAGACATGATACATCTGACTCCATGCCTCCTAGATAGCTGCTCTCCCCCAGAGTTGGCATTACTGGGGCTGGCACTAACCACCTCTGCAAAAGATCTAGTAATAGTAGGTGCTACAGGGGCAGTGCCAGTAGGAGCAGCCTGAGTGGAGGCAGAGGGATCCTGAGGTCTGGGGCTTGCTGCTTGGGACACAGTAGGGCTACAGCTAGTATTTCCAGTATCTCTTATTCCATCTTTGGGATCCTGAGGCCTCTTTATGCCCTTCCCCATTTTAAATCAAAGAAAGAAATAAAATAAAAGAAAGGAATTTTTATTTATATATATTTTTTGTTTTGTTTGTTTTTTAAAGAGAGAGGTGAGAGAGAGAGGAGATGCAGTGCTATGCACCTGGCACTGGGAGGGTTAACAGAAAAAAAGGTGTTTTAAATCTCTGTCCCTCCCAGCTGCTTTTATCTCTCCCTCAGAGACAGTTAAATGAAAAAGAAACTTAAACAAACAAAATAAATTTTCCACCACCCACCAAACCAAAAAGTGTTCAAAAGAAAACAAAACAACTGAAATCAATTAACTAATTAAGTAACACCAGGAGTGGGGAAGGGTTAGGGGAGTGCTGCTGGGTTGGAAGCCCACAGGAAGTGAGCCCTTTCTGGGGAAGAAACTCAAGCTTCCTGGGGCTCTAAAATTAAATAAAACAAATCAAAATAAACTAAATCAACTTTTCTTCTTAAGCAAAAGGAAAGAGGGAGAGCTGCAGTGCTATTCACTGGCACTGGGAGGGTTAACAGTAAGAAAGATGTTTAAATTATTTCCCTCCCAGCTGCTAACAGAAAATAAACTTCCCCATCACCCACCAAACAAAAGTTTCTCAAAATAAATAAAAGAATCAAATTAAATCAAAGTAGAAAAAAGACCCAGCAGCTAGGTATGGGTCAGGGGTGTGAGCAGGAGAAAGGAGCCCACAGGAAGTGAGCCTTGTTGGGCAAGAAGCTGCTGCTTCCTGGGGCTCAACTTAAAAAGTGCAATAATCAACTAAAAATTCACCCAATTTTCCCCAAACAGAAATAAAACCTAAACTAAACTCTTTCCCAACTAAACTAACTAAAAAAGAAACACAAAAGAAAAGAAAAACTCCCCTCAAAGAGGCCTTTTCAGAGAGCTTCCTAACACACAACCTCTCTCCTACACACTTAGTCAAAATCTAGGTACAGGATATTATGAAACGTAAGGACAAGTGCCTGCCGTATAGGCAAGCCAGCCAATCAGTAGACAGTCATAATTTTTTATTTATTTTTTTAATAAACATTAACCCCCTGAGTGCCAGAGGAGCAAGCAGCGTGCCATTAATTAACACGCCGCGCACCCCCAGCACCCAAAGGGACATAGAAGAAAACCAGAAAAAACTAACTGTAACATAAAAATAACTTAAAGATGAAGTATGAGCTGAAATTAATCCTGATGGGGGGACACCGAGTAGAGCACACCATTTAAGGCCCACTGGGAGGTAAAACATGACATACTCCCAGTGGCAAGGGCTTGGGTGTACTCTGCTCAGATACGGGAGCGCACAAATGCCCGGAACAAAGCTTCAGGCGTCATTGGAACCTCCCCTGACAGTACCTGCTTCCTGGACACATAGATGGCCATCTTAGCCTGTGCCAGGAGCAGGTTTATGAGGAGGTCCTCAGCCCTACTTGTCCGAGACACCGTGCGCCCAAAAATGAAGAGGTGTGGAGAGAAGTGCAGCCAGAACTGCAGGAGGAGTCCCCTCAGGAATGACAAGAGGGGCTGCAGTCGGCTGCATGAAAAGTAAACATGAAAAACAGACTCGCCCCTGCCACAGAAAGGACAGGTGGCAGGGGAGTCCGTGAAACGGGCCAGGTACTCCCCCGTGCTCAGTGCACCATGGAGCACTCTCCAACTCAAATCCCCGATGGGTCTGGGCACCAAGGTGGAATAGAGTGCCCTCCACCGGGGTCTCTCGTCCACGTCAAACACTCGCCGCCAGATGGTGTCTGGGCGACCAACGAGGGCGAGGAAGTGCACTGTGTGGAGCACGAGGGAATACAGCCTCTTCCTCGGCATGCCACGGAAACATGCCGAGGGTATCACCCCCAACCGGCTTAAGTTGGGGGCTGGAGAAGCCAAGGGGGACTGACGAGGCTTTGGTAGTATGCTTACAGCCGGAGGCGAGGGTTCCACAGGTAGATGTGGCTCTCCGGCCTGTAAGGCCCCGTCAATGAAGGTGCGCGAGTCGGGGTGGATGGCAAGCTTGATCTCCCGGAGCAAACGGCACGGAACTCTGGGACTATGGAAACCCATACGGTGCATAAGCACATCGGGCTCCACCCAGTCCGCCCGTTCATAGTCCAGGAGATCCCCGACTCGGGTCATCCGTGCTTGGCGAAGGCGACGACATATGCTAGGGGCTTCCAACATCTGAGCCCCCACAGCTGGATTATATAGCAGGGGCTCCGCTAGAATGTCTGCCCCCTGCGCTGTGCCCTGCCTTCACACGGAGACCATGCTCCAGGCCTTGAGGGTTTCTCAGTAGTATGCCGGCAGCACTGAGAGGTCGCTCCCAAACCCCTCAGGCTTGATGATGAATAGTTGCCGGTCATACCCCATATTGCGCAACTGGCGATAGAAGCTGGAGGCCAGCGCGCACCACTGCGGTGAAGGGTCTGCGTACAGGTATCTCTGCAGGTACTGGAGGCGGAAGGTGTGCACTTGAGTGCGTATGCACACCATTCCTTGACCGCCCTCTCCCAGTGGGAGGCTCGCCACACCCGCAGAGACCCAGTGCTTCCCCATCCAGAGAAAGTCCAGCAGCATTCTCTGGATTTTGCTGATGAACTCGGGGGTCGGGCTAAGGCAGATCAGCCGGTGCCACAGCTGCGAGGCCACCAGCTGGTTGATCACCAAAGCCCTCCCCCTTAGGGAAAGCACTTTCGCAAGACCCCTCCACAGTCCCATCCGAGAGAGGACTCATTCCTCTAGTTCTTTCCAGTTTGCAGGGACTGTGGGATTCGCAGCGGACAGGTAGACTCCAAGGTATTTCAAAGCTGTAGCCTCCCACTTGATGTTACGGAAGGTGGGAGGCAGGGAATCTACCTGTATGGGACCCTCTAAAAGGCCTGTGCATTTGGACCAGTTGATCTGAGCAGAAGAGGCAGCTGTATAAACCTCTTGGCATTCTTTAGCCCGCTCCAGATCAACTAGGTCTTGGGCCACGAGGAGTACATCATCGGCATATGCCGAAAGGACCACCCTCATGTCTGGCTCCTTCAGCACCAGCCCTGTGAGCCTCTTCCTTAACAGACATAGGAAGGGCTCGATGGCTAGTGCATATAGGTGTCCAGACAAGGGGCATCCCTGCCGTACTCCTCGTCCAAATACCAGGGGTGCCGTTAGGGACCAGTTGATCTTAATTAAACACTCTGCAGAGGCATACAGCGTCTTAAGGTAGCCCACAAAGCGTGGGCCAAAGCCGTATGCTTGCAGAGTAGCTATGAGATATCTGTGATCCACTCTGTCAAACGCCTTCTCCTGGTCTAATGAGAGAAGGGCGAGTGACAGACCAGTCCTGCGGGCGTAGCAGAGCAGATCCCGGACCAGAAAGATATTATCAAAGATGGTCCGGCCCGGGATTGTATAGGACTGGTCTGAGTGGACCACCTCTGCCAGCACGGACCTGAGCCTTAAGGTGACAGCTTTGGCTACGATCTTATAATCCGTGCTGAGCAACGAGACTGGCCGCCAGTTTTCGATAAGGCGGAGATCCCCCTTCTTGGGCAGCAATGCCATTACTGCCCGTCGACAGGAAAGGGGCATCTCACCAGTCTCGAGGGCTTCCGTTAGGACCAGTTGGAAATCAGGTCCTAGAGTCTCCCAAAAGAATTGGAAGAACTCTACGGTCAGTCCGTCCAGCCCTGGAGATTTGCCATGGGGCATTAGACTGAGGGCTTCAGAGAGTTCAGCTAGAGAGATGGGCTGATCCAGCCTCTCTCTTCCACCCTCGTTGACCGCTGGAAGCCCATCCCATAGCACCTCGCAGGCGTCTGGAGAGATGGGATCCGGAGAGTACAGGTTGGTACAGAATCTCCGGGCCCTGTCCCGGATGCTCTCCGGATCCAAAAGAGGGGCACCGTCCTCCGCGAGGAGGCAGGTGATATGTCTGCGGTTACCCCCCCTCTTCTCCAGTCCGTAGAAGAGGCGCGAGCCGTGATCCATCTCCCAAAGGAATCGCAAGCCGCTTCGCACGAAGGCTCCCTTAGCCTGGTGCCGTTCCAGGTGACAGAGAACCTCCTTCCTCTCTACGTATTCTCGCTGCAAGGCTTGATCCCTAGATTCAGCAGCCAGCCTTTGCTCGAGGCCAAGCACCTCCCCCCGGAGTGCCTCAATCTCGGCTGACTGCTCACACCCCTAGTATACTCCTGACACAAGAGTCTCAAGTGCACCTTGCCCACGTCCCACCACTGACTCAGCGTGGCAAAGTCACCCTTGAAACCCCTCCAGTCCGCCCACCTCTCCCGGATCAATGCCGCAAAGCCCTCGTCCTCCAACAAAGTATTGTTGAAGTGCCAATAGGCGGCTTTTGTCGCCGATGACATGGGCGACAGCTTCACGGACACACAGTTATGGTCCGTGAACGGGGCCAACCTAATGGCACTGGACCGGGCCCGTGACATGTAGTGGCTAGATATATAAAGCCTATCGATCCGGGAGTGGGACACCCTACCATCTCTCACCCTGACATAGGTGAAAGTGTCTGATGCCCCTGGGTGCTGCTCTCGCCAGATGTCGACCAGGGAGTAACGGGTGATGACCTCCCTCAAGGCCGACGCGGATGGTGGATAATGCTCTGTCCCGACACGGTCCAGAGCTTCGAGGGTGCAGTTGAAATCACCCCCGATAATCAAACACTCATCCGCATCGACCGACTCCAGATAGGTTGACAAACTAGCAAAGAACCTCACCCTCTCCGGTCCTGCAGAGGGTGCATACACGTTCAGCAGACTAAACGTGCAGCCTAGCTCTCGGACCCGGAGATGCAGCAGACGGCCTGGGATAACAGCCTTCGCACTCAGCACCTCAGGCTGAAAGGACTCTGAGAACAGGGTCACCACTCCACATGACGCCGAAGTGAAGTGGCTAAAGAAAACCCTGCCTCGCCACTCCAGATGCCAGTTGGCTTCAGCCTCCGGAGTGGTATGGGTTTCTTGCAGGAAGCTCACAGAGTACCCCCCTTGCTGTAGATAGGAGAGTACCTGGAACCTGCGAAACCCATCCCTACAGCCATTGGTATTAAGGGTGCTGATGCTCAGAGCCATTACTGTGTGTCAGGAAGTGCTTTCATCCCATCTCCTAGCGAGGCCTGATGGGACAGACACAAATTTAAGAACTTGCGGGCGCGGATATGTTCGGCAGACCCGAAGTTCTTGGCCCGATTGCTGGCCCTAAGATATTCTCTGAGAGAGTGGATGATTAACGGCAGATCATTCCACCTCTCAAGGGCCAGGCGCACCTTCTTTTTATTTTGTCCGCGAAGGGTGCTCTCAAGGAAAGCGGTTATTTCCTTGTCAGGGATGACAGGGTAGGTGTAGGTATTGAGGCTGCAGAAGCCTCACTGCCATCCCTGGGCTCCTCCTCGCTGAGTACTGTATAAACCCCCTTCTCCTCTAAGGGGGTAAGCCTTCTCAGCTTAATCTTAACACTCCCACTTCTAGATGTTATTGAAGTGGGGTCTAATACACCCTTCGCGACCGAGAGGATTCTTGTGCCCCCTTGCTAGTACTAGGGGCACACTCAGGGGTAGCTGGCCGAACGGTGACAGACAGCTTGCTGATATGGGGAGCTTTGGAGGCCTTATATGCCTCCTCAGCCTTCTCCACCGCCGCCTGCCGACAAAACTTGTAAAAAGGTGATTAAATTACCTAGACTGGAGAATGAAAAAATATTGCTAAGGAGAGCAAGCACAACCAAAAAATTCTTTAAATACATTAAAGTCTGATAATGTTGGGTCTTTGTTATCTGAAACAGGTGAGATGGATAGTGGGGACAGAGAGAAAGCAGATATTTTAAATAATTTCTTTTCTTCTGTTTTTACCAAGGAAGACCCGATGGACAAGAACCTGCAAACTACTTTTACAGAACAGTCACAGCAAGCATGGGGTTGGCTAACACCAGAAAAAGTGTTAAAACAATTGAATGGTGTTAAAGGGGAACTTTCAGCCCGCAATAACTTCATGTTCACTTACTGCTCACCTGGCGACTAGCTGCTTAGTAGCGCTAGTCGCCAGAAATCTTACCGGTGCACAAGGGACTGACAGCGCAGGCGCACGGACGTCACTGTGAAGAGACGTCCGTGCTTCCTGCTCCTGTAAAACGCCGATATCTGAAGAACCCGGTAAGATTTCTGGCGACTAGCGCTACTAAGCAGCTAGTCGCCAGGTGAGCAGTAAGTGAACATGAAGTTATTGCGGGGTGAAAGTTCCCCTTTAAGGTAGACAAAGCCCCAGGGTCAGATGGTATACACCCACATGTACTTTAAGAGCAAAGCCAGGCCCTAGCCAGACCGTTATTTTTGACTTTCAGGGATTCTTTTATTTCAGGTATTTAGGCAGATTTAGGATGCAGCTTTCAAGACCTTAGGTTCCTTCCTCAGGCATGTTATGATGGTCTTGAAAGCTTGCATCCTAATTCTGCTTAGTTAGCCAATAAAGGTATCAACAACTGTACTTGCCTCCTGTATTTCTACGGCTAACACAGTACGAACTCTCACATATTTAAAAAGGGATCAAAATCCCAGCAGGGAAATTACAGACCTGTAAGCTTGACATCTGTGGTAGGGAAACTGTTTGAAGGATTGCTAAGGAAATATATTCAAGAATTCGTCTTGAACAGGAATATCATTAGCAGTAGTCTTGTCAAACTAAGTTGATTGCATTGAGTAAAAATATAGATTTGGGAGCGGCGGTTGATGTGATCTATTTAGACTTTGCCAAGGCATTTGTTATGGTTCCACACAAGAGATTACTGTACAAATTGAATGAAATAGGCTTAGGGGCAATTGTTTGTGCGTGGACTGGAAATTGGCTGAGAAAATACAAAGAGGTAGTAAATGGAAAATTCTCCAGTTGGATAAACATAATAAGTGGAGTCCCTCATGGATCTGTCTTGGGTCCTCTTCTTTTTAATTTGTTTATTAATGATCTCCCAGAGATCACACATTACATATAGTTTAAATGTGTAAACTTTTAAACTGGACACCCTGTATAATTCAATATGCCTCTTTAGCCTCCAATGTAATTACACTACTCATCGCTGTGATATGCTAAAAGAACTAAATTGGTCAACACTCAAATCTAGATGTGCCCTTCACATTTCTTGCTTAGTACACAACCACTTATCTGGAAAACTACCAGACTACCTGATAGTGTGCTCGCTCCTGCTCTCCATACTAACTATAACCTCCACTCCACTGCTAACAACTCATTACGTAGTCCACAATACAAGAAAGAAGCAGGAAGCAGACTTCTCCTTCAGAGCTCCAAAGGCCTGGAACAATCTGCCTGAAATAATCAAATCTGCTCCCAGTCTAAAATCCTTAAAAGTAAATGCTTCTTTGTATCTAAAAACAGAGTGTAACTGTATATAATTTTAATATTCCATATGTATGTATATTCATATGTGTATGTATATATAATAACATGTAACAAATAATGTTTCTCAATTTGTGTAAATATGTAACCCTTTACTGAAAACTATCCAGGACATACTTGAAAACAAGAGAAATCTAAATGTATTCTTCCTGGTAAAACATTTTCTAAATAAATAAATGGTGTTTCTCTTGGGAAATCTACCAATAAAAAGGATTTGGGAGTAATGGTAGACAACAGGATTTAGCAAGACTCAAGGGAGGAAAATATTTTTATACCTCTTTACAGGTCCATGGTAAGACCCCACCTAGAATATGCTGTTCAATTTTGGGTGTCCTTTTTGAAAAAGGACATTTCAGAACTAGAGAAAGTACAGAGGATGGCTACAAAACTAGTAAGGGGAATGGAAAGTTTTAGTTATGAAGAAAGGCTAGAAAAGGTAACCTTGCACACACTAGAGAAATGGCGTCTTACAGGGGATATGATAACACTATATAAATATGTTCAGGGCCCATACAAAGGGCTCTACAAAGACCTGTTCATTAACAGAACAGTACAAGGGGTCACCCATTTAGATTTGAGGAAAGGAAATTTCATCTACAACAGCGGAAGGGATTCTTTATGGTAAGGACAATAAAGGTATGGAATTCACTGCTTGAGGAGGTGGTGCTATCGAAAACATTAGATGCCTTTAAAAAGGGCCTGGATAGTTTTTTTAAAAGAGCAGAACAGAGCGCTATGTATGATAGTATTGGGAATAATATTTAAGTTAGTGCTTGTTGATCCAAAGAGAAATCTGATTGCCATTTCGAATCAAGAAGGAATTTTTTCCCCCCATTCAAGGCAGAATTTGAAATTGCTGTATTGAGGATCAACTATGGTAAACAGGAATAGTGAAAGGGTTGAACTAGATGGATACAAGTCTTTTTTCAACCTAAATTACTGTTACTATATCCAAGACAATTAAAAAAAAAAAAAAAAAAAAAAAAAAAAAAAAGATTCATCAGGCCTTCCTCTTTTTTTTTTTTTTTTGCCACTAAAAAACAAGGGTTCTTACACCCATGCATTTATTACAGATGTCTGAATAATACCACTATAAAAATAATTATCTCCCACCCCTATCAAGGAACACTAACAAGCTTGTGTTTAGGATTTGTGCCATGACCCGATGTCACATCGCTTTTCACTGGAAGTCTTTGCCTCCGGGTCTCGATTCTTTAGATGGGAAGATTTGGAACTTACTCCGGATGGAGAAAATGACTGCTTACCTTCATGCCTCCTCATCCTCGTATCTTCGGATTTGGGGCCCTTGGATTGACTCAGTGGCTCCCCCTGACTTTCATTGGGATCTGCTCCTTCTTTAAACCTACCTGTCCCGAGCTCCGGGTGCTGTCTTCCCTTCCTGGCTTTACCCCTGTCCTCTTCCTTCCCTATCCCTCCCCCTTCCTTTCCCCCGCCTCCCCCTTTTTTTTTTTCTCTCTATATCTCTTTTTAATAATAATAATTATCCCCTGCCACTCACCACCGAACTGCTGGATCAACTTAGCGGAGCCACTATTTTTACTAAACTAGATTTACATGGTGCATATAACCTCATTCGCATCTGTTCCAGTGATGAGTGGAAAACTGCTTTTAATACTCGTTATGGGCATTACGAGTACCTTGTAATGCCCTTTGGACTATGTAATGCTCCAACCATTTTTCAAGTTTTGTTAATTATATTTTTAGAGACATGTTATTATCTCATGTTCTAATCTATCTAGATGATATATTGATTTATTCCTCCAACATATATCTGCACCACAAACATGTTCAATCTGTCCTTCAATGACCTGGCTAAAAATAGGATTTTAGTCTTACCTGTTAAATCCTTTTCACTTAGTCCATACAGGTCACTGGTACTCTGGGAGATGTAAGTCCCCTTTAATAGGCAGGAACAATTATGCAAATGATTTGCAAGGGGCGGAGCCTCCCCTCTTACTTAAGCCACCTTCTGGCCAGAGCCACTCATATTGATTTGAGACCCCAAGAACTGACCTCAGGTAAGCAAAAAGAAAGACTCCTGTGAGCATGCCCGAACGGTCTCCCACTGAATGCCACAGGAGAGCCAAGACTGGTCCCTTGACAGGGTGGGAGACCAGTGACCTGTATGGACTAAGTGAAAAGGATTTAACAGGTAAGACTAAAATCCTATTTTCACTGTCGTCCAATACAGGTCACTGGTACTCTGGGATGTACAAACATTGAGCTGATCCAGAGGCGGGAAGTAAGGCAAGGACCAGGCGCAAGGCCCAAGTCACTAGAACTGTTATGACCAGTTGATAACATAGCCCAAACTGTAAGTGTCAACGGACACCAACCAAGGGAACAATCCCTGAACTAACACAGCACACGGAACTAGAGCCAACCGGGCTCAACAGTAAGGAAGCACTAAGGATCACAGAGCGGAAGACCTACACAGGCAAGACTGCCTCCAGGACCTTCCTTCCAAAACTGGCATCAGCCGAAGCCAGTACATCAACTCGATAGTGCTTAGAAAAGGTGTGCACAGAGGACCAAGTGGCCGCTCTGCACAGTTGATCAGCAGAAGCTTGATTCTTGTAGGCCCAAGAGGCCCCAATAGATCTGGTGGAATGGGCAGTCACCCGGAAGGGAACATGCTTATTCCTCAACTTATAGGCTTCACGGATGGTAGCCTTAATCCAAGAGGCAATGGTAACTTTGGAAGCCGGTCTCCCTGCCCTAGGCCCCTCAGGAATGA
The DNA here is from genome assembly GCA_037306005.1 of Rhinophrynus dorsalis. Taxonomy (NCBI): domain Eukaryota; kingdom Metazoa; phylum Chordata; class Amphibia; order Anura; family Rhinophrynidae; genus Rhinophrynus; species Rhinophrynus dorsalis. The sequence goes on from CM074718.1 coordinate 300,166,951, forward strand.
CGAATAGAGCGTCAGACTTCCTGATAGACTCGGTGCGATGAACATAAAACTTGAGGCAACGCACCACATCCAACAGATGGAGATCTCTTTCCTTGTCAGATGAAGGATTAGGGCAGAAAGAGGGAACCACAATCTCCTGATTGATGTGAAACTCTGACACAACCTTAGGTAAGAATTCCTTGGTAGTGCGAAGCACAGCCTTATCCTTGTGGAACACCAGGTAAGGAGGTTTACAAGACAAGGCCTGTAACTCTGCTACCCGGCGCACTGACACAACAGCCAAGAGGAAGGCCATCTTCCAAGTCACAAGACGTAATGGAATGGAAGCCAAGGATTCAAACGGTGGTCGCTGTAGAACTCCCAGCACCAAATTGAGATCCCACTGGGGAGCAGGACTCTTAAAGGCAGGTCGAACATGAGTCACACCTTGGAAGAAGACTTTCACATCAGGAAGGACAGCAATCCGTTCCTGGAAAAACACAGACAAGGCAGAAGTCTGAACTTTGAGGGAATTCAGACTGAGCCCCTTATCTACACCGTCCTGCAAGAAGGCTAGGACAGTGGGAAGATGGAAGTCAAGAGACAACTTCTTGTCAGAGCACCATGTCACGAAAGTTGACCATATGCGATGATAGATCTTGGAAGACACAGGCTTACGAGCACTGAGCATCGTCGATACCACAGAAGGAGAAAAGCCTTTCTTAGCTAGAATCGAGGATTCAACCGCCATGCCATCAAATGGAGAGAGTGAACATCCTCTTTCCACAGATACCCCTGAAGAAGCAGGTCCGGACGGGCTGGAAGTGGGATTGGATCCTTCACTGACATGGCCATCAATTCCGGGAACCAGGACTGGCGAGGCCAGTTTGGAGCAATCAGGATGACAGGACAACGTTCCCTCTTCAACTTCTGGATAACTCTGACCAATAGAGGAAGAGGAGGGAAGATGTAAGCCAGGGAGAAGTCCCAAGGGATCGACAAGGCATCCACTGCTAGAGCAAGGGAGTCCCTCAACCGGGAGCAAAACACCGGAACCTTCCTGTTGTGTCTGGTAGCCATCAGATCCACCACAGGCATCCCCCACCGTTGAGTGAGCATGTGAAACACCTCCGGGTGCAGAGCCCATTCTCCGCTGTCGACGGTATGACGACTGAGGAAGTCTGCCATGACGTTGTCCACGCCTGGAATATGAACCGCAGAGATGACAGGCACGTGATCTTCTGCCCAAGACAAAATATCCTTGACCTCCCACCAGGCGGAACCGCTTCTTGTGCCGCCTTGCCTGTTGATGTAAGCCACCGCCGTGGCGTTGTCGGACTCCACTCTGACTGGAAGACCGGTCAATTGAGACTCCCAGTGCCTCAGGGCCAGCCGGACAGCTCGAAGTTCCAGAACATTGATGGAGAGCATGGATTCCTCCAGACCCCATTTCCCCTGAGCACTGAAGCGACCCCAGACTGCACCCCAGCCCCGAAGGCTGGCATCCGTAGTGACTGTGGTCCAAGGAGGAACTAGAAAGGATTTTCCTTTCAGGAGATGAGAGAGATCTAACCACCAGTGCAGACTCGACTCGACATGAGGAGGAAGAGAAACAGACAGATGTTGATGATCTGGATGATTCTTGCACGTCTGGATCACGAATCTCTGAAGATCCCTGGAGTGGGCCATGGCAAATGGTACTGCTTCGATTGTGGAAATGAACTTCCCCACTAAGGACGACAACTTCGGAACTGGAATCACGTCCAGGTCCAGAATTCCAGCCACTCTGACAGCTATCTGGTGAGCCACGTCCTCTGGAAGAAACACCATGCATTGGCGAGTGTCGAACAGGAGACCCAGGAACAGAAGCCTCTGAGATGGAATCAAGTCCGACTTGTCCAGATTCAGGATCCAGCCATGACGGTTCAGGGTGTGCATGCACATCTGTAATTGCTGGTGGAGAAGCTCCGCTGAGGAGGCCTTCAGTAGGAGATCGTCCATGTAGGGGGTCACTCTGATCCCATCCTGATGGAGCACCGCTATCAAGGAGCCCAACACCCTCTGGAAGACCTGAGGAGCTGAAGTCAGCCCAAAGGGGAGCGCTGCAAACTGAAAGTGTCCCCTGTGGCAGGCAATCCTGAGATACCGCCTGCTCTCTGGATGAATAGGGATGTGAAGATAAGCATCCTGAAGGTCCAGGGAGGCAAGAAACTCCCCTGGAGACATTGCTGCAATCACAGAGCGCAGGGACTCCTGGCGGAAGTGGGAAGTCACCACATAGGCATTGAGATCTTTGAGATCCAAGATGGGACGGGCTCCTCCGTCCTTTTTGGCTACCACAAACAGGTTGGAATAAAATCCTGAACCTGTGTCCCCCTGAGGAACCGCCTCCAGGACCTCTTTGTCCAAGAGATCCTGAATAGCGTCGTCGAACAGACGCCTTTTTGTGGGTTCCTGAGAAGGACGAGTAAAATGGAACCGAAAAGGAGGAAGGGAAGAGAAAGGGATCCTGTATCCCTCTGACACCACCTGAATAACCCATGGGTCCGCCACTGACTCCTCCCAAGTCCGGCGAAAGATGCGGAGACGACCGCCTACAGCCGGATGCGGACCCGGGTTCGGCGAGTCATGCCGAAGCAGTCTTGGAGGTCTTGGCCTTGGAGGCAACTTTGGGCCTCCAGGACTGTTTGGGCTTGGAGGAGGAGCACGTAGTGGGAGGACCCGTTTGGGCCGAGGAGCGTGTCTCAGTCTGAAAGGAACGAAAGGACCGATTGCGTTTGGCTGGAAACTTTTTCTTAAAGACTGAGGGTAGAAGAGTACTTTTACCGCCAGTAGCCTCACTGATCATTTCTTTGAGTTCAGACCCAAAAAGTAAATTCCCCTGAAAGGGCAAGGAAAGCAAAGCCTTCTTAGAGGCTGTATCAGCAGACCAAATTTTCAGCCAAAGAGCGCGTCTAGCCACCACAGAAGAAGTGGAGGCCCTCGCCATCATGCGCACAGCATCAAAAGCAGCATCAGCAACATAGTTCTGAGCTTCAGTGATATTAGCAAGAAGCTGCAACTGTTCAGATACAGGCGCATCCTGGCGAACCGCTTCAGTCAGTCGTTCAGTCCAGGCCGCAATAGCTCTATTAACCCATGCCACAGCAAAAGTGGGGCGCATGGCTGTGCCAATGGAGGCAAAAATAGACTTAAGAGAGAGCTCTAGTTTCTTATCCGTCCAGTCCTGCAAGGCAGAGGCATCTGAGACAGCCAAAGCAGTAGATTTGGATAGTCTAGACACAGGAGCATCCACTTTGGGAGGATGAACCCATTTTGCCAGCTACGCCTCAGGAAAAGGGTAAAGTTTGGCAAACTTTTTGGAGACAGAGGAAGATCTATCAGGATTCTTCCATGCCTCAGAGACCAGACGGGCAAGAGTAGGGTTAGTCGGAAAACAAACAACAGGCTTAGATGGCTTTTTCTGAAAAACATCAGTAGGATCATAAGTGGATTCCTGAGTCAGAGGAAGGTTGAGCGTGTTCAGAACCGCTCTGATCAGACCCTCAGCCGAAACTTCAGGGTCACACTCATAGGGGTCCCCAATGGACCTGTTAGATTCAATAACAGTACGTTCCTCAGCATCAGAATCCTGTAAAAGTTCTTCTTCAGAAGAATCAGTGATATCAGGAGCTCCCTGTGGCTTAGGCAGGGAGGTCCTGATAGTAGAGGGGGTCTGCCAGACCTGGAGAGCCCCCTGTACCTGAGAGGGAAAGAGTTGAAGCGTGGATCTGAGATCCCTAGTGGCAGCTTTAAACTCCCTCACCCAAGATGGCTCAATAGCATGGCTGGGAAGCCCAGGGTTGCTATCTTGACCAGTACAATTAGGGCATAGATCCCCCACATTATCGCCATCCAGCCCAATGTGGCAAGAGGAGCAAAACGCCATGGGGGTAGCGGACCCCCCATCCTCCTTAGACTTGGGTCTAGCCCCTAGCTCCAGTGAAGTAGACATGCTCACAGCGTCAATATACCCCACTAATAACACTATCACCCAGAAAAAGTGTTAAGATTAAAGTTTCACCCCAGAAATGTTCTAAAAACGGACTTATCTGGCCAGCGAAGGGTTAATCTGTGGAGGAGAGAGAAGGCTCGGTCCCTGCGTAGTGTACTCGCCTAGGAAAAGTACCACAAAATGGCGGCCGTCGTGACAGCCAATCAGAAACGAGCGCGAACCAAGCGCTCATGGGAAATGTAGTTTTTTCCTACAAGTACCCCAAACAGTGCCCGAAGCCCCCCTGAGCACCCCACATAAATAAAACACATTCCGGATGATAGAGCAGGAGCCTAGAATTAAAATGAGCCCTCTCTGAAGTTGCTGTGACAAGCGGTTCCAGAGATATGTCCCATACTGTGAATTCCCATAGAGAGTAAAGGAGCCCTTGCGTCTGAGCGGGAAAAAGCCGCGCTTAAAGGCGCGGAACACCATTTTTAATAAAGTTTAGTAAAACATTAAAAAGTGCCCAATCAAGCATGAAACACATGAGAAACATAAATAAATGAATACCCAATGCTCCAAAACTCAGAGAATAACACAGAAATTGCATAAACAGAAATAATGCAATAAAAACACCCTATGAGTGCTGGAGTGTATTAAAACTCCCAAATACAAGCCCATCAAAGGGACACTGTGGGGACAAGTGGACCTTCAGCACTCAATGGGTGACTCACCTTCCTTGCAGACTTCTGTCTTCAGGTGACCATGATAGGGAGGGAAAGAACCAGAGGTAAATTCCCCAACAGGGGAGCTGCTTAACACAAGCTGTCCCCTCATCAGGGTATAGGTCCACAGAAAATCCCTGGAAGCTGCACCAGCCACTTTAAAGAGGGCAATTCACAGCCATGGTCACCCTCCTAATGGTGGTATTCCATATTTGAATAAAAAATAATAAAATACTAAGATGCATAGATGTTCTCTACCTGGTGTGGAAGCACACCAGGAACAAATCAATATGAGTGGCTCTGGCCAGAAGGTGGCTTAAGTAAGAGGGGAGGCTCCGCCCCTTGCAAATCATTTGCATAATTGTTCCTGCCTATTAAAGGGGACTTACGCCTCCCAGAGTACCAGTGACCTGTATTGGACGACAGTGAAAGAGAATTTTCTCTTAACTAGACAAATGCATCTTTGAACAAAGCAAAGTCTAATTTTTGGGATATATCATCTCTCCTTCCGGCCTGGAATTGGATCCACTCAAAGTCTCAGCAGTTGCTAACTGGACCTAACCCTTAGAAATTTCTCTACTATTATTGCTCCCATCACTGCCTTAATAAAAAAAAAAAAAAAAAAAAGAGCTAACATTCATAATTGGTCTCCTAAGGCATTGGCAGCATTTGATAAACTCAAAAAATAATTTACCTCCGCTATCTTACATTTTCCAGATCCCAGAACAAGGCACAGGAGCTATATTGTATCAGAGAGACCATTTGACTATCACATTCACCCCTGTTCCTATTTTTCTAAAAAAATTCTGAGCCTCCAAACGCAACTATGATGTAGGTAACTGAGAACTTCTAGCTGTCAAACTAGCCTTGAAAGATTAGAGGCATCTTTTGGAAGGATCTTCTGCCCCAGTCCTGATATATACGGATCATAAAAACATGGAAACAACCAGATGGCTAAATTTCCGTGAAGCAAGATGGTCGTTACTCAATTCAATTTCCTAATTTCCTAGGCCAGGTTAAAAAAAAACATCAAAGCAGAAGTCCTTTACAGACAATTTGAACCTGGTCCTGAACCTATGCCTGAGCCTATTATTCCTGCTGAAAAAAATACTTGCTCCACTATCTACATCCTCCCTGAAAGAGATCTACAAGTCTCAGGGAGAACCCACCAGTTCTCAGTCTCCTCACACTTTATTTGTTCCACCTCGTTTCAGTCTTGAAATAGTTCAGTGGGTATATTCTTCTCCAGTCACAGGTCATCCTGGTATCCACAAGACTCGAGACCTGATACAAAAACAGTTCTGTTGGCCTTCCCTCCAAGATTTTGTGACAGCATGTACTTCATATGTGCTTGTCATAAGCCATCCCTTCTTCATTCTCCAGGGTTTCTTTGTCTGTTACCTATTCCATCTGCTCCCTGGTCCCATATTTCCATGGATTTCATTGTTGAATTACCCTCTTCTAAGAGATTTACCACTATTTTTGTAGATATGTAGATTTTCTAAAATGTACCATTTTATCCCTCTGAACAAATTACCTTCTGCTGCTGAATTAGCTACTATTTTTCTACAAAATATTTTTTGACTACATGGCTGTCCTTTACATATTGTTTCAGCAGAGGTTTTCAGTTCATTGCATGCTTTTGGAAAGCATTCTGCTTTCATCTTCATATTACTCTACATTTTTCTTCTGCTTACCACCCACAATCCAATGGACAAACTGAACGGACTACTCAATTTTTAGAACTATTTCTCCGGACGCTATATTGAACAAGATCAATCATCCTGAGCTGAAATACTTCCTCTAGCAGAATTTGCATTAAATAATCATTATCATGATTCTCTACATTGTTCTCCCTTTTTGCAACCTTACGATATAATCCCACATTTTTGCTGTCAACTGTTCCTTCCAATGTTCCACCTGCCAATACTATGATCAATAAACTTAATCAACTCTGGGCTACCATTCAATCTCAACTAACCAAAGCTGGGGCTACACAAAAAAAAGAGCAGCAGATAAATGCCACTCTCAAGAACCATCCTATACCCCAGGTGACAAAGTATGGTTATCTACTCGTAATCTTCACCTCCAACAGCCTTTTCAGAAATTAGGACCACGCTTTATTGGTCCCGGTGAGATTACTTACCTAATTACTCCAGAATCCTTCTCCCTGGCTCTACCTCAACCTCTATGTTTTCACAATGCTTTCCATGTGTCACTCCTAAAACATGATCAGTCCACCTGATTCTCTAGAGAACTATCTCTCCCTCCTCCGATTATGGTTGAGGGTAACCCAGAATACGAGGTGGATTTGGGCCTGAAGATCGATCTTGGATTTCTGCTCAAAAAGTGCATGCACCTTCACTGGTCTGTAAATTTCACCAGAATAACCTTAGTAAACCTAGTTGCCTGGAAGGCTCTCATTAAGGGGGGTGGGGGGTACAGTGTCACATGCCTGTTTTTTGTGCCTATGCACACATTGTTTTTTTCCCTCTACTTAACCTAGATCCAAGACTCCTGTTTCTATTGGTGTTTCACCCCTTTTTAGGACCCTGAGTCTGTCCTTTCCTTGCATGATTTATTTTAGTGGCATTGTTACATTTAGTTGAAGACCACCGTATGGGAGTGCTCACGGAACCACCTCAAACATGTATGTTTGTTCACTCACTCTGTGTTGGAGTATATTCATGTTTGATGTTTTTATCTATGTATACTAAATAAACTTGGAAGACCTGAGGTACTTCTGACTGTCTGGATGAAGTGGAATGTGCAGGTACGCATCCTACAGATCCAAGGAAGCCAGATATTCCCCTGGACACATCACTGCAAGGATAGAGCGCAAAGGCTCCATCTTGTAGTGAGTATGGACCACAAATGAGTTGAGATCCTTGAGATACAGGATAGGACGGCAGCCACTGTCCTTCTCGGGAACAAAGAGGTTGGAATAAAAGCCTGAACCTATCTCTGGCTGAGGAACCGAAGCCAGAACCCCCTCGTCCAAGAGAGCCTGAACCTCCCCATTAAAAAAAGCCTGAGATTTTCCTGTCCCTGAGGGGAGCGAGAAAGGAAGAATCTGAAGGGAGGTAGGGATGTGAAAGGAATCCTGTAACCTCCTGAGACCATCTGTAATACCCACTGCTCCACAACAGAACCTGTCAAGGTACTTAAAAAGTGTTGCAGGCGACCACCCACAGGTGTATGCGGACCAGGGTTCAGCGAGTCATGAAGTAGGTTTGGTTGGCTTGCTGGAGGTGTGTTTTGACCTCCACTGCTGCCTTACCCACAGTGGCTTCACTAATGATGTTCTTCAGTTCAGGGCCAAAAAGGGATGTACCCTGAAAGGGAAGAGAGACCAGTGATTTCTTAGAGATCAAGTCAGCAGACTAAATCTTAAAAGGGATGTTTCACCCCTATGAAAGTTAGCATTAATAGTTAGCTTATAGAGTGAATATAAGTAAATGTAACATAGTAAATTTGGTTGTCCATCAGGTTCAACCTTTGCCTCACACCCTAGTGACATGAGAACTGTATAGCTTTGCTGCTACCAAATAAGTTGGTCTTTATCAGACCTTCCTGATTTGCCTACTAATATATAGTATAACCCTGTATGTTCCCTTTTGGGCAAGGAATTCCACAATTTAACAGACCTTACTGTAAAAAACAAAAAAAAACCCTTCCTCTGCTGAAGTCTAAACCTCCTTTCTTCTAATCTCAAGGGGTGTCCCCTGGTCACCTGATCAGGTCTTGGAATGACTAGCTCACCCCAGAGATACTTGTATTGACCTCTCATATACTTGTACATTGTGATAAGATCTCCTCTCAGTCGTCTCTTCTCTAGAGTAAATTAAACAAAAAATAAATAAATAAGTTTGTCTAGTCGTTCCTCATACGTCAAGTCCTCCATTACCTTAATTAATTTTGTTGCTCTTCTCTGTACCCTCTGTAGTTCCAGTACATCCTTTTTTAGACCTGGTGCCCAAAACTGCATATTCGAGGTGAGGTCTTACCAATGATTTGTACAATGGCAAAATGATGTTATCCACTCTTGCTTCAATACTCCTTTTTATGCAAGATATGATTTGTTTTTGCTACTGCTATTGGACACTGGTCACTGTTTCCAAGTTTGTAGTTTACAGGATACCCAGGTCTTTCTCTAGCATCGAGTCCTCTAAAATGATTCCATTAAGTTCACAAGTAGCCTTGGGATTATGTCCTCCCAAATGCATGACTTTACACTTTCCCACATTAAACTTCCACCATTAGTTTGCCCAATCTGCCATTTTATGTAAATCCCTCTGTAGAGAGCAAATATCCTGCTCTGGATTAATTACCCTGCATAATTTAGTGTCATCTGCAAATATTGATATTTTGCTTTCTATATCTATTTCCAGGTCATTTATAAACATGTTAAAAAGCAGTGGACATGATACGGAACCCTGAGGTACTCCACTCTCCACCTTAACTGTATTGGAGAATTGTCCATTTACAACCACACACTGTTCCCTATCCTTCAACCAGTTTTGTATCCAATTGCAAAGGTTATCCCCTAACCACAATTTCTTATTTTATACCCCAGTCTTTTGTGTGGCACTGTGTCAAATGCCTTTGCAAAATCTAGATATACTACATCTTCTGCCTTACCATTATCTACATTGCTATCTACTTCCTCATATAAGCTGAAAAGATTAGTTTGGCATGATCTATTCCTCATAAAATCATGTTAATTCCTGCTAATGATTTTATTTTTGTATTTGTGTACTAGTTGAAGAGCCCGTTACACGGGCCACAGTACCACTGCCAGCCAGTCACGTGGCAGTCATGCACAGAAGAGACTGCCCACGCCGCGGCTGATACAGCGCCAGCCAGTCGTGGTGTAGTCATGCTCAGTAGAGATTGCCTGCGCCGCAGCTGATACAGAGCTGGACGCTCCTTCGGAGTGCCCCACTCTGTATCAGCCTCGTCACAGGCACTCTCTACTGCACGACTGCAGCAGGCGCAGCAGTCTCTACTGCGCATGACTGCATAGTTACAAACTTTCTAGTGAATTATTATATAGGATTATTTATTTATTTAAAAAAAAAAAAAAAAAAGCTCCTGTTCGTCTAAATTGAAGTATACCTGTGCTGCAGCTACTTCCGGACAGACTGCGGTTATCTGCTCTGTACCACAGTCTGTCACTCTGCTTCTGCTCCCCTCCCTCGATGCAGCCTCCTACGATGATGGAAGCTTTCTGTCTGTAAGCTGGAGTGATCTTATTGGCAGAGGCTGATATCAAGCCAATGAGACTGCTCCAGCTTTAGTCACCGGAGAAGGATGGATAGAGGGAGGGTAGCAGAGGCAGAGTGACAGACTGCAGTTACACAGCAGGCTGTCCGGAAGTAGCTGCAGCGCATATATTATAACTTCAATTTAGACGAACAGGAGCTTTTTTTTTTTTAAATCTAACGATTAATGCTAACTTGTATAGGGGTTCTACATCCCCTTTAAGCCACAGCATGTGCCTGGCAGCCACAGAGAAGGCGGAGATCTTAGCCTCAAGCCTGATGGCTTCAAACAAAGCATCAGTAATATAATGCTGTGCCAAAATGGGAAAAAGGTCCTTCTTAGGTGCACCTTTGTGGACAGCATCAGTCAGCTGTGCAGCCAAACAGCAATGGCTCTATTAACCCATGCAAACGCCAAGATAGGCCTCAAGGAAACACCTACAGTAGCAAAAATAGGAAGCTGGAAGCTATCCTCAAGGCTATCTGTTGGATCTTCAAGTGCCGAAGAACCCGCAACTGGTAAGGCAGTAGACTTAGAAAGCCTAGAAATAGCGTAATCAACTTGAGGTGGCGTAGCCCACTGAGTCAAAGCTGTATCAGCAAAGGGGTACAGCTTAGAAAATCTCTTAAAAAGAGTGAGACGCTTGTCAGGGATCTCCACTCATCCATAATAATTTGATCCAGAGTAGGATTAGGCAGAAAAACAGTACAGGGCTTCTTGTGCCTAGAAAAGACATCAGAAGTAGACTGCAGTCCTACAGCGTTAGTAGGAATGTTAAGGGTAGACAAAACCACCTTAACCCCTTAGTGACTGCTTGCGCGCAAACGCGGCCGGCACTTAACGCCCCTTCTGAACACAGACCATCCTCAGACTCCTCAAGTGATTCCTCCACAGAGGAATCAAATAAATCAGGAATGCTATGGGCCTTAGGGGCCGCAAACCTGAAGGAAGTGGGGGGTTTCCAGGATTGGAGAGCCCCCTGAAGAGAAAGAGGAAACTGTGTCATAGAGGACTAAGTCCTTGACCCAATATGGCTCTAGTTCATGGCTGGAGGGCCCTGGTGGAGAAGCAGGGGCCACAGCACGAGGGGTATAAGTGACCTGAGTACTCTCTGCGAAGCCTCACATGGTATGAGGAACAATGAGTAAAGGGGGTTAATGATTCCCCTGAATCCTTAGCCTTAGTCTAGCCCCATGTCTCTTATGATCAGACATCTTAACAAGAGATAATAGTGTCTGCACTGGTGAAAAATCCCAAATACTGGCACCCAGATTAAAAAGTTTACCCCAGAAAGCCTAAAAAGTACTTATCTGGCAAGCAAAGAGTTAACCTGTGGAGGAGAGTAAAGGAATCCAAGCCCTGCATATGATACTCATGTGAAGAGAGAAGGAAAATGGTGACGGAATCAGAGCTAATCAGAAAATAGCCAGCCAGAACTGGCGACTATGTGAAATGTAGTCTCCCCCACAAAAGTATCAAAAGCAGATTTCGGACCCCCAGGATGGTAACCAGAGTGTACGGCAAGGGCAGACAAGAAGAATAAGCAGTCTCTCAACTCGGTACATAGAGCATTTGCAGCCTATCCCATAGAGCATTGTAGCGTTGCGGTAAGCGCGCCTGAATTAAATTGAAAAAAAAAAAAAAAAAATTGCCTGAAAAGTGTTAAAACATAAACATAACACAGAAAAAAAAAAGGTGCCTTGCAGCCCGCACTAACCCCCCACCGCCCAGTCAGGTCTGTGCCTCCTTTAGGACAGACCTGTAGATGCTGCGCTCCCACGTCGGCTCTTTAGTATTACAGAGTGCTGGGAGATGACATCATCTCCCAGCGCTCTGCATGAAGAGAAGACCGCACGGGAGCTCCAGCAGCTACAGGTCTGTGACAAAGGAGGCACATAAAGACCTCTCCTGCCGCTGGACCACCAGGGAAGAGGAAACAGACACTGGGGGGCAATGTGGAAATGATGGGGCAATATGGATCTGATGGGGGGCAAGATGGAGATAATGGCATGTAAGGGTAAGTTGGAGCTGATGGCAGAATGGAGCTGATGGGGGGCAATATGGAGATGAAGGGGGCAATGTGAGGGTAAGTTGGAGCGGATTCTAAATTATTTTCTTTTTTTTTTTTTTTTTTTTATATATATTTTGAATAAATAATTATGGGAAGTGCCCTTTTTTTCATTTGAGCCCCTGCCCCCCAAAATGTCTATGCATGTCCCTGCCCCCAGGAATGGAATAATGAAATACTCAAATGAGTGCAGGAATTAGGAGTACCTCCACAAGGGCCCCTGTGCGGAGGGGATCAGTGGGACATATGGACCATGGCACTCAAAGGGTTGCTCACCTTTTTTGCAGATCTTCTGTCTTCAGAAAGACTTCTTCTTGAGAGAGAGAGAGAGAGAGAGAGAGAGCAAGAGAGAGAGAGAGCGAGAGAGAGAGCAAGAGAGAGAGAGAGCGAGAGAGAGAGCAAGAGAGAGAGAGAGCGAGAGAGAGAGCAAGAGAGAGAGAGAGCGAGAGAGAGAGCGAGAGAGAGAGCGAGAGAGAGAGCGAGAGAGAGAGCGAGAGCGAGCGACATGGGTTGCATGGTTCTCTCCCAGGGCTGCTGTAATGGTAACCCACCTAATGGGGGAATTTTTACACCCCGTATCGAAGAGAAAATAAAATAACTAAAAGTAAGCAGAACTGTTGTCAGCCTTCTTACTAGGATCATGAGACAAATCTATCAGAGAGGGGAATGGCTAGGTAGCCTATATGGGAGAAGGGTAGGCTCCACCCTGCACTTCTTAAAGAACTGTTCTAGCCTACTGGGAGGAGCTGTCGTCTCCCCACGGTACCTGTAATCTATATTGGATGACAGAGAAAACTAAATAAAATTATATTTTTATTATAATTAATAAAAATCATTTTATGAGAGGACTATTGTGTAATATTGTTTGGAGCTCTTGAGATTTTGTCCAGTACTTCGAGCAGTAGGAAACGCCCTGGATCCATATGGGGGCGGTGTAAGAAAAACAATGTGTCTGAGGTAAATGTGTACTCTTAGCCTCAATAGCATGGCTAATTGCCACCTCCAATTCAGGTCCAAACAACGGCTTGCCCACAAATGGGAGATACACCAATTACTTCAGCAGCCAACCATATTTTTAGCCAAAAAATGACACTGCTAATCAACGGAATATGTGTCACAGTATCACGGTGCCCGTGATTTCAGTGACTGAGCGACATTGTTACTTCCGGGTTTACCCTGGCCTTATTCTTATTGGCTCTGTGTTGTTGACTCCTCCCAGGGTTTGCATTTATATACTCCCTCCTGTCATTCTACCGGTGTCCTTTCGTGGTGTACCCGTAACTAGCGATTAGTATTACTTGTTCCTGTTTCCGTGTATGACCCGGCTCGCCTGACTACATTTATATTCCTGACGCTCCTGTGATCCGATTCCGTTGCCGACTTTGGACTGGCAGACTACCTCCGTGTGTACCGACCTGGCTTGGCTGAGTATCAGATTCCGTTACCGACTAGGACTGGCTGACTACTCTGTGTGTACCGACCTGGCTGGGCTACTGTCTGGTCGTAATATCTGGACTGGCTGACTATTCCGTGTGTGCCGACCTGGCTGAGCATCTGGTTCTGTTGGCAACGGGACTGGCCAACTATCCCCCTGTGTACCGATTAGGGCAACACTGGCTACTGATCGGTTACGTTACACACACTGCTCACTCCCACTCGCTATACTGCACTGCGCTTGTTAGGCCTACCCGCCCCAGTAGTCTCCCTGGGCTTGTGGGAGCCCGGTCACTCGCCAGTGTCTATGTTGCCTCCGGTAACCCTAGTGTACTAGGGTCCAGTCTGAGCCAGACTCCTGCCTGTGTTGCCTAAGTTAACCCTAGTGTTCTAGGGTCAGAATACTGCCAGTGTTTGGTCTATGTTGCCTCCATTAACCCTAGCGTGCTAGGGCCAAGTCATTGCCAATGTCCAGCCTGTGTTGCCTCCGTTAACCCTAGCGTTCTGGGGTCAAGTCATTGCCAGAGTCCTGTCCGTGTTGCCTCCGTTAACCCTAGCGTTCTGGGGTCAAGTCATTGCCAGAGTCCTGTCCGTGTTGCCTCCGTTAACCCTGGTGTTCTAGAGTAAAGTCACTGCCAGAGTCCTGTCTGTGTTGCCTCTGTTAACCCTAGTGTACTAGCGGCAGATCGCTGTCAGTGTCCATCCTGTGTTGCCTCCATTAACCCTAGCCCTCTAGGGTCTGTCCGTTGCCAGAGTCTTGCCTGTGTTGCCTCCATTAACCCTAGAATTCTAGGGTCAGGTATCTACCTGAACACTATCTTGTGCTGCCTCCGAGATCCCTAGTCTGCTAGGGGATTGCCCTGCAGTTACCCATCACTTTGTGTCACCTATTGGCGGTGTGGGGCTGTTGAGGATATTCTTGTTCCTGAACCTGTCCACGGATCCATCCTGCAAAGTCCTAGATCTATATTATATATCTCTTATTATTGCTACTGTGATATTCCTCACCCTGACCCAAGTCAGATCTCGAAAGTACTTGGTATGGACCTCATCTGAACCTGAGTGGGGTGATTGTTCTTTATTTTCAATAAAGCTTTTTAACCTTACCTAACTGTCTGAGTGTTCTTACGAAACCGTGACACACAGTAATCTTAGATAAATTAATCACATGACATAGGTACAGGTGAATTTAACCAGTTTATTTAAGATCAATATGCAGGAGCAAACACACTTCCCCAACCTTCTAGGAACAGGCATGAGGACAGTGCACAGACACTTCCCCAACCTTATTAGGAACAGGAGTGAGGACAGTGCACAGTCCACTACCCAGGAGTTGACACTGAGTTGGAACCTGTGTCCATTTGGTTGCCAAGGCAGTACTGAAGGAAAAACCAGCCAGTGATACCCAGAGCGAGTAAGTGGAAACCTAGGTAGCTAGGGATCCAGGCAACTAGAGCGGGACTGGGTCACAAATAGGTAATAGTTTCAAGGTAGGCGAGTCTGGGAATGCATGGATCGTAGGCTGCCGGGACTGTATCAGAGATGAGACTAACTCTGAGGCTGCCAAGCGTAAGGCAGCTTGCAGAAATACCAGGGAGGTAAATGTCGAGCTAGGCTGTATGGAGCAAGAGGCAACAGAATCCGATAATGACAGAGTTATAGTCAGACAGTACCGGAGATAAGCACGGAGCGGGTAGACAGACAGAGCCACAGTCAAATACCGGATCGGGTAGTCAGCCACTATCAGGGTCAGATTGGAGAGGGTAGCCAGACAAGCCAGGGTCATGCACGGATCAGGTAGTCAGACAGAGCCACTGGTCAAATACCGGAGCGGGTAGTCAGAAAAAGCCAAGGATCGAGCTAGAGGATACACGGAAGCCAAGCTAGGGTCAAACGAGAGCAACAGCAAGTATTAACACACACATACACCACGAAAGGGCAACTAAGCACAGTTCTCCGGCCGAATAAAAGGTTGCAACAGGAGGCGTAACACAATCTGCCAATTAGTGCCAAAGGATACAAAATAGCGAGCGCAATGTCAAAGACGAAAGCATAGAGGCCAGCAGAGAACGGCAGTGCTTGGCAATTCCGCAGCTCATCAGCCAGAGGAGAGAGGACAGGAAACAGTCATGGGCACCGTGATAGTACCCACCCCTCAATGACCTCCTCCCCGTAGGAGTGGACCAGGCTTAGAAGGGAACCGAGAATGGAACCTGCGGAGCAAGGCTGGATCATGAATATTGCCACTGGATTGCACCAGATACTGCAGGTGGCCTCTGACTCTGCGTGCGTCTAAAATATTTTGCACCTCATATTCCTCAAGGCCTGTACAAATCGTACAGGACCAGGCTGGACTGGCGCAGAAGTGTAGCGATTACAGATCAACAGTCTGAGTAAGGATACATGAAATACGTTGTAAATACACATACCAGGGCATTACAGGGTTAATTTTGCAAAGAACACAGTATGGACCTACAAAACAAGGGGCCAGTTTCTTACGAGGTTCAGATTACAAGAGGATAACCAAACCCTCTCCCCCACCTGAAAACCTGGAGTCGGCAATCGTTGATTGTCTGCGTGTCTCTTATAGCTCTGTGTGGACCTCTGTAGGGATCTCTGAACTTGTATCCAACTGGAGTGGCGTTGCTTAAGATGCTCATCCAGAGCCAGAATGTCTTGTGCCTCAAATGACTCGGGAAGCAGAGATGGTTGGAAAACATAATTGATCAGAAACAGAGAACTTTGCGAGGAGGAGTTCAAGGCACAATTCTTGGCAAACTCGGCCCACAGTAAAAAGTTCACCCAGTTATTGTGATAGTCCGAAATGGAACAGAGCAGGAACTGTTCCAAACCTTGGTTAGATCTTTCAGCAGCACCATTTGACTGGGGATGGTAGGCAGAGGAGAATGAGAGTTGGATACCCATCTGACCACAGAAGGACCTCCAGAAACGCGACACTGACTGACTCCCTCGAACCGAGACCAGTACCTTGGGCACCCCATGGAGCCGAAACACCTCCTTAGCAAAGACCTCGGCCAACTCCCTGAAAGATGGAAGTCCTTTGAGGGGCACAAAGTGAGCCATATTGGAAAACCGATCAACGATCATAAGGATGACCGTGTGTCCCTTAGATGCAGATAACTCGACTATAAAATTGATGGACAAGTGTGACCAAGGGCACTCGCCATTAGGAACTGGTTGAAGCAGCTCCAACAGAAGATGTCTAGGGGTCTTGTTACAAGCACATGTGAAACTTGCTGCTACGAATGCTGAGCAGTCTGCCCTTAAACTAGGCCACCAGAAGAGCCAAGAGATGGACCATATTAATTGGTCACGACCAATATGTCCAGCGACCTTAGAGGAGTGATACGTCTCCAGCAACCTAGTACAGAGAGGCTTGGGGACGAAACATTTACCACTGGGCTTATCTATCCGTGCAGCAGCTAGAGAGGACAAAATATCCTCCCCCAAAGGAGAAGTAATACTTGTACAAATGGCGGCTAGGATATGGTTGGATGGAATGATAGGCATCGGAGGAATCACAACCTTCGGATCCGACCCGAACTGATGGGAAAGAGTGTCCGCTAATACATTCTTCGTACCAGGAGGATAGGAAACCACATAATTGAATCTGGAAAGAAACATCGCCCATCTGGCCTGATGGGGGGGGGGGAGCCTTTTAGCCTCTGATAGATACATCAGATTCTTTTGGTCTGAGAATCAGGACTGGGGAACTAGTCCTCTCCAGCAGGTAAAGCCATTCTCAAAGTGCGAGAATAATGGCCAGGAGTTCCCGATCCCGAATATCATACAGACTTTGTGTCTTAGACAATTTCTTGGAAAAAACCCACATGGAAGTAAGATTTTCCCAGGGGCCGAGCGCTGGGACAGGAGGAAGCTTACTCCTGACTCAGACGCATCAACCTCCAATGTAAATGGCAGGGCGGGATTGGGGTTGGACAGGATAGAAGCCTTGGCAAAGGCAGCTTTCAAATTGTCAAATGCCTGAAGCGCTCTAGAAGACCAGTCAGACAGATTCTCCCCCTTGTGCGTCATGTCAATGAGTGGCTTAACCACCATGGAAAAGTTTCTTATAAATTTTCTATAGTAATTTGTGAACCCCAAAAATCTCTGAACGTCTTTTAATCCCACCAGATAAGGCCACTGCAGAACTGCTAAGAGTTTTTGTGGGTCCATAGCCAGTCCAGATGAGGAAATCACATAACCGAAGAATGTCACCTGGGACTTGTGGAATTCACACTTACCTAATTTACAGAATAACTTATTCTCCCTCAGTCATTGCAAGAACAATGCAACATCCGCTTGATGTGCTTCTAAGGTTAGTGAGTGGATAAGACTATCATCCAAACAGACCACCAAACATCTTTGTAGTAGATCTCTTAACACATCATTAATGAATTCTTGGAAGACTGCCGAGCATTGCATAAACCAAACGGCATCACCAAATATTCATAATGTCTGCTGCAAGTGCCCTTCCTTAATTCTTACAAGGCTGTAGGTTGGCCCTTAGATCAAGTCTGGTGAACACATTCGAACCCTTAATTCGATCAAACAATTCTGTAATCAAAGGCATGGGGTATGCATTCTTGACCATCAGTTTATTCAGACCTCTGAGATGAATACATGGTCTTAAACTCCCCATCCTTCTTTTTTAAGAAAAAGAATCCTGCAACTGCAGGCGAGGAGGACTTGCAAATAATTCCTCTGGCTAGGGCATCAGACACAATCATCCATGTCTTTATTCTTCTCTACCGACAGAGGGTAAACACAGCCTCTAGGAGGTACGGCCCCTGGAATTAAATCAACAGTACAGTAATAAGGCCTGTGTGCCAGCAATGTACTAGCCTCTACCTTATTAAATACTTCACTGAAAGACTGGTACCCTGCAGGTAACGAGGACGAGGTACAAAGTATTCTGGTAGGCTGCTGTAGACAGGATTTGGCACAGTAAGGAGACCAAGACAAAATGTTGCACGTTTGCCAATTTATTCTGGGGTTGTAAGTCTGTAGCCAGGGGAACCCCAGAATTATTGCATAGTGAGGAGATTTTATAATTTGAAATTGTAGGGTCTCTGTGTGGAGAGCCCCTGCCCTTAGAGACAAAGGACACATCTCATGTGTCACATGTGACGGTTGTAATGGTCTACAGTCAATCGCTTCAATAGCCAATGGAGATGAACGTGGCATCAACGGAATATCGTGTTTGGCTGCAAACTCAGTATCCATGAAATATCCAGCAGCTTCAGAGTCAACCAAGGCTGGAGCCGTAACTGAAGATGCACATCAGGATACAATCACCTCAAGGACTGTGAAACTCTAGCCAGGGTCTGTCCCCAACATAACCCTAGGTGTGAGCATTTCCCAAATGGGTAGGACAGAAATGCAGCAAGTGGCCCACTTTACCAAAGTATAGGCAATGGCCCTCTCTCCTCCGGAAAGCCCTCTCATCCCCGGAAAGGCATGTGAAGCCCAATTGCATAGGTTCACCTCTGGCAGACTCAGAACCAGGAGCCATGGGAGGTGAGGGAGGACTGGGTGGGA
Organism: Rhinophrynus dorsalis; assembly: GCA_037306005.1. Lineage (NCBI taxonomy): Eukaryota > Metazoa > Chordata > Amphibia > Anura > Rhinophrynidae > Rhinophrynus > Rhinophrynus dorsalis. The sequence continues at coordinate 300,185,960 of CM074718.1, forward strand.
GAGTAAAGTTAGGCACCAAATGAGAAGTGGGTCTATGCACACATTCTCTGAATGAAAGTCTCTCTCTGAGCCTAGTATCAATAGATATATTAAAAAGGTTATAAGTACGTTCAGATCTTCTGGCAGCTCACGGGCTGCCGTCTAATCCTTATTTGAGTCACTCAGACCCTGCGAAAATGCAGCTACTAGTGCTTCATTGTTCCAGCCCACCTCTGCTGCCAAGATGTGAAACTCAATCGCATATTCGGCTATAGTACGTACGCCCTGCCATATGGTCATGAGTCGTTTCGCTGTGGATGCTGCTTGGGCTGGAACAACAAAGACCCTGAGGAATACACCCACAACCACTTTAATGTTGGCTACAATGTTTTTTCCATCTCCCACAAGGGATTGGCCAATGCCAATGCCTTACCGGACAACAGTGAAATCATGAAACCGACCTTGATTCGTTCACTTGGAAAGGCATGTGGTACTAATTCCAGGAATATGCCCACTTGGTTAAGAAAACCTCTACAGAGCATAGGCTCTGAGGAAGGGGAGTGGTACCAGACAACCCACGAACCGTACTAGTCTCAGGGTTAGCAGGCACCACCGGTACTGAGGGAGTCACCGGTTGACGAGTAGCCTGACCAAGGTGTACGGTACGGTTTAAGAGCATCTGCATGGCAAATGACAACTGATTGATCCTTTGATCCTGTGTGTCCATTCTGGCCAGAATGCTCTGAACTGGTTCACCTGTACCTTCAGTACTCATGGCCCTTTTGTACTGTCATGGTAAATGAACCACATGACAGAGGTACAGGTGAATTTAACCAGTTTATTTAAGATCAATATGCAGGAGCAAACACACTTCCCCAACCTTCTAGGAACAGGCATGAGGATAGTGCACAGACAATTCCCCAACCGTCTTAGGAACAGGCGTGAGGACAGTGCACAGTCCACTACCCAGGAGCTGACACTGAGTTGGAACCTGTGTCCACTTAGTTGCCAAGGCAGTACTGGACGAAGAACCAGCCAATGATACCCAGAGCGAGTAAGCAGAAACCTACGTAGCTAGGGATCCAGGCAACTAGAACGGGACCGGGTCACAGATAGGTAATAGTATGGAAGGCACGGAGCGTAGACTGCCGGGACCGTACCAGAGATGAGACTAACTCTGAGGCTGCCGAGCGGAAGGCAACTTGCAACAATACCAGAGAGGTAAATGTCGAGCTAGGCTGTATGGAGCAAGAGGCAACAGAAACCAATAATGACAGAGTGGTAGTCAGACTGTACTGGAGATAAGCATGGAGCGGGTAGTCAGACAGAGCCACAGTCAAATACCGGGTAGTCAGCCAATATCGGGGTCAGATCGGAGCGGATTGTCAGACAAGCCAGGGTCATACACGGATCAGGTAGTCAGACAGAGCCACTAGTCAAATACCATAGCGAGTAGTCAGACAAAGCCAAGGATCGAGCCAGAGGATACACGGAAGCCAAGCTAGGGTTAAACAAGAGCAACAGTGTCAGTCTCAGAGATGGACAAACACAGAAGTAGTTCGAGACAGGACAGGATGGCCCAGTCGACAAACACTGAAGAAGTTCGAGACAGGGCAGATTTGCCTAGTCGACATACACTGAAGAAGTTTGAGACAGGGCAGGATGGTCTAGTCAGCAGACACTGAAGATGTTCAAGACGGGGCAGGATGGCCTAGTCGACAAACACTGAAGAAGTCTGAGACAGGGCTACTCTGGATAGGGCAGTCGACTTGGCGGTAATGGTCGAGGGACTACAACTCCACTGCTCTCCACTAGTCAGAGGTTTAGGAAGGGTTGACCAGATGTCAAGCTCCACCCCGTCGACAGTAGTACAGGCGGGAAGCAGGGAATGTCGACTGCCCTCAACTAGTCGGAGGTATTAAGGGGGATCGACCAGATGTTGGGGTCAACCCTGTCGACTAGTTGGACGGGGGAAGGCAGGAAGATGTTGAGTCCCTACACCCTCGACTGGCCGGGGCAGTCACTGGAGCAATTGGTGATGGCAACCCGACTCAACCAGAGAGCCTGAGGTGTAGGGACGAGCAGACTGGAGACGGACTATAGGTACAGAAGCTAGAGAGTCAGATCTGGATGAGAAGATCAACCTGAGTCGGAGCTTGGGAGCAGCTGAAGGGACTCCTGTTGCGCAGCAGAAGGAGTCATAAGAAAAGCATGGTCGAGGATAGCGGAGGTCAAGCAGATACTAAGACAAGAAGCTAGGGAATCAGACGGAGGCGTAGTCAGGAGAGAAGCCGGGTCGAGATCCTAGACAGAAGGCAGGAGACAAGGTCAAAAATCAAGGCAAGGTTAGATACACGGATTCAGGAACTCTGTGACAAAGACTATCAGAATATTGGAGCTAAAATCGAGCAAGACTAGGAGGTTGACCCAGGTAGATAATGCCTGCAGCAGCCAATAGGGATGACGGTAGGAGAAACGATCTGAAGGAGCATGACAAACAGCAAGTAGTAACACACAAATACACCACGAAATGCCAACTAAGCCCAGCTCTCAGGCCGTATAAAAGGCTACAACTGGAGTCGGAACACAATTGGCCAATTAGTGCCAAAGCATACAAAATAGCGAGCACAATGTCAAAGACGCACGCCAGAAACATAGAGGCCAGGAGAGGACGGCAGCGCTTGGCAATGCTGCAGCTCGTAAGCCAGAGGAGACAGGACAGGAAACATCACAAGCAGGCAACAGTCACGGGCACTGTGATAATATGCTAAGGCCTTCCTGGAAAGTCTAGCAGAATCAAAGGGCTCTTCAGTAAAATACGCATTAGCCACAAGGATCTTAAAAACACCCAGAACAGCTTGGTAACATAGTAAATTAGATTAAAAAAGACACACACCCTTCAAGTTCAACCTTTGTCTCCTCTTTAAGAGTGTTTCAATGGATAGCATCTAATTGTTATTCCAGCTCAAACAGCAATGGCCCATGTCACTAAGTGCAACATAGAGCGGTACCAGAAAATTCACCTTTAAAAGTGAATCCAGGCATTTATTTGCCAGGTCTTTAAGCACCTCCAAATCCATAAGTTGAAATGCTGTAAGTTTAGAAAGGCAAGACATTTGAGGGTCTATGAATAGAAGTCTCTCCCATCAGGCGTTGTCCATTCCTCCAGCACTACCTGATCTAAGGAACAGTGAGGAGTGAAAATTGTGGTATCTCCTTTTTTACATCGTAACACTGTAACATAATAAATTAGGTTGAATAAAGACACAAGTCCATCAAGTTCAACCTTCTCCTCATATCCCAGTAACTGAGAATGTTATAGCTTTCCTGCTACTAATTAAGTTAGTCTTTATCAGACCTTCCTGATCTACCTACTAATAAACAGTATAACTCTGTATGTTCCCTTTTGAAAGAAATGTGTCTAATCTTCTCTTACATGTATCCATTGTATCTGCCATAACCACCTCCTTGGGCAATGAATTATACAATTTTTACAGACCTTACTTTAAAAAAACCTTTCCTCTGCTGAAGTCTAAACCTCCTTTCCTCTAATCTCAAGGGGTGTCCCCTGGTCACCTGATCAGGCCTTGGAATAAATAGCTCACTGCAGAGATTCTTGTATTGCACCTCTTAAACATATCAGGGGATAAAGAACATGAGTCTGAGGCCTCATAGACCTTCAAGGTCTCCTGAATTGCCCACATAAGACCCTAAGCAGGTGAGCCAGGGTCTTCTTCGAACAAATCCCCATCATAAGCCTGTTCCAGGGGAAGAGGTGTAACTAGAAGCCTCCGGGCCTTGGTGCAAGAATTGCCATGGCCCCTCTGACCACATTGGCCCCCTCTACATTGCCCCCCAATCTCCACAATGCCCCCAACTCCTACCTCCTTGGTGGTCCAGTGGCATAGCAGGAGAGACCTCTATGCAGGTTGAGCTCCCGCGCGGTCCTCTTCAGTAATGCAGAGCTCTGATGATGTCATCTCCCAGAGCTCTGCATTACTAGAGTGCTGGAGGGAGATAGCAATGATCAAGTTGTGGGCGCCAGGTCTGTGTGTGTGTGTGTGGGGGGGGGGGGTAGCTGGGCCCCTGGAGTGAAGGGCCCGGTCGCAGGTGCAACCCCTATAGTTACACCACTGTCCAGAGGATATTTCCCTCCCAATATAACTGATGAAAATGTATTTTAGGGGATGATACAGAGGATGGTATATTACATACAGAAGATATCAGGGATTTAACCCATACAGGCTCATTTTCTATAACTGTGTAGGGGCCACAGAACAAGAGGAACAAAGTAACAGCAGATTCATTTGGAAGAATAATCTGACATGAGAAGACCCCTGAAGCCCTGGTGGATTTTGACTTACTGCTACCTCCCTTGTGATAAGACACAGAAGACCCCAAATAAAGAACACAGTACAAATCTTTAACAAAAAAAATACATATTTGCCTGCAGGGGTTGAATAGAGAACTGTAACGGTTTTCAGGCAAAGCCAGACACAATCATAAAATATAAATAACCACCTTTATTTATAATGTACAGCAAATAATAATATAGCCCACACAACCCCAGAACTCAGGATGATAGTACCCAGGCTCCTACCCGGAGCCGCACACTGTGCTGCGCACTGCACTACTGCAAGATACTGGAGACTAGGCCCAAAGCGCGGATGAAACAACAGAGGGGATAGTACTGATGCACCAGTCTCCACTCCGGGTCACAAGATCAGAGACAACAGGGAGCGAGAGCAGGCCTAAACCACGGAACACCGAGACTGATGGCCAGGCACTCTAGGAGGGTACTGAGCAAGTAGTCGGCAAGAACCAGAGGTCATACAACCGGGGACTACACGGAGCGAGTTAGTCAGCCACAGGTCAGAACCAATGTGGGTAGTCAGACAAGCCGGGGTCATACACGGAGTGGATTCTCAGATAAAGCATGGGTCACAACGGAGCACAAGAGACACTGGTGGAAACACCAAGTAAGGGCAAAGACTCCAAGGCCCAGGGAGGTTTATAGAGGAGCAGAAGTATGCGGGACTCAATTAGGCCACCCAGAATAGGCCCATAAACAGGCGTCCGTGCTAGTGCCTGTTACCTGATGTCAGCAATGAGGAAGTAGCCGGAGGCCATGCTGGACGGCGGCCAAATAGAGGTAGGAAGCACAGGAAAACTTAGCCTTTAAGGGAGACTGTGATATGAACACCAGGAGGGACAATCCAGCATTGCATGTTGACCGTTACTATGAAAAAAGGAAGAGGGTAAGCATAGAACCTCCTCTTCCAAATCCTTCATGAGAACTGAAGTTTTGTTTTCCCTCCAAATATAAAAAATTGCTGTGTTCATTCACCTACCCCAAGGGCAACCCTTTAGCTACCATAGAAAGGGGTAAAATAATTAGCCCCCTCTAGCCCACCAAAATCTACCCAGTGAGGCTAGCATCCATTTCGTAAAGATGCCGCTGGCCCATAATGAAGACTGACTAATATGGGGTAAAATTTTAGCAAATCAAGAAGGTGGAAGAAGGGGAATGGAGCTGATGGGTAAGAACAGCACTACTAGAATCTGGATGCTAGAAAGAAAGGGGCATACCCAGAGGACCTGCGCACTCTGAAAACCTTAATACTCCTCAGACTTCTATACATAAGTTTTGCTCACAAATAGCCAAGCAGAAAGAAGAGGAGAATGGTTGAGCGAAAAAGCCATTCTCTAGCAGACTCAGTCCCTTAACAGCTTGAACTCTGGTCCATATCCATCAAGACCAGAGATAGGAACCCACTTAATGTGGGATACAGCCTCATATAAGTTAAGAAAATAAAATGAAGACTAGCTAATAGAAACTTTGCCTCGATTCACATCCTTTGAGGCCAGTCACTTTTAAAACAGAGCATGTCTGGTGGGGGTAGAATGGAATAGGGAGGGAGTCAAGATAGACTTTTAAAGGCAAGTGTCTTGCCCTCCTTGCCAGTGGATACTTTACCCCCATGGTTCCTGTGTCCAACAATGGATGACAGGCAAAATTGGATTTAGTCTTACCTTGTTAAATCCTTTTTCCTTTGTCCATATGGAATACATGTACCATGAGTATTGATCTTGGGAAGGCGGAACACATCATAAGACAAGGCCTCCCCTTCTGCAGGCCAACTTAGTCCCGCCTCCAGTTTTTGATGTGAGACAAACTCACCAGTTAAGGAAAGGGAGAGAAGTAGTAGTAAAGTCCAGGGAAGGAAGACTGAAGGAGGACTCCCAGGTTCAGACAGGAGAGATCAAAGGATGTCCCTTTTTCTGGGTGGGAGACCTGTATTGCATATAGTCTAAGAGAAAAGGATTTAACAAGGTAAGGCTAAAATCCTATTTTCTCTGTCGTCTAATATGGAATATAGATACCATCAGGATATACCAACAGTAGGCTCCCAGAGGTGGGAAGAAGAAAGGATCTCACGCCTGTTACCCATGATACCGGAGTTCTCTAGGACTAACCAGAATTGAAAGAGCACAAATCAAATGATGTGTCAACGGACACTGAAAAATTAGCACAGCACACAAAAAAAAAAAAAAAAGAGCCAGTCGGGCTCAAACAGCTGAACATCAATAAGGCACAGGAAATGAGAGCTCCTTAGACAGGCAGAACTGCCTGAAGGACCTTTCTGCCAAAGCTGGCTACAGCCAAAGCCATCAACATGATAGAGCTTGGCAAAGGTATGCAAAGAGGACCAAGTAGCAGCCTTGCACAACTGCTCAGCCAAAGCCTGATTCTTGTAGGCCCAGGAGGCCCCAACAGACCTGGTGCAATGTGCTGTGAAGGGAACAGGTTTCTTCCTGAGTTTGTATGCCCTACGAATGGTAAACTTAATCCAAGAGGCAATAGTGACCTTGGAAGCAGCCTGACCAGTCCTGGGACCCTCAGGAATGACAAACAGAGAATAAGTCTTACGGCACTGAACCACATCCAACAAGTGGAGATTTCTTTCCTTGTCAGACTTCGGGTCAGGACAAAAAGAAGGTACAACAATCTCCTGAATGATGTGGAGCTCAGCGATCACCTTAGGCTGAAATTGCTGAGAGGTTCGAAGTACAGCCTTTGTTGTGAAAACCCAGGAAAGGTGGCTGGCAAGACAAAGCCTGCTATTCAACAACCCTACGGTCTGAGGCCATAGCCAAAAAAAAAAAAAGGCCATCTTCCATGTCAATAGACACAAAGAAATAGTAGCAAGGGACTCAAAGGGAGGCCTCTGCAGAACTCCCAGAACCCAATTATGGTCCCACAGAGGTGTGTGGAGTCTTGAAGGTAGGGAAAGCATGAGCGACTCCAAGAATGAACACCTTGATATCAGGCAGAATGGCAATACGCCTCTGGAAAACCCAGAAAGCGCAGAAATTTGAACCCTCAAGGAATTCAAGATGAGCCATTTTGTTCATACCATCTTGAAGAAAGGACAAAACCACCGGAAGGTTAAAGTTATGTGAAGACAGGTCCCTGTCCACACACCAGAATGAAAAAACAGACCAAACCTTATGGTAGGCCTTAGAGGAAACAGGCTTCCTAGCCTGGATCATATTAGAAACAACCTCAGGAAGGAAACCCTTTCTCCTCAAGACGTGGGCTTCAACAGGCATTCTGTCAAAGCCAGCTTCTCCATGTCCTCTTTCCAAAGGTAGCCCTGAAGAAAGAGGTGTGGTCTGGGTGGCAGTGGAAATAGATCTCGAATGGAAAGACTCACCAGTTCCACAAACCACGTCCTCTTGGTCCAATAAGGAGCGATCAGGATCACAGTTGTCAGTCCATCCTTATCTTCCGGGTGCACCCTGAGGTGAATCAGAGGAAAGACATTAGCGAACAGGAAGAGCCATAGAAACTCCATTGCATGCCCCAAATGAGAACAAAACACCGGAACCTTCCGGCTGTCCCTTGTGGCCATTAGGTCTATTTGTGGCAGTCCCCACTGTTGCACTCACGAAAAGTGTGCTTTTGTCAAAGTGCTTTTGTATAAGTGAGCAGTTGATGCATTACAGCGGCTGAAAAGTGGTTATTATATACTGATTTTAGGTTTGCATTTTAACCTGCAGTAAGAAGGTTAAAAAGTTCTTTGGTCTGGGGAGTGTGTGCAATTAGTTAAGGATGGGGATTGTAAGCAATCACCTGTGTTGGTCTGTATAAAGACAAGTAACAGAACTCTCAGATCTTGCTCACAAAAAGTGTGCTTCTTTCAAAGTGCTTATGCACCAGTTGGCGCATCACAGCAGTTAGAGCAACAGAGGAGTAAGAGAAACAAAGGTAAATCAATTGTTTACATTTTAAGAACTCACATTTGCACCATACATGATGAGCAAGCTTGGAGATCTCACTCAGTGCACATCTTCTCATATGCATGCATGCTTGGAACAGCAGTTCCAGGTTCCAAATCGCTGTAGCAAGTGTGAGCTAGTGGCCTTTCTGGAAGCTCAGATTGGAGCTCTGGAGAGTCATATTGCAACACTGAGAGATACTGACAACCTTAAAAGGCGTTTAGCTGAGTCACCTAGCAATGAGGGAGGATATCAGCCAGAAGGGAACCAGGCATATAGTTGGGTGATGGTTAGAAGAGGTTGAAGCGGGATAGGGAAGAGGAAGAGGGCAGCCAGTCCTGAATTTTTCCACCCCAACAAATTTGCTCATTTAAGTGAAGATGTTGGTGAGGAAAACTCAGAGAGAACAGTTTTCTCCAGCAATTCCACTTCTAACAGCCAGGATAACAGATCCTCTAGCATAGAGGGGATCCAGAATAAAGAGAAGTCTAGGCAGGTTGTGGTGGTGGTAGGGGACTCTATTATTAAGAGTACAGATAGGGTAACCTGTGGCTCTGATAGCAGCAACCAAATGGTTTGCTGTCTCCCAGGTGCCCGGGTTCGGCATGATGCAGACAGAGTGGACAGATTATTGGGAGGGGCTGGAAAGGATCCAGCTGTCTTGGTGCATATTAGTACCAATGACAAAGTAAGAGGAAGATGGAGAGTCCTAAAAGGTAATTTTAGGGATTTAGGGAGTAAGATTAGGAACTGGACCTACAAGGTAGTATTCTCAGAGATACTATCTGTGCCATTCACTATATCAGAGCGACAACAGGAGATTAGGGAGCTTCATGCATGGCTAAAGTCTTGGTGTAAGAAGGAGGGCTTTGGGTTTTTAGAGCACTATGTTGATTTTGCTTTGGGGTACAATCTCTATAGTAGGGATGGATTGTACCTGAATGCAAGAGGGTCTCAAGTGCTTGGGGAGAGGATGGCTAGGCGGTTGGAGATTTTAAACTAGGAAGGGGGGAAGGGGCCAGTAAATACTGGGCTAGACAGTAAAGAAAGGGAAGACGATGTAGTTAATAACCAGGTGGGTGGATCTTGGGGCTTGGTTAGTACACATAATAGGGAGAAGTCTATAAACCATATTAGAATTAAATCACAAATGGAACATGGCAGAAGCATGGCTCACAAATACTGTGTGCTCTGGAATAAGTGGACAGTTGGGACATCACAGCATTGGAAAAGGTTTATAATATACTGATTTTGGGTTTACATCCTAACCTGCAGTAAAAAGGTTAAAGGGTTAAAGTTTAAAAGGTTGTTTGTTCTGGGAGTGTATGAAATTAATTAAGAGTGGGGGTTTGTGAACAATCACCTGTGTAGGCCTGTATAAATATAGGTACAGGACTCACAAAGAGTGATCACAAATACAGTGTGCTCTGGAATAAGTGGACAGTTGGGACATCACAGCATTGGAAAAGGTTTATAATATACTGATTTTGGGTTTACATCCTAACCTGCAGTAAAAAGGTTAAAGGGTTAAAGTTTAAAAGGTTGTTTGTTCTGGGAGTGTATGAAATTAATTAAGAGTGGGGGTTTGTGAACAATCACCTGTGTAGGCCTGTATAAATATAGGTACAGGACTCACAAAGAGTGATCACAAATACAGTGTGCTCTGGAATAAGTGGACAGTTGGTGCATCACAGCAGTTAGTGCAACACAGGAGTTAGAGGAACAAAGGTAAATTGTTTACATTTTTAAGAACTCACATTTGCACCATACATGATGAGCAAGCTTGGAGATCTTACTCAGTGCACATCTTGCCATATGTATGCATGCTTGGAACAGCAGTTCCAGGATCCATACAGCTGTGGCAAGTGTGAGCAAGTGGCTTTTCTAGAAGCACAGATTGGAGCTCTAGAGAGTCATATTGCAACTGAGAGATATTGACAACCTTGAGAGGAGTCTCTTGCTAACTGAGCAGAGTCTAGCTGGGTCAACTAGCAAAGAGTCAGATAGAAGGGACCCAGGCACATAGTTGGGTGACAGAAGTGGTTGCAGTGGGGGAGGGAAGAGGAAGACGGCAGCCAGTCCTGAGTTTTTCCATCCCAACAAATTTGCTCATTTAAGTGAGGATGTTGGGGAGGCAAACCCAGAAGTGGAATTGCTGGAGAAGATTGTTCTCCCTAACAGGAAGAATCACAGCTATTAATGCAAATAGAAAAGGCTTCTCAAACAGGGAGAACTATAATTATGGGGGATTTTAATTATCCAGAAATAGACTGGAAAAATGGAACAGCTAATTCTGCTAAAAGCAGTAAGTTTCTGAACTTATTGAATGACAATTTTTTGTCTCAACTAGTGCAGACCTCAACCAGAGGGAATGCGTGTCTGGATCTGGTAATAACTGACAATTAAGAACTTATCTCTAACATCCAAGTAAGGGAGCACTTGGGGATTCATTCATCCCTTGGTCTCGTTGACTGGGATAGAATATTTTCAGGGAAAAAACACAGAAGGTAAGTGGAATGCCTTCAAAATAACATTGCAAAAATTTAAATTTAAATTTATCCCTGTTGGAAACAAATACAAAAGAAGCAAATTAAAATCAATGTGGCTAACCAGTAAAGTAATTCATGAAACAAACAACAAGAAAGAGGCATTTAAACATTATAAAGCTGAGGGATCAGCAGAGGCATTGGCAGAATACAAAAATGCCAATAAAACCTGTAAAAAGGCTATTAAATTAGCTAGACTGGAGAACGAAAAAAATATTGCTAAGGAGAGCAAGAGCAACCCCCAAAAATTCTTTAAATGCATTAATGGCAAAAAATTAAAGTCTGATACTGTTGGGTCCTTGTTATCTGATACAGGTGAGATTATAAAGGGGGACAGAGAGAAGGCAGATATTTTAAATAATTTCTTTTCTTCTGTTTTTACCAAGGAAGACCCAATGGACAAGAATCTGCAAACTACTTTTACAGAACAGTCACAGCAAACATGGGACTGGCTAAAACAAGAAAAAAAGTGTTAAAACAATTGACTGGTGTTAAGGTAGACAAAGCCCCGGGGCCAGATGGTATACAACCACGGGTAATTAAAGAGCTAAGCCAGGCCCTGGCCAGACCGTTATATTTGATTTTCAGGGATTCTTTTATTTCAGGTATGGTGCCCATGGATTGGCGTAAAGCAGATGTGGTGCCCAAATTTCAAAAGGGATCAAAGTCACAGCCAGGAAACTACAGACCTGTAAGCTTGACATATGTGGTAGGGAAGCTGTTTGAAGGGTTGCTAAGGGAATATATTCAAGAATTCAGCTGAAACAGGAATATCATTAGCAAGAGCCAACATGGCTTTGTGAAAGACACATCTTGTCAAACTAACTTGATCACATTTTATGAAAAAGTGAGTAAAAATAAAGATGCGGGAACAGCGGTTGATGTGATCTATTTAGACTTTGTCAAGGCATTTGATACGGTTCCACACAAGAGGTTACTGTACAAATTGAATGAAATAGGCCTAGGGGAAAACGTTTGTGTGTGGATTGGAAATTGGCTGAAAGATAGAATGCAAAAAGTGGTAGTGAATGGCAAGTTCTCCAACTGGATAAATGTGATAAGTGGAGTACCTCAGGGATCTGTCCTGGGTCCTCTTCTTTTTAATTTGTTTATTAATGACCTCCCAGAGGGCATAGGGAGCCATGTATCAGTGTTTGCTGAACTGGATGTGTCTTCATTACAAGAGGATTTGGACAAATTGAGTAACTGGGCAGCAAATGAGATTCAATATAGACAAGTGTAAAGTTATGCATTTTGGGTATAATAATAAAAATGCAACATATAGTTTAAATGGGGAAATCTACTAATGAAAAGTATTTGGGAGTAATGGTAGACAATAGACTTAGCAATAGCATGCAGTGCCAGCTGGCAGCTGCAAAGGCCAATAAGATATTGGCATGTATTAAAAGGGGTATTGACTCAGGGGAGGAAGATATTATTATGACTCTTTACAGGTCCATGGTAAGACCCCACCTAGAATATGCTGTTCAATTCTGGGCGCCCTTTCTGAAGAAGGACATTATGGAACTAGAGAAAGTGCAGAGGAGGGCTACAAAACTAGTAAGGGGAATGGAAAGTTTTAGCTATGAAGAGAGGCTACAAAAGTTAAACTTGTACACACTAGAGAAACCGCGTCTTAGAGGGGATATGATAACACTATATAAATATGTTCAAGGCCCATATAAAGGGCTTTCAAAAGACCTGTTCATTAACAGAACAGTACACAGGACAAGGGGCCACCCGCTTAGACTTGAGGAAAGGAGACTTAATCTACAACAGTGGAAGGGTTTCTTTACAGTAAGGATAATAAAGGTATGAAATTCACTGCCTGAGGAGGTGGTGATATCGAATACATTGGATGCCTTTAAAAAGGGTCTGGATACTTATTTAAAAGAGCATAACATAGAGGGCTATGTATGTTAGTATTGGGATTAATTTTTAGTTAGGGCTTGTTGATCCAAGGAGAAATCTGATTGCCATTTGGAATCAAGAAGGAATTTTTTCCTCCCATTCAAGGCAGAATTTGAAATTGCTATATTGAGGGTTTTTTTTGCCATCTTTTGGATCAACAATGGTTTACAGGAATAGGAAAAGGGTTGAACTAGATGGACGCAAGTCTTTTTTCAACCTAAATTACTATGTTACTATGTAACTAAAGCTCTCTGACAGCACGGAAATATCACTCTCAATGTCCCAAATACCATGAAGATTAATTGGAGCTTATTTTATAGTGAAAGATTACTATCATTAGCAAGTCTATCTGTCATAAAATTAATATTTTCTCAATTGCTTGCAATGTGTTGCCAACCCCTGGCATACAAAGGGTTATAACATCTACTGACAATGAAAAATAAAGAATACATTTGCAAAGGTATAATCTGGAGATTAAAACTATTGTTCTGTATGCTTAAACTTCCCACCTCTGTTTTTGTTCCAGTTTGATTTCTTCTACTGTCAGCTTGTAGAAATCATCAGGAATGTCAAAGTATGCAGCCTGAGAAGATGGTGTGAAGATTCGCAGTTGCCGTTCTAGGGTAAGTATTAGAGGTTCTGCACTCAGCAATGCATCACAGTGCCGTTGCAGAGCATCAAGTCTCTCCACTGCTTTATTGGTCAGGATAAAGAACTCATCCTGCACATCTGCAACATGAAGTACACAACAACAATGTAATCCATCTACTGTACACATACAGATAACTGCATCCATTCCCACAACTCAAAACATGGACTTTACTCACCTTGTCCTGGGACAGGTAGGATCTTCTCAAATCCAACTGCCTCAAAAAATTCATGGGTTCCTGCCAAACCACCAATTCTCTCCTGGGAATATAGTGGGGAGAAAAAAAATCAGACAGACATGTAGAAACATTTGGAAGGTAAAAGACTAGAAAGGATTACTCCCATATCCCCCTTTACTGGTCTCACCTGGAACACCTTATTGGAAAGTTTGATTTTGTAATATTTTTCTTCATCTGGGTGACTGATAATGTTGTTCAGGTACCTAAGTGAAGAGAAGGAGGATCAAAGCTGTGCTCAACAGAGTGGCATTCTGTAAAGATTAAAGGGGAGGGGGGCTATATATATATATATAGAATATACACACATATATATATATATATATATATATATATATATATATATATATAACTGGTTACTAACTTAGTCAAATTACTGATGTATGTGTATATCATACAGTATTCAGGTATAGTAAAAAATCCCTTAATTCAACATTTTCCACATAACCAAGCAAATTAAAAGCTATCCTGCTGCCAAATAAGTTAGCTTTTCCGCAACTTCCTGTTTTGCCTACTAATATACAGTATAACTGCAAGCTATTAGTATTTATTTTGGTCAGTTTCTACATAGTGAATGATTTATTTATTATTATTATAAGAAAGTGCAAGAGACATTACAAATGTCAAGTATTAGTTCATCACAGCATACAAAATTGTGGAAAGGTAATAAACGGAGTTGTAAAAGAAAATACCTGGTTCCATCAGAATAAGACCTAGTATTCAAATCTATGATATGAATGGTGTTACTCCTGAATATTTTAATGGCTTACTCTTAACTCTATTGCCACCTGCAATACTCTAAATAAAATACCAAAGTAAGTGAAACAAATGCAAACAGATGACAAAAAAAGCTCCAATCAATTTGTATACTGTGAAGTTGTAAAAGAGTACATCACACATTATTGTGACTGAATGTCATGTCGCCCGCCGCACACATACTAGTGCGGGCGGAGCTCACCTCGTGGCCGTCCGGTTGCCTCTCCCGACTCCCTGCTGTTCCCCACTTGCAAATGCAGGCGGGCGGCTCCCGCTTGTCAGCCGCCCGCCACGGCGGTTACCTCTCTCCTCTCCCCGCTGCCTCTCAGTGGCCGGTGGCCACACAGCACACCTCAGCAGAGGGTCCCAGCGCGCACACATCCAGCCATGCTGGCTGGATGTGTGCGCGCCCTGCTAGCGGTGTTAAAGCCCCCAGGGTGTTGCCATGGCAACGTGGTGTTCGGCTCCGCCTCCCTGCTACCTCCACACGCCCCCAGTCTCAGCTATAAAAGCCCAGAGCTCACTATGGGCTTTGCTCAGTCACACTGTGCTTCACTTGTATGTTGCCAGCAGCTCTCCAGTCCTTGATCCTGTTTTCTATGACCTTTGACCTCCTGACTCTCTGGCTTCTTATCAGGTTCAGCTCTCTAGTATCCTGATCCCAGCCTGATCTCCTTGGACTTCGCTGCCCTCCGGTATCCTGACTTCGGCTTGACCCCTGGACTTCGCAGCTCTCCGGTATCCTGACTTCTGCCTGACTCCTTGGACTTCGCTGCCCTCCGGTATCCTGACTTCGGCTTGACCACTGGACTTCGCAGCTCTCCGGTATCCTGACCTCTGCCTGACCCTTTGGACTTCGCTGCTCTCCGGTATCCTGACTTTGGCTTGAACCTCTGGACTCTGCCGCTCTCTGGTTTCCAGACTCCAGCTGGGCCAACGGACCTCCTTCCACCTTTCTGTTGCCCATGCTCGCAGACTACTCAAGGAGGGGGTCTATAATCTGACTCAGCCCTCTCCCTGGGTGCTGCTTCAGCAAGGGTGACAACTTGCCTCTGGGTTCCTGCTTCTGAAAAGTGAGTACACCTCTACTACAAACATAACAGAGTGACTGAGCCTGAATGGAACCCGCAAGTGTCACCGACGCTATCACCGCACTCTCCCGCCAGCTCGCTGCTCTAGCACAAACTATGGAGGACTTACAGGCCGGGCAGACTCATCTCCAACATCAGTTGCGAGAACTCCAGACTTGTCCCACTCTGCCGACTACTCCTCTTCTTCCTCCAACAGGTGCTCCGCCTTCTGAGGGAGCTTCCACCCCGGAACCCAGGATACCCTTACCAGACCGTTTTACAGGGGACCGTGCCAAGTACAGGACTTTCATTACTTCATGTCAGGTGATGTTCTCTGTTCAACCTAGAACCTACGCCTCCGATTTTGTCAAGATTCGGACTGTGATATCATTGCTTTCTGGGGAGCCCCAGACCTGGGCTCACCAACTGTTACATACCAACGATCCCGTTCTGAGCTCCTGGCACACCTTCCTCCATGCTATGGACTCCCTGTTTGACGATCCTCTTAGGGCTTCATCTGCTCAAGCTGCCCTCAGAGTCCTGCGGCAAGAACGAAGACCAGTAGAGGAGTACATCACGGAATTTCGCACTTTGGCTATTGACAGTACTTGGAATGAATCCGCTCTAATAGACCAATTTCGCCTAGGTTTGTCCGAAGCGCTGAAAGATGAACTGGCACGAGTAGGGATACCCTCATCCCTTGAAGAACTCAATGATCTGGTGCTTCGGATCGACCGTAGACTTCGTGAAAGAAGACTGGAGCGCGCTAGTCAAAGTATTCCACCTCCAAGACGCCCTGCAGCATCTGCTCCCACGGCCAGTGTCCTGACTCCTGCCGCATCCTCTGAGGAACCAATGCAGATTGGATTTGCACGTGGCCCTCTCACTGACGCCGAGAGGACTTACAGACGTGCCAATGACTTGTGTCTCTACTGTGGGAAACCAGGCCACGTGATACGTTCCTGTCCCCGGAGACCCCGTACTCCAGTGGGTAAGACTCTCTTTTCTGATGTCTGTCTTGGTTCTACCTCTGTTAATGGCTCCCCTCACCTATCTGTGTCTCTGTCGTTACAGTGGACCAGTGACAGTATCTCCGTTCCTGCCATCATTGATTCTGGAGCCAGCTCCTGCTTCATTGACCAGGTATTTGCCAAGCAACTCCAGATACCCACTCAGTTAAAACAGACTCCTGTTTTTGTTCAAGTTGTTGACGGTTCTCCTTTGCTTTCCGGACCAGTTACTCAGGAGACGGTACCCTTACAGATGACCTTGGGGAGTTGTCATACCGAAAGAGTGGTCTTCAGTTTGGTACCCTCTCCACTGTTTCCGGTTATCCTGGGACTCCCATGGTTACGCCTGCATAACCCTGCCATTGACTGGGGTACGGGTACCCTGTCTTTTCTATCAGGATTCTGCCGTCAACACTGCCTGGGAACGTCATCCACCCTTCTCCTCTCGCAAGAACGGATTACGGAACCCGTCACAGTTCCAGAGCCTTATAGTGACTATCTAGATGTCTTCGACAAAAAAAAGGCTGATCAACTGCCTCCTAGGCGTAGCTACGATTGCCCGATCGATCTCCTGCCTGGTGCCCCGATACCGTTTGGGAGGATCTACCCTCTTTCTGAACCTGAATTACATCATCTCAAGGTATATATCCAGGAGAACTTAGAAAAGGGATTCATCCGACCATCTACGTCACCAGCAGGAGCAGGAATCTTCTTTGTGGGTAAAAAAGATGGGGGTCTGCGTCCATGCGTGGACTATAGAGATCTGAACAAAATCACGACAAAAAATCGCTACCCTCTTCCTTTGATCCCTGAACTCCTTGACCGAGTGAAAGATGCCACTGTGTTCACCAAACTAGACCTCCGAGGGGCTTACAACTTGGTCCGTATCCGACAAGGGGACGAATGGAAGACTGCTTTCCGGAGTAGATACGGACACTTCGAGTACCTCGTAATGCCGTTCGGACTCTGTAATGCCCCCGCCACATTCCAGCATTTCCTGAACTATGTGTTCCGTGACTACCTGGATTCCTTCCTAGTAATATACCTGGACGATATCCTAATATTTTCACCCACACTTAAGGATCACCGCATACACGTCCGAAAGACCCTACAACGCCTCCGAGAACACCATCTCTATGCCAAACTTGAGAAGTGCTTGTTTGAGACCTCTACAGTCAGTTTCCTAGGTTTTATTTTGGCACCTGGGAGGATCAACATGGATCCCAAGAAAGTATTAGCTGTATTGGAATGGCCAGTACCTACTGATAAAAAAGCAGTCCAGCGGTTTGTAGGGTTTGCTAACTACTATAGAAAATTCATCCGTAATTTCTCTCGCATTATTGCTCCCATCACTGCCTTGACCCGACAAGCCATACGATTTCAATGGACACCTGAAGCTCAAACTGCATTCAATCAACTGAAACAAAGATTTACCTCTGCACCTGTGTTAATGCAACCCAACACTGCACTGCCCTTCTACCTTGAAGTTGACGCATCTGACCTTGCTTTAGGTGCCATTCTCTCTCAGCGCCATCCTGATACAGGTCAACTACATCCTGTTGCCTTTTACTCCCATCGTCTCTCTCCAGCAGAAGAGAATTATGGCACTGGTGATAAAGAGCTCCTGGCCATAAAACAGGCATTGGAGGAATGGCGACATCTTCTTGAAGGATCCCCACATCCAGTAACAGTATATACAGACCATCGAAATTTAGAATACCTCCGAGCTGCCCGACATCTGTGCCCCCGTCAAGCCAGGTGGGCACTATTTTTTACTCGTTTCAATCTACACATCACGTACAGACCTGGAATTCGGAATACCAAAGCTGATGCTCTCTCTCGGCTTCCCGTCCTTCCGGATCATAGACCCACATCAGAGGACACCATACTCCCCGCAAACATCTTCTTGACCACATCAGTTGATATCATGGATCAGATCCGGTCATGTTCTGCCACCATCTCATACCCAGACACTACACCACCTATTCAACGGTCTAACGGCCTTCTCTACTACAAAAAAGCAATATTTGTACCAGAGCCCGTCCGGTTATCAATTTTACAAAGATGCCATGACTCTCTGTTTGCCGGCCATGGAGGAATAAGGAAAACTCTGGATCTCCTACAAAGACATTTTTGGTGGCCTACACTCCCACAAGACGCCACTCACTTTGTACGTTCATGCCAGATCTGCGCTCAAACCAAAGTTCCACGCACTAGACCCGTTGGTTTGTTGCAACCTTTGCCTGTGCCTTCCATGCCTTGGTCCGATATCTCTATGGACTTTATTGTTGATCTTCCTCCATCTAAGGAGCATGACACCATCATGGTAGTCGTTGATAGGTTCACCAAGATGGCACATTTCATACCAGTAATAGGACTTCCTTCTGCCAGTACTACTGCATCCCTGTTCCTCTCTTCAATATTTCGACTCCATGGATTACCTAAGACCATTACCTCAGATCGAGGGGTTCAGTTCACAGCACACTTCTGGAGATCCTTCTGTCGGAACCTACAAATCCAACCATCACTGTCCACCGCCTTTCATCCACAAACTAACGGACAGACTGAAAGAATAAATCAAGTTCTTGAACACTATCTTCGTTGTTACACTACATATCTACAAGACGACTGGCTTCAATACCTACCCACTGCTGAATTTGCGTATAACAATGGTAGACATCAGTCCACACAAATGACTCCTTTCTTTGCTAACTATGGATTTCATCCGACCATGTTTCCTGGATTTCCTACTGACCTATCAGTACCTGAAGCCTCCGATCGAATCTCTCGCCTCACTCAGCAGTTCAAAACCATGCAACAAACACTCCTGCGCGCTCAAGAATATACCCGAAAGCAAGCCAACAGACTGCGTATTTCCGCCCCTAGTTATCGCATAGGTGATAAGGTGTGGCTCTCCACAAAAAATATCCGGCTATCCTGTCCCTCTAAGAAATTGGGTCCCAAGTACCTTGGCCCCTTTTCCATCACAAGAATCCTCAGTCCTGTTGCGGTTCAGCTCCAGCTGCCACAAACTTACCGAATACATCCTGTGTTTCATGTGTCTTTACTCAAGCCTTATGTGGCCAATCCTTTCCGAGGACGCTTACCAACGACCCCAGCCCCGGTCCTGGTGGATGGTGAAGAGGAGTTCATGGTTCAGCAGATACTTGACTCTCGTAGACGTCGGGGTATTCTTGAATACCTTATTCATTGGAAAGGTTACGGACCAGAGGACCGATCATGGGAACCTGCTAAGAACGTCCATGCCCCTTTATGTGTTAGACAATTTCACAAGCGGTACCCTACTCGCCCTGCTCCTAGTCACGCCCAGAGGTCGTGCCTTGGGAGGGGGTACTGTCATGTCGCCCGCCGCACACATACTAGTGCGGGCGGAGCTCACCTCGTGGCCGTCCGGTGCGGCGGCTGCCTCTCCCGACTCCCTGCTGTTCCCCACTTGCAAATGCAGGCGGGCGGCTCCCGCTTGTCAGCCGCCCGCCACGGCGGTTACCTCTCTCCTCTCCCCGCTGCCTCTCAGTGGCCGGTGGCCACACAGCACACCTCAGCAGAGGGTCCCAGCGCGCACACATCCAGCCAGCATTGCGTGCGCGCCCTGCTGGCGGTGTTAAAGCCCCCAGGGTGTTGCCATGGCAACGTGGTGTTCGGCTCCGCCTCCCTGCTACCTCCACACGCCCCCAGTCTCAGCTATAAAAGCCCAGAGCTCACTATGGGCTTTGCTCAGTCACACTGCTTCACTTGTATGTTGCCAGCAGCTCTCCAGTCCTTGATCCTGTTTTCTATGACCTTTGACCTCCTGACTCTCTGGCTTCTTATCAGGTTCAGCTCTCTAGTATCCTGATCCCAGCCTGATCTCCTTGGACTTCGCTGCCCTCCGGTATCCTGACTTCGGCTTGACCCCTGGACTTCGCAGCTCTCCGGTATCCTGACTTCTGCCTGACTCCTTGGACTTCGCTGCCCTCCGGTATCCTGACTTCGGCTTGACCCCTGGACTTCGCAGCTCTCCGGTATCCTGACCTCTGCCTGACCCTTTGGACTTCGCTGCTCTCCGGTATCCTGACTTTGGCTTGAACCTCTGGACTCTGCCGCTCTCTGGTTTCCAGACTCCAGCTGGGCCAACGGACCTCCTTCCACCTTTCTGTTGCCCATGCTCGCAGACTACTCAAGGAGGGGGTCTATAATCTGACTCAGCCCTCTCCCTGGGTGCTGCTTCAGCAAGGGTGACAACTTGCCTCTGGGTTCCTGCTTCTGAAAAGTGAGTACACCTCTACTACAAACATAACACTGAAAGTGATGCCTAAGATCCTTTCAGTTCTCTCTTCTCCATGTACCTTGCGCACATGAAACTATAAAAGAAATCTTTCCTGTGATAATGATAACCTGCCTATGAAAAGTTCCTAAAGTGAAGCATTTCTCCCTCTAACAGCTACCTTGCAAAGCATATATCAAATTAATTTTGTTAAAATATATAATTTTGTCCTTTCAGTGTTTGGACAGCAGAGGGGAAGTTGTAGCCACTGAGTGAGGATATATACTAGTAATTCATAAAATAAGATTTTAATGTTCTTACCTGTTAAATCCTTTTCTATTTAGTCCATATGGAATACAGCATCTTATGGTTGGAGAGTCCCTCCTCCTCCTTAACCCTGCCCCCACCTACTAACTCCCTTAATGCATGTGACCTAAGCAGAACAAGCAAAGTAAGTGGGGAATAGAAGAAGAAAATCTAAAACTCTAAAAGGACTCCACAGCCCAGGAAGGCAAGACCACAACAAAAGGTCCCTTTCTCTGGATGGGAGGCCTGTGTCCCATATGGACTAAAGAGAAAATTATTTAACAGGCTAAGAACACTAAAATTCTATTTTGTCTTAGGTCCAATATGGAACACAGGTACCACGTGGATATACCAATGCAAAGATCCCAGAGGTGGGAGAAATTACCTCATGCACATCCCTATGATACCAGAGTTCCCTAGGATTATCCAGTACTTAAATAGCCTAAGCATTAAATGTCAACGGACACTGAATTTACACAGCACACAAGAACAAGAGCCAACAAGGCAAAACAAATGTGCCGGTGCCTAGACAGGTAGGACCACCTGCAGGAACTTCGGCCAAATATGACTTCTGTTGAGACAAAAACATTGACACGGTAGAGTTTGGCAAAAGTATGCAAGGAGAACCAAGCCACCCCAGAGGCCCCAACTAACCTAGGGGAAAAGGTTTCTTCCAGAACTCATAAGCCTGGATAATGTTATCCTTTGATCTAAGAGGCAATGGTGATCTTGGAAGCAGCCTGACCTGCCATAGGACCCTCATGGATGACAAACAGTCAACCTTGCGAAAAGGATCAGTACAATGCACATAGTTTAAGGCCACAAGCTATGTCCAAGAAATGGAGATTCTTTTCCCTGTCATATTTAGGGTCAGGAAAAAAGGAAGGCACAACAGTCTCCTGATTGATGTGCAACTCAGAGACCAACTTGCGAAGAAATTCCTGAGTGGTTTGAAGCACCGCCTTATCCTTATGAAACACCAGGAAAGGTGGTTTACAAAAGAAAGCTTGCAACTCAACATCTCCCACACCGAGACCACTGCTAAGAGAAAAAAAAAAAAAACATCTTGATTGTCAATTGACGCAGGGAGATGAAAGCAAGGGGCTCGAAAAGAGGCCTCTGCAAAGCACCCAGAACCATTTTAAGATCCCACAGAGGAGTGGGAGCCTTAAATGAAGGGAAGGCATGAGCCACTCTTTGAAAAACAACCTTGACATCTGGAATAGTGGCAATACATCTCTGGAATAACATGGATAGTGCTGATATCTGAACCTTAAGGGAGTTCAAGCCAAGTCCTTTGTTTGGCCCATCATGGAGAAAAGACAACACCAAGGGAAGCTCAAAAGCTTGTGAGGACAAAACCTTGTCAGCACACCACTTATGAAAAATAGATCTGAATCATGGTGGAAATAACCTCAGCAGAGAAACCTTTCTGCCTCAGGATGGTGGCTTCAAGAGTCATGTCATCAAAGCCATTTTCTCCAGATCCTCGTACCACAGGTAATCTTGGAGTTACCTACCTTGGTCTGGTAGGAAGGAGGGGAGGATCCTGAACCGAAAGACTGACCAAGTCCACAAAACACGCAGTCTTGGGCCAGTAAGGGGTGACCAGAATGACAGTTGCTCTGTCCATCCTGATGTTCCTGATTACCCTGGGAATGAGAGGAATCGGGAGAAACACAGAACAGTTATTGCATCAGTTGCAAAGGCAAAAGGATCTCCCTTCCGGGAGCAGAAAGTCTGAACCTGTTACCCCTGGTGGCCATGAAATGTATTGTCGGCACAATCAGGTAGAATGCTTTCGGGTTGAGTTACCACTCTCTTAGATCAATGTCTTAATGTCTGAGGCAGCCCACCAGAATGTTTTCTACCCTTGGAATGTGAAAGGCTGAGATGGCCAGAACGTAGGCCTCCACCCAACAAATAATGTATCTCATCTTGAATCAAGCAGCAGCACTGAGTGCCCCCCTTGGCAACTGATGTAAGCCACCGCTGTGGCAATGTCCAACAGAATCCTCACTTGCTTCCCCAGCAGAAGTAAGGCCCAATACACAAGGGCCAGCTGGATCACCTGGAGATCAAAGACAATGATGGACAAAAGAGTCTTCTCCTGAGTCCATCTGCCCTGAACCCCTAAGTAGCCCAGAACCACACCCCAGCCGGTCAGGCTGGCATCCGTTGTGACCAGGGTCTACTCTGGAATCACAAAGAGTTTCCCCTGTTCCAGGTTTGGCTGACACAACCACCACTGGAGATCCTGCCTGGTCTCTGGAGAGAGGGATATCTGGATATCCAGATGCTCCAGATTCCCAGAACATTTCTGGATGACATCTCTCTGACGCTCCCTCATGTGGACCTGAGAGTAAAGTATAGCATGCAGTGTTGACACCAGTCTGCCTAGAACTCAGCGGTCCACTCCAGGGCCTTAGATACATCTTGCATCACAAGGTGTTGAACCTCATTCCCAGGGATACCAGAACTTGGAAATACCTGAGACGACTTGAGCATATTCAGGATCCTCCCATGGTGGATCAGAAGCTAGAGGCATTCTTGAACATGATGAGCAAAGAGATCCTCTGAGGGAGCACTGATTAAGAAATCATCCAGGTAAGGTGTCATGGAGATGCACTGGGTATGGATGAAAACGTGAGGCGCTGACGCCAGGCCAAAATGCAAAGCGGTGAACTGGTAAAGTTCTGAGGCTAATGCAAAATGCAGATAGGATTGGCTGCCTCGGTGATTTGGGATGTGCAGCTACGCATCCTGAAAGTCCAGAGAGGCCAGATACTCCCCCAGGCATATTGCCACTACTATAGAATGCAAACATTCCATCTTGAAGTGTGTGGTCACCACATATTTGTTGAGGTCCAGAATAGGGCGACAGCCACAGTCCTTTATTGCAACCACAAATAAGTTGGACTAAAAACCTGAATCATGCTCTGGGGGATGCACTGGGACCGGAACCTGTGTGTCCAGCAGTGAGTCCACTGCCTCCTGGAACAGCTGTGCCTTGATTGGCTCTTTTGGCACCCTTGACAAAAAAAAAGTTATATGGAGGAATCTATGCGGCAGCTTTCTGAGATCACCAGCAAAATCCATCGGTTCATGTCTGAGGACTTCCAAGTGTCTCAAAAAAGGTAGAGATGGCCCTCTACAGGTGACGACGGACCAGTATTCCGCAAGTCAAGGACTATTTGGGCTTTGGGGCGAGGTCTTGTGAACTCTGCAGCCTCTGTGCCCCAGTTTGGTGGGGGGACACAAAAAAAGACACACACTTTCCTCGCCATGTACGGCTGGTGGGAATCTGGAGCAACAAACTGCTCTTACCACCAGTTGCGCTACAGATAATCTGTTTCAAATCAGGTGCAAACCCAGTGACTTCATGGAAGATTGGTCCGCAGACCAAATCTTGAGCCACAGCGTGTGACATGCAGCAACAGAGAAAGCTGAGCCCTTGGTGAATAACCTGACCATGACAAAAAAGCACCTCAGTAATAGTTTGTGACCTCTTTAATGATGGCCATGAGACCCAACAAATCCTCCTTGGACATATCAGCATGGACAGCCTCAAACAGCTGTTGAGCCCAAACAGCAGTAGCCCTGTTAACCCAGGCAGATACAAAAATAGGTGTAAGTGCTGTCCCAGTGGTGCAAAGGGAGCCTTGAGGATAGAGTCCAGCTCATTTTCTGCTGGCTCCTTCATGACTACTGCTTCTGCAAGAGAAAGAGCAGTAGTCTTAGCCAACCTCGACATAGGAGGGTCCACTGTTGGTGGTAAGACCCACTGTGCTAAGGTGTACCAAAAAAAGGATACTGTTCAGTAAACCTTTTATTGATAACAGTGTTTGTCAGGGGTTTTCCAGGAAAATCTGGCAAAAGTGGCATTAGGAAGGAAGAAGGTAGAAGACTACTTACACATCTGGAAGATGTCAGAAGAGGTAATCCCCTCATCAGATGTGTCAGAGACCTGAATGGTCTCCAAAACTGTTCTAATGAGGTCCTCAGCCGACGGGAGGTGGATTAGCCTCATAAGAATCTCCATGGGAGAAAGAAAAATACAATCTTCATGTTCCTCATCATGCTCATCCCATTCTGACAATTCCTTCTTAGAGGAAACCCCTAGAATCTGTAGAACACTGTTAAAGGTAGTGGGGTACTTCCAAGAGTGCAGTACCCTCGGTAGAGAAAAGGAGATTTGGGCCACTGAAATGAAAAAAGTATTGTCTAACCCTATGCTGGCTTTGTTTAGTGCTGGAGGGCTCCGGAGGACTAATAGGAGCCACAGTGCAAAAGGAGCAGAGAGATCCTGAATAATCTCTAGGAAGCCCTTTGGCGTGAGGAACTGTGTGTGTGTGTGTGGGGGGAGGGATAAGGAAAGCCCCTGAGTCCCCATGCCCCTTAGAATCCAACATACTTCCCAATAAAGTGTCCCAACAGTAGTAAAAATATACTATAAGTATCCCCAGACAATATATCGCCCTTAAAGGGATAGTAATACTTGAAAATAAGTTTATTTTATATTGTAGCCCTTAAAAAAACATGAAAAATGATACAAGTCTCATCTCCCAAACCTTTATGGTTTGGGAGATATTCAGAAGTAAACTTTCCCCTAGAGTGACGTCATTGCTCCACCCTTCAGATTTGGAATCTGGTCCCGGGACCGGCTGTGTCTCTCCAGAAGTGCTGAGATCACCATCTTTAAAAATAATTTCTTAATTGGAATGGTCTACAAAGTGTGCTTTCAAGCCAGGCACACTTTGTAGATAGTTCCAATTAAGTAGTTCTTTTCAAAGATCGTGATCTCGGCACTGCTAAAGAGCTGCCGGTTGCTCCGTGGACCGAATTCCAAATCTGTCCACTAATGGCAGACTTGGCTGAAACAGCCAGGAAAAGAGAATTTTAACTATATTTTACATGTGCTATCTCCCAAACCATAAAGGTTTGGGAGATAAGACTTATATTTTTTTTCATGTTTTTTTAAGGGCTACAATATAAAATACAATTATTTTCAAGAATTACTATCCCTTTAAAAGCCCAGAAAATAAACTTATCTGGCAAGCCAATGGTTAATCTGGAGAAGGATAGCAAGGATAAGCAAAACAGAAGTAAAATGGCCACTGTAAAAATTGACAGCCAATCGTAAGAAAGCCCATGAAACACGCATTCAGTAATTATTTTTTCTTCTCTGTTGCTGTTGCTTAGCAATGCCTACAACTGGGCAATCCACTCCAGGGAAGCACAGTAATGGTAACCCACCTAATGGGGAATTATACAGCCCCATATCTAAGAAAGAAAACAATACTATTCCTAAAAAACTAAGACTGTGTCTTGCCCTGCCAGCTTCAAGCAGGACACAGTTTATGAAAAAGTAAGTAATAATATAGATGAGGGAGCGGCGGTTGACGTGATCTATTTAGACTTTGCCAAGGCATTTGATACAGTTCCACACAAGAGGTTACTGTACAAATTGAATGAAATAGGACTAGGGGAAAATGTTTGTGTGTGGATTGGAAATTGGCTGAAAGATAGAATGCAAAGAGTGGTAGTAAATGGCAAGTTCTCCAGTTGGATAAACGTGATAAGTGGAGTGCCTCAGGGATCTGTCCTGGGTCCTCTTCTTTTTAATTTGTTTATTAATGACCTCCCAGAGGGCATAGGAAGCCATGTATCAGTGTTTGCCGATGACACAAAATTAAGTAAGGTAATAAAGTCTGAACTGGATGTGTCTTCATTACAAGAGGACTTGGACAAATTGAGTAACTGGGCAGGCAAATGGCAAATGAGATTCAATATAGACAAGTGTAAAGTTATGCATTTTGGGTATAATAATAAAAATGCAACATATAGTTTAAATGGTGTTTCTCTGGGGAAATCTACTAATGAAAAGGATTTAGGAGTAATGGTAGACAATAGACTTTGCAGTAGCATGCAGTGCCAGCTGGCAGCTGCAAAGGCCAATAAGATATTGGCATGTATTAAAAGGGGTATTGACTCAAGGGAGGAAGATATAATTATGCCTCTTTACAGGTCCATGGTAAGACCCCACCTAGAATATGCTGTTCAATTCTGGGCGCCCTTTCTGAAGAAGGACATTATGGAACTAGAGAGAGTGCAGAGGAGGGCTACAAAACTAGTAAGGGGAATGGAAAGTTTTAGTTATGAAGAGAGGCTACAAAAGTTAAACTTGTACACACTAGAGAAACGGCGTCTTAGAGGGGATATGATAACACTATATAAATATGTTCAAGGCCCATATAAAGGGCTTTCAAAAGACCTGTTCATTAACAGAACAGTACACAGGACAAGGGGCCACCCGCTTAGACTTGAGGAAAGGTGATTTAGTCTACAACAGCGGAAGGGTTTCTTTACAGTAAGGACAATAAAGGTATGGAATGCACTTCCGGAGGAGGTGGTGCTATCAAATACGTTAGATGCCTTTAAAAGGGGCCTGGATACTTATTTAAAAGAGCATAATATAGAGGGCTATGCACGTTAGTATTGGGATTAATATTTAGTTAGGGCTTGTTGATCCAGGGAGAAATCTGATTGCCATTTGGAGTCAGATGCCTTCTTTTGGGTCAGCGATGGTAAACAGGAATAGGAAAAGGGTTGAACTGGATGGAAGCAAGTCTTTTTTCAACCTAAATTACTATGTAACTATGTAACATGAATTCTGGGAGTTAGTAGTTGGGAGGTGGGTTGAGCTAGAGGAGGGACTCAGTGCCATGATACCAGTGTTCCATATTGGACTTAAATGGATAGTAATACTTTGTTTTATCTTTATTTTATTTTGTAGGAATTTAAAAAAACATGAAGAACGATATAAGTCTTATATATCAAACCTTTATGGTTTGAGAGATATTCACAAGCAAAGTTTCCCCTCCCGCCCCTTTTACCTAGTGTAAGCCATCTCTTCTCAGATGTGGACTGCAGTCCATAGACCAGACAGATAACAGCAGGGGACACTCTTCTTACTATGAGAACAATGAAAGCTCTGACCCCCTTGACAAGTTTTTCAGGTTTTTCCCTTATCTTAATTGAAGATTTCCCTCTATGCAATCTACCTGGGCACCTCCCTTCTGCTCTGGCTGAGCAGTGTTACATCAGTAAAAGAGGTGGGAGGCGGAAACTTTGTCATTGAATTGCTCTTGAACTACAACTCTGACAGAATTGAAATAACACTCTCCAAAGTCCAAATACCATGATGATTAATTAGAGCTGCTTTTACTATGAAAAGTTATTATCCCTTTAAGAGAAATACCTAAAAGAAAAGGTTGAGAAACGGCTTTGACTATTTTGATTTGTAAAACATAAGCTCTTATTCCAAAGGGACTGAATGTGTAGGCAGGAACAAAACTGGAATAATGCAGCATGTGGGTCCTTATATTTGGAACAGAGATGTGAAGATGTGAGACCGCTGTTTTGTACAATTTTGGAAGTGACATACATTCTGTGTACAAGGCTGTATAATGATAATTCATGGAAATATGAAGAGGGGTACTTTTACGAAATGTAGAAAAGCCTGTATGAAGTTGCTAAGGCGTTGTGTTTGGGATATCCATACTGGTACCCATTTACATACATTGGCTGTCTAATCAGAGTAATTAAGAACAGAGTTATGGCTTTTTTAATGAGGCAGTCCAGTGGGTTCCGATCAGATCTGGATGTTACTCAACCAATTGCAAAGAAAGCAATATATTTTTGTTAATAAAAAAGCAGATTGTGTGCTAAACACGCCAGAGCTCACGTAATATCAATGTAGGGACTCAGGTGTAGACGTGACTCACCAGTAAGCTGGAAAAAACGCCAGGCGCTGCAAAGGTGCGGCTCTCCTTACGTCGCACCTCAGCAATCTTGAAACACAACAACGAATAGCAGCTACTTCCAGCTTCCGCAAAGAAGGACACTCAGACGTAATAAAATTCGAAACTTCTTTATTCTTATTAAAAAATGCAGGCATCCAAGGACAGGCAAGAAAAACAGTGACCCACACCAACAAGATGTTCATGACATAGTCTAATGCGTTTCACACCAAACGGCGCTTAATCATAGACTAAATAAACAGATACACCCCCCGTGTAAATAAAGACATAGAAACATTCCCATTGGATAAAATTACAAAAACAACATGACATCCTGTTGGTTAATCGCATGTCAATCAAAACTAACCAATCCAATCACTAGAGAGACATGCAGTTTAAATTAGCTCCATGCAACACATACAATGCTCATTAAGAGAACAAAATAATTTAATTAATTGTGAAGTCAATCACTTACATCCAACTCCAAACAGAAGGATAAAAATATCCCTGTTTAAATCCAAAAAAATACATATAAATGTATGCAAATGCACATATCCACCCAGACTAACTCCAATTGTTAGAGGGATGGTTGGTGATGGACATCACAAAAAATTATTATTATTTTAAACATAAGAAATATAAATCCAGACACTATGACATTTCAATTGACAGAAAGTCATCTCAAAACTTTCGTAAACACAAAAGAGCAATATACATAGGGAGCAACAACCAAGCCTGAATAGTGCTTAATCATACATAGAACTAAGTTCAGTTTCCCAAAATCGAGACTTGAGGAGAATGAGTCCAGCCAAAGTAAGGGAACATCCAAAGAGAAACCCCCCCACCATAAAAAATATATATGAAAAATATAAATAAAATAAATCAAAAAATATGACTAACATCCCATTCTGAATTCAAGCCAAATGGGACCCTAGTACCTAGCTTAAAAATCCAAAAGGCCTCCCTACGATTAATTAACTGATGGATGTCTCCACCTCTCCATGGTAATTTGACCCTTTCAATGCCACAAAAACCAGAAGAAGAAAGGTTCCCCTCATGACGCTCCAGAATATGCCTAGCAATGGCAGACTCCTTTCTCCCCTTCTCAACCTGTGAAATATGCTCCCTAATTCTATGTTTTAAAGGACGTATCGTTCTGCCCACATATTGGATAGAACATATTAAACATGTGAAGAGGTAAATAATGTATTCAGAACTGCAATTAATGTAACTCTTGATCTTATAAGAATGTCCATCACGGGTGCTCACAAATTCTGTTGATACCTGTGCAAATTTGCAACATTTGCATATTCCCGCTCCACATTTATAAAAACCTGTGTATTTTAACCATGTGGGTATATGAGACTTACTAGTAAAAAAACTGGGTGATACATAGTTGCCAATCGTGGTACCCCTTTTGGCTACAAACTTACATCCTGTTTTTAAAATAGTTGCCAATTTCTAATCAGTGTGCAAGAGTGGTAAATTACGTTTAATGATGTTACAAATCTCCGTATATTGGGAACTATATGTAGTGAACACTATTATCATCCTGAGAACACGAATACCCTTTAGGATCCCGAGGTCCCAAAAGATCATCTCTAGATATCCTCTTAGCTTCATGATAAGCTCTCTCAACAAGTTTGGAATCATACCCCCTAGCTATAAATCTGGAGGTTAAATCCCTAGACGCTTCCTCAAAAGCCATATCCGAGGAGCAGTTTCTGCGTAGACGAAGAAACTGCCCCTTGGGTATGTTATTAATCTGGAATCTCGGATGAGATGATCTAGCATGGAGTAAACTATTACCCGCCACCGGCTTCCTATAATTCTGAGTCAAAATCTGTCCAGATTTGACATCCCCTGTAAGCACCAAATCCAAAAACGGTATAGACCACACATCACATACATGGGTAAATCTGAGATTAAGCAGATTATTGTTCAAACCCTGAACAAAATTGTCAGCCTCTTCCCTAGTACCCTGCCATATGAACAGTAAATCATCGATGTATCTCCCGTACCACAAAATCGATCCACGACAGGGTCCCCCATCCCCAAAGATGTGGGTGCTCTCCCACCAACTCATGTAGAGATTGGCGAAAGAGGGGGCAAAACTTGCCCCCATAGCAACACCACACCTCTGGAGGTAGAAGACCCTGTCAAAGGAAAATAAATTGTGGGACAGGAGATACTCGACTGCCACACAAAGAAAAGAGATCAATTTAGGGCCATACCTCGAAAACCGCTCCAGCTGAGTCCTCAAAGCTTGAAGACCCAGCTGATGGGGTATAGAGGAATAGAGAGCCGTGACATCCGCTGTAATCCAAAGACATCCATTCCGCCATACTAAGTTGGCCATATGTTGTAACACCTGTTTGGTATCCCGCAAGGAACCAGGTAGAATATCCACCACTGGCCGAAGGTACACATCCACAAACTGAGATAAAGGTTCATTCAAAGACCCAATACCCTTGATGGGGACCCTACTCTTACATTTAAATTGAAACTAAGGGAAATTGTAGATGCTGGTGTGGATATGGGAGTTCTTGTGCCTAGTGAAGCATCTGCTCTTATTCCGGACACTTGTATCATTCCTATTTTCCACCACTTGCCCAAGGTGCACAAATCCCTTATGGCCCCTCCTGGGCGCCCTATCGTTTCGGGTATTGGGTCTTTGAATGAACCTTTATCTCAGTTTGTGGATGTGTACCTTCGGCCAGTGGTGGATATTCTACCTGGTTCCTTGCGGGATACCAAACAGGTGTTACAACATATGGCCAACTTAGTATGGCGGAATGGATGTCTTTGGATCACAGCGGATGTCACGGCTCTCTATTCCTCTATACCCCATCAGCTGGGTCTTCAAGCTTTGAGGACTCAGCTGGAGCGGTTTTCGAGGTATGGCCCTAAATTGATCTCTTTTCTTTGTGTGGCAGTCGAGTATCTCCTGTCCCACAATTTCTTTTCCTTTGACGGGGTCTTCTACCTCCAGAGGTGTGGTGTTGCTATGGGGGCAAGTTTTGCCCCCTCTTTCGCCAATCTCTACATGAGTTGGTGGGAGAGCACCCACATCTTTGGGGATGGGGGACCCGGTCGTGGATCGATTTTGTGGTACGGGAGATACATAGATGATTTACTATTCATATGGCAGGGTACTAGGGAAGAGGCTGACAATTTTGTTCAGGGTTTGAACAATAATCAGCTTAATCTCAGATTTACCCATGTATGTGATGTGTCGTCTATACCGTTTTTGGATTTGGTGCTTACAGGAGATGTCAAATCTGGACAGATTTTGACTCAGAATTATAGGAAGCCGGTGGCGGGTAATAGTTTACTCCATGCTAGATCATCTCATCCGAGATTCCAGATTAATAACATACCCAAGGGGCAGTTTCTTCGTCTACGCAGAAACTGCTCCTCGGATATGGCTTTTGAGGAAGCGTCTAGGGATTTAACCTCCAGATTTATAGCTAGGAGGTATGATTCCAAACTTGTTGAGAGAGCTTATCATGAAGCTAAGAGGATATCTAGAGATGATCTTTTGGGACCTCGGGATCCTAAAGGGTATTCGTGTTCTCAGGATGATAATAGTGTTAGATTTATCACTACATATAGTTCCCAATATACGGAGATTTGTAACATCATTAAACGTAATTTACCACTCTTGCAAACTGATGAGAAATTGGCAACTATTTTAAAAACAGGATGTAAGTTTGTAGCCAAAAGGGGTACCACGATTGGCAACTATGTATCACCCAGTTTATTTACTAGTAAGTCTCATATACCCACATGGTTAAAGTACACAGGTTTTTATAAATGTGGGGCGGGAATATGCAAATGTTGCAAATTTGCACAGGTATCAACAGAATTTGTGAGCACCCGTGATGGACATTCTTATAAGATCAAGAGTTACATTAATTGCAGTTCTGAATACATTATTTACCTCTTCACATGTTTAATATGTTCTATCCAATATGTGGGCAGAACGATACGTCCTTTAAAACATAGAATTAGGGAGCATATTTCACAGGTTGAGAAGGGGAGAAAGGAGTCTGCATTGCTAGGCATATTCTGGAGCGTCATGAGGGGAACCTTTCTTGTTTTGGTTTTTGTGGCATTGAAATGGTCAAATTACCATGGAGAGGTGGAGACATCCATCAGTTAATTAATCGTAGGGAGGCCTTTTGGATTTTTAAGCTAGGGACTAGGGTCCCTTTTGGCTTGAATTCAGAATGGGATGTTAGTCATATTTTTTTATTTATTTTATTTATATTTTTCATATATATTTTTTATGGTGGGGGGGGGGTTCTCTTTGGATGTTCCCTTACTTTGGCTGGACTCCTTCTCCTCAAGTCTCGATTTTGGGAAACTGAACTTAGTTCTATGTATGATTAAGCACTATTCAGGCTTGGTTGTTGCTCCCTATGTATATTGCTCTTTTGTGTTTACGAAAGTTTTGAGATGACTTTCTGTCAATTGAAATGTCATAGTGTTTGGATTTATATTTCTTATGTTTAAAATAATAATTTTTTGTGATGTCCATCACCAACCATCCCTCTAACAATTGGAGTTAGTCTGGGTGGATATGTGCATTTGCATACATTTATATGTATTTTTTTGGATTTAAACAGGGATATTTTTATCCTTCTGTTTGGAGTTGGATGTAAGTGATTGACTTCACAATTAATTAAATTATTTTGTTCTCTTAATGAGCATTGTATGTTTTGCATGGAGCTAATTTAAACTGCATGTCTCTCTAGTGATTGGATTGGTTAGTTTTGATTGACATGCGATTAACCAACAGGATGTCATGTTGTTTTTGTAATTTTATCCAATGGGAATGTTTCTATGTCTTTATT
Organism: Rhinophrynus dorsalis; assembly: GCA_037306005.1. NCBI lineage: Eukaryota > Metazoa > Chordata > Amphibia > Anura > Rhinophrynidae > Rhinophrynus > Rhinophrynus dorsalis. The sequence goes on from CM074718.1 coordinate 300,219,630, forward strand.
TACACGGGGGGTGTATCTGTTTATTTAGTCTATGATTAAGCGCCGTTTGGCGTGAAACGCATTAGACGATGTCATGAACATCTTGTTGGTGTGGGTCACTGTTTTTCTTGCCGGTCCTTGGATGCCTGCATTTTTTAATAAGAATAAAGAAGTTTCGAATTTTATTACGTCTGAGTGTCCTTCTTTGCGGAAGCCGGAAGTAGCTGCTATTCGTTGTTGTGTTTCAATATATTTTTGTTGTTTAAGAGAAGATTTCTAGTTTATTGCTATACTATTATTGTGATAAACATTAATGGAAGAGGGAAAGGGCGAGACAGCACATAAAAGGCCTTCTAAGTGTAGTATTTTTTTAAAACAATATATATATATATATATATATATATATATATATATATATATATATATATAAAAAAAACCATAAACATTCATATGCATATACAAGAGATAGAAGTTCTACTCCATTGGAAACAATATAAGCAGAAAAAATAAAATTGACATTTATGATAAAGGAAACGATTTCCTTGCTTAAAACATAAATTAAATGAATAAACACATAGTCCAACGATTTGGAGAGTGAGATACACCTAAAGTGTGGCAGCACAGGGGTTAACCATAAAATATGGCAGGTTATTGCCGGGAGAGTCCTCAAGATCGCACGTTGGTGCGGTGAAGATAAGTGAGCTATTAGGACCAAGTTTTGATGAACAATTAGCAGCCCGGGATAATAAGGTAACGTTCCCAGTGTTCCCTGTATGGGCGGCCTCTTACTTGATACCTGTGATGGGTCTCCACATGTCACAGGATTTATCAGTAGTCCACTTGATGTCCTCTAGCAGCTTGTTCGCTACACCGCTCCGGATAGGTTAATGTCCCGACTCTGATCTCCTCCGCCCCGTTTTCAACCACTGCCAAGTCTGTTGCTTTAGGGTCTCTCTGTTATCTCACTCGATCTCGGCATTCTCTCTTGCAGGAAGCTGATTTACTTCTACGCGTTTTGACGCTACAATTGTGTCTTCATCTGGAAGTGTCATGGGGTCCTATCAGCTGTCCCTACTTTATTGTGTAGATAGCCAATCAGTGTCCAGTGTCAAAAAGAAAGTCTATTATAACGGTAACCCTAGCCACCGGTATGGGCTGGGCCGTCGTTCCCGGAATCTCGCCTTCGAGGTCGGCCGAGCTGCGTCGGATGTTCCGGTCCGGTAGTACTTCCAGGACGTCGGATTCGCAGGTCGGACCCGGTCGACGTCGACGCCTTCGATCTTCGAGGAGTGAATGGCTCAATTGAGAGGGAGGGATGGGAGTCAAAGAGGACTCTTTAGACCACCCCAGTCAGAAAGTAAGCTCAGAGACCGTTTACTCCCAAACAAGAACACTTTATTGAACACATCACACATCTTTTATACAGTTACACATGGTTATCACAATAGGGAGGGGAAGGGCCAGGCATTCTAATGCAGGCTTGGCCCAGTGACCAATCCAACACAATAGGCATATACAACAGACCAATGGTGACGGGGAACAATGGACCAATGGCAGAGGGTACAAAGGGACCAATAGTAACTAAGGGAAACAGACCAATGGGAGGTGGGTTACTGAACACAATATTGACAATGGTAGACTTAACATGATTAATCAACGTCTGGACAAAGACAATGGACTGACTAGAGGGAATACACATCTGAGACCTGGGCCAGGGGTTGAAGCACGTACACACTAGTTTGAATACGTGGCTTCAACCCTGGCCAATCGGTGTGCGCAGTGAGTCGTACGTCGACCAATCCGGCGTCGACTCACTGCCTCTGGTTTCCCGCGTTCGAGACGGCATTGATACCTTGAACAAAGGAACCGGGGAACCACCGGCTTTGGTGTTCGTGTATCCCTCGACATAAAACCTTGTAGCATAGGGCTAGGGGAACCCCTATCATAGTTCAAATAAGGCCACAGGCCCATAGTCTTTGAAACAACTGTCTGAGGTCCGGTCAAGGACCCAAGTAACGGCCTAGGGTCCGTTACATCACTCCCCCTTTTTAGTCCACACACACGGGGAAAGGCTGGCCAGTCTATTAGTCCTCTTCCTGGCGGGACAGACCATCAGCATTCTGGTTCTCCCTTCCAGAATGGTATTTGATTGTAAAGTTAAAAGCTTGAAGGGCCAAGCTCCAGCGTAACAAAAGTCCATTGTCTCCGGCTACCTGGTTGAGCCACACCAGGGGGATTGTGATCGGTGAACACTGTAAACTCACGTCCGAATAGATAAGGCTGCAGTTTCTTGAGGGCCCAAACTAATGCCACACATTCCTTTTCAACCGCAGCATAGGCAGCTTCCCGGGGTAACAGTTTGCGGCTCAAGTAAATGACTGGATGTTCTTCCCTGGCGTCGTTGACTTGACTCAGCACCGCCCCTAGTCCGTAGTCTGAGGCATCTGTATGCACCAGAAAAGCTCTGTTAAAATCCGGTGCGGCCAACACAGGCCCTTTGCCCAAGGCTTCCTTGAGAGCTTGGAAGGCCTTTTCACAGTCCGGGGACCAGTCTACGTTCTGGGGCAGTGCCTTTTTGGTTAAGTCCGTGAGGGGTTTGGCCACGGCACTGTACTGCGGGACAAATTTTCTATAGTATCTGGCTGTGCCCAGGAAGGCCAGCACTTGTTTTTTGGTACGTGGGGTGGGCCAGTCAACAATGGCAGTGATCTTAGCAGGTTCAGGCTGTTGCTGTCCACCCCCCACCCGGTGACCTAGGTACTGGACTTCCCCCATCCCTATCTGGCATTTGTCAGGCTTCAGAGTTAGCCCTGCTCTCGCAATGCGCCCTAAGATGGCTTCCAGGTGCAGCAGATGCTCCTCCCAGGAGTCGCTAAAAATGGCAATATCATCTAAACAGGCACAGGCAGAATCCTGTGCCCCTGTTAGTAGATGATCCACTAGCCTCTGAAAAGTAGCCGGCGCATTCTTCATCCCGAATGGCATCACCGTAAACTGGTAGAGGCCAAACGGGGTGATGAAGGCGGATTTGGCCACCGCCTCAGGGGCCAGGGGTATCTGCCAGTACCCCCGACTAAGGTCGAGGGTGGAGACTACGCTAGCGCCTGCGAGCCTGTCTAGGAGTTCGTCCACCCGGGGCATGGGGTAAGCGTCGGTGACAGTCCGGTCGTTGAGCCTCCGGTAGTCCACACAGAACCTAGTGGTTCCATCTTTCTTAGGGACAAGAACTACCGGAGAGGCCCAAGGACTGGTAGAGGGCTCAATAACCCCTAACTCCAACATTTCCTAGATTTCCTGCAACATGCCCTTTCTTACTGACTGGGGGACTCGGTAGGCGGGCAGACATAGGGCCTCCTGTCCAGTGGTGAGGACTGGATGCTGGGCTATGTTAGTGAGGCCAGGCCGTGCAGAGAACAGCTGTGGCCACTTCTGGGCCATGTCCCGTATCTGTTGGCGTTGGGTGGAGTTAAGCTGGGACCCTAGGCTGGGAAGATTGGGACTGCTGGGTTCCCTAGCGGCGGCCAGGAGATCAGGAATATCCTGTTCTTCCGGGTCGTCCCCAGCCTGTGTACAGATGGCTAACACTACTTCCTCCCGCTGGTGATAGACTTTCAGGGCATTCACGTGGCAGGTCTGGCGGTCCCGTAAGTGAGGCCCTTTGGCAATCACATAAGTGGTCTCTCCCTGTCGATCTACCACCCGGTAGGGGCCTACACAGGCAGTCTGCAACTTATTCCCTTTCACGGGGCGCAGAGCTAATACCTCCTGCCCCGCAAAAAATTCTCGGGTCTGTGTCCGCCTGTCGTACTGCTGTTTCTGATGCTTTTGGGCCCGACGCAGGTGCTCTTGGGCGAGACCTGTGAGGGCGGCTAGTTTTTCCCGGAGTTCTAGCACATATGTCACTACCGGGGTTTCTTCGGAGTCGCACTTGCCCTCCCAGTATTCCCGGAGGAGGTTCAGGGGTCCCCGGACTCTCCTTCCGAACAGTAACTCGAAAGGGGAGAAGCCCGTGGACTCCTGAGGCACCTCCCGGTAGGCAAACAACAGGTGGGGCAAATAGCGCTCCCAGTCCCGGTGCGTCTCCGTGAAAGCCCGTAACATCTGTTTCAGGGTTCAGTTGAACCGTTCACAGAGGCCATTGGTCTGGGGGTGGTATGCTGTGGTGTGAATAGGCTTCACCCCACACAGCTCCCATAGTTGCTGCATGACTTCTGAGGTGAATTGTGAACCCTGATCGGAAAGAACTTCTGCGGGAAACCCTACCCGTGAGAATACTTTAACCAGGGCGTCCGCCACACTCTCGGCAGTAATGCTTGAGAGGGCCACGGCTTCAGGGTACCGTGTGGCGAAGTCCACAATGGTAAGGATGAACCGCTTACCAGTGCGACTGGGACGTGCTAAGGGCCCTACAATGTCCACGGCTACCCGCTGGAACGGCTCGCCTATCAAGGGTAATGGCTGTAAAGGAGCGGCTGGGTGGTTGCCCCTCTTGCCTACCCGCTGACAAATGTCGCAGGTGCGGCAAAAGTTGCGAACATCCCGAGATAGTTTTGGCCAGAAGAAAGCTCGACTCACCCGTTGTTCGGTGCGTCGAACTGCCATGTGGCCGGCTAAGGGAATCTCATGGGCCAGGGACAATAAGGCAGGCCTATGCTGATAGGGAACTATGAGTTGGGTCCGCACTAACTGGGTGGCGCCCTGGCAGTGGGATGGGGTGCTGCGATATAGGAGCCCATTCTCCCAAAGGAACTTTCCCCCCCTGGGCCTGCCTCCCCAGAGTCTGCAAGTCTCCTGTATCCTGCTAACGTGGGGTCATCTAAGAGAGCTGCGCGGAATTCCGCAGGGGGTAACCAGTGGAGGGGATTGTCAGCGTCAGGGTCTACGGGTGGGGGTGTCGGGGGGCTTACCATCTGGCGCTGGGCAGCCGCTCGGGTGATCACCTGACAGTTTTCCTGAGGAAGGGTTGAGGCATACCAGCTTTGCAGGTGGCCCAAGTCGTTCCCCAGCAGTACTTCAGCCGGTAATCCTGGCATCACTCCCACGCACCGATCGCCCTGTCCGGAACCCCAGTTGAGGTGCACATTGGCCGTGGGTAATTGGTAGACTCTACCCCTTGCTACGAGTACCTCCACGATCCGATTGGTCTTATAATGCGGGGACAAGCAGCCGGGCTGGACCAAGGTTAGGGTGGCCCCTGTGTCTCGCAGACCAGTGACTGGATTCCCGTTGAGGTATACAGTTTGCCGGTGTTGTTGCCGGTTATCCTCCACAAGATCCTGAGTTAGGGCAATTTCTTGCGATAACCCCCACTCGGGGGGTCCTCCCGGCGAAGCGTGGACCTCCACTGGCTGGGGCCATTCCTGGTCGTAAGATCGGGTGAAGTTCCCATAGGGACCAGTGTCTTGGATGCAATGGGAGTCCTTGGGGGGCATCCTGGTCATCTGAGGTACGGTGCTAAACCTGGGGGCCGTGGGATACCGGTTAGACTGTTCCCTTGGATCTACATTCCTGGTAATGTTCTTGCGGCCCAGGGGACAAGTATATTGGGTGTGGCCCAGCTGGTTGCAGGAGAAGCAGCGAGGCCCGGGATTGGGGTCCCTCCGTTGAGAGGTAGGGGCGTGACCCTGTGATAGTCCGTGCCGGGTGGACAGGTTCCCGGTAGTTGCTGTCCTAGGCCCTCCCCCGCTTACCAGCCGCTGGGATCGGTTACCCATTTTCCTGGTGTCCTCATAGTGATCTGCCAGCTGCGCTGCCTCCGTAAGGGTAGAGGGCTCGCGGTCCCGGACCCAATCCCTAATGTGATCCGGTATGTTTAAGAAAAACTGTTCTAGCATCATCTGCTGACAGCAGTCCTCAAAAGACTGGGCCCCGCATCCGTGCATCCAGTTGCAAGCAGTCCTTTCTAACCCATAAGCCCACTCTGTGTGTGACTCCTGGCTTTTCTTTAGTGTCTCCCGGAACTGCCGGCGGTATGTGTCCGGAGTAATGGCGTACCGGGCCAGGAGCCTCCTCTTGACTTCCTCATAGTCCAATATGTCCGTCTCCGGTACAGCCCGGTAGGCTTCCATAGCCCGCCCCGTGAGCTTCCCTGCGAGAATGGCAGTCCATTGGGTTTCATCTACTCGCGTCAACTGGCACATCCTCTCGGTCGAGCAAAAACCCATCAATATCCCCTTTCCAATCATCAAAAGTAGGGAGAGCTTGGAAGCTAATAGGCAAAGTCACCTTTCCTGAGTCGGAGATGGTCTCTGGGGTTGTAGCAGATCGAGAGCCCCCCGGTAGGGTCTTCGCCCAGTCCGCCCTGGCTTCCGCCATCAACCTATCGATGACCTCTGTTGTCGGGTTCGGACCATACAAAGCCAACCTCTGAGCTACTATGTTGGTGACTGGATCTTCACCGTCGATCCATCTTCGTGCTCCGACACCTCCCCCTTGCAAGCGGTCTGCCATCGGATCGAGCACCCGCTGTGTCAAACCGGCCGGTTCGGATAGACCGGTGAACAGTGCAAAATTGTCCTCGGACGGTAACTCCGTTCGTCTGGCCAAGTCCGCTGCCTCCGTATCAGTTTCCAGCAGTATTTGGATCAAATCCTGTTTTCGTAGGTTAGCTGCGTTGCGGCCTCGTTGTCCCACCAGTTTTTGTAGGGTCGCCAGCGGAGCATATTTATACAGATCCGCCATTAGTTGGGAGCTAGGACCCTTCCTGACGCTCTGAGACCTCTTTTGGCGAGATTCGTTCGTTGCTGAAACCGGGGTCAAGCCAGCGGCTGTATCTCCCCCTGGATGCTGGTTTCAGTTCAATCACCGTTGCTGAAACCGGGGTCAAGCCAGCGGCTGTATCTCCCCCTGGATGCTGGTTTCAGTTCGAATCGATCCCGTCGCCTGCCACCACTATAACGGTAACCCTAGCCACCGGTATGGGCTGGGCCGTCGTTCCCGGAATCTCGCCTTCGAGGTCGGCCGAGCTGCGTCGGATGTTCCGGTCCGGTAGTACTTCCAGGACGTCGGATTCGCAGGTCGGACCCGGTCGACGTCGACACCTTCGATCTTCGAGGAGTGAATGGCTCAATTGCGAGGGAGGGATGGGAGTCAAAGAGGACTCTTTAGACCACCCCAGTCAGAAAGTAAGCTCAGAGACAGTTTACTCCCAAACAAGAACACTTTATTGAACACATCACACATCTTTTATACAGTTACACATGGTTATCACAATAGGGAGGGGAAGGGCCAGGCATTCTAATGCAGGCTTGGCCCAGTGACCAATCCAACACAATGGGCATATACAACAGACCAATGGTGACGGGGAACAATGGACCAATGGCAGAGGGTACAAAGGGACCAATAGTAACTAAGGGAAACAGACCAATGGGAGGTGGGTTACTGAACACAATATTGACAATGGTAGACTTAACATGATTAATCAACGTCTGGACAAAGACAATGGACTGACTAGAGGGAATACACATCTGAGACCTGGGCCAGGGGTTGAAGCACGTACACACTAGTTCGAATACGCGGCTTCAACCCTGGCCAATCGGTGTGCGCAGTGAGTTGTACGTCGACCAATCCGGCGTCGACTCACTGCCTCCGGTTTCCCCGCGTTCGAGATGGCATTGATACCTTAAACAAAGGAACTGGGGAACCACCGGCTTCGGTATTCGTGTATCCCTCAATACATTAAACATACGACATTCGACAATATACAAACGTACAATATTCGACATAAAACCTTGTAGCATAGGGCTAGGGGAACCCCTATCATTGTTCAAATAAGGCCACAGGCCCATAGTCTTTGAAACAACTGTTTGAGGTCCGGTCAAGGACCCAAGTAACGGCCTAGGGTCCATTACATCCATTGGTTCAATTCCCATTCTTTGAACAGACTTCAATGTTACATGTAGCAATCTGAAAGTATAATTTATAAGATCTAAATGTTTCTCCTTCTATGTGATGTAATTGAATGTCTAACTCCCATTCAAAATAAATGCATAATTGCAAATTCTTCAAAAGACATTTGAACTGTCTATTTGGTATTCCTACTTCATACATCAATCAAACATGATCTGGGATTAGAAGCAATATAATTTTTCTTAAAGGGATAGTAACCCCCCAAAAAAACATGAAGCCAAATGTGAGGCATCATCCAAACATACTTAACTCCCTTATTCCCATCTCTCAAACCTTATGGTTTGAGAGATGTAAGACAAGAAAGACCTCGCTCCCTCCCCCTTCTCATACATCCGCTGTATAGTGGACGTCATGAGATCCTGCTTCCAGGACCAGACGGCGGCTCTGCAGGAGCGCAGTCATCTAGATATCTCCGTATTATTACTTCATCGGAATGGTCTAAAACGTGTGCCTGGCTTGCAAGCCCATGTTGTAGACCATTCCGATGAAGTAATTATACGGAGATATCAAGATGACAGAGCTCCTGCAGAACCGCCGTGAGTCGGTCGACCGGATTCTGCCTCTGACAGCTTTACAGCTCGTCAGGCAGAAAGGGGAGGGAGCGGAGGTCTTTCTTGTCTTACATCTTCCTCGCATTTTGGCTTCACATTTTTTCAGGGGGGCTACTATCCCTTTAAGAAAAGATCACTTTATGCCACAAACGCAACAGGATTTCACTCTCCAATCAATACAATTCATACTAAAACATAACTACTTCATGTTCCAAAACAAATAACGTTTACAAGTAGGCGGACCAGCCATAGGGACGAGGTTTGCCCCTAGCTATGCCAATCTATTTATGGGATACTGGGAAGAAAACCATCTCTACAACCAGTTTAGGGGCAACTTCGTCCTATATGCCCGCTACATAGATGATCTGCTCATCATATGGAATGGGAATGAAGAAGGACTTATCAATTTCAAATCACAATTAAACAATAACAAGATGGGAATACAGTTTACAGCAAATTTCAGTAAAGAAGAAGCAGAATTTTTCGATCTGACATTCAGCATTAACACAGATGGAAAAATCTGTACTCAAACCCATTATACGCAAGTTGATGTAAATAAATAGTTATATTTATATATATAACGCTCACCATCCACGTTGGCTTCAAAGTGTTCCCGTAAGTCAGTTCTACTGCTTGAGGAGAAACTGTTCAGAAGATCCAACTTTTATACATTAGGCAAATGAATTGAAAACAAAATTCCTCACCAAAGTAAAATAAATGAAGCCTATGAAAGAGTATGGAGAACACCAAGAGACCAACTTTTGCAAAATCATAAAAAAACAGAAAAGATCAAAAGTGCCAAACATACCTTCCATCACAAGATACAATACTACTGGTTACAAGATAGAAGGAATCATTCAAAAACATTGGCCATTACTTCAGAGCAACAAAACACTTCAAACCATGCTTCCAAAAAAAAACACAGAAATCATTTATCTCAAATCAAAGCATCTAAAAAGCAAACTTGCACCAAGTGATTTTTATAAAATAACACGGAAAAAGACACAAGGAAAACTACTAATGGATGGTACAAGAATTAGTGGAAATTACAAATGTGGGCATAAAATCTGCACCACTTGTGATTATATTCAATATAAGCAGATGTCTTTTTGCAGCAACCACACAGTACAATGTACTTCAGCCTACATAATTTATCTGTTAGAATGCCCTTGCGGCCTCCAGTATGCAGGGAGAACTATAAGAAACACCAAGGACCGCTTCATGGAACACCGTAGTATCATAAAAGGAAATTTGAAACAAAGCATTGGATGCAATTTTGCTACGCATCGCAAGAAGGGTCCAACAGGTCTAACGTTTCTCATTATAGACCAGATCCCCCCCAAGTTAGGGGTGGGGATCGATTTACCAGAATTAGCAAGACAAGAGGCCTTCTGGATATTTCAATTACAGAAACTCAATCCAGTAGGACTGAACAAAGAAATGGATCTCTGGTGTATAAGATAATTAAGAATTGCACACAAACTCATTACGGACAACAATACACAATAATGTGGAACAAGTACACTCTACACAAATGTACCATACTTACAAATATAGTCGCTACACCTTTAACTGCATCCAAATTTGGTCAATCATAATGGATCAAAATAATGATTACTATTACTACCTCACACATACAATACATTTTGTCGTAGTTTTTAAACAAATTAATAATACAAGGACTATACAGAAAAATATTGCTAGCCATAAATATAATAATAGTAAAATAGTAAGGTGTCATGTTAAAAAAAGAAGTAAGCCAAGAAACAAATATAAATAAAAAATATGCACAAAACCCCCAAAAAATCTTTATCAGCAAGACAACATAGGAGGAATACCAAATAAACAGTTCAAATGTCCTTTGAAGAATTTGCTATTATGTATTTATTGTGAATGGGAGTTAAAGACATTCAATTACATCACATAGAAGGAGATACATTTAGATCTTATAAATGATACTTTCAGATTGCTACATGTAACATTGAAGTCCATTCAAAGAACGGGAATTGAACCAATGGACTTTTTCTTTTTGACAAAGGACACTGATTGGCTGTCTACACAATAAAATAGGGACAGCTGATAGTACCCCATGACACTTCCAGATGAAGATTCAATTGTAGCGTTGAAATGCGTAGAAGTAAATCAACTTCCGGCAAGAGAGAACACAGATCGAGTCAGAAAGACCCTAAACCAGTGGTTCTCAACTCCTGTCCTCAGGACCCACAAACAGGCCAGGACTTAGGGATTTCTCTGCTAGAGCACAGGTGTGGTGATCAGAGGTTCATTCACATTGATTAACTCACCTGGGCTCTCACAAGGAAATAATCAAATCCTGGCCTGTTAGTGGGTCCTTAGGACAGGAGTTGTGAACCACTGCACTAAACCAACAGACTTGGCAGTGATTGAAAACGGGGCAGAGGAGATCAGAGTCGGGACATTAACCCATCCAGAGCGGGTGCAGAGAACAAGCTACTAGAGAACAGCAAGTGGACTACTGATAAATCCTGTGACATGCAGAGACCCATCACAGGACCGGTATCAAGTAAGCAGCTGTCATGGTTCCCCAGAGATGATCAGGAGTCAGTATGGTATAGTAAAATGCAATTTATTAAACAACAATAAGGTAGCAAACAGAGGAAAATAGCAGGTGCAAGCAAAGAGTCACAGCCAGAAAGTGCTACTACCAGAAATAGTAAACTGCAGTGGAGGACCTCTCTACTAGAGACTAGGCCGAAGCCACTGGTAGTCTCTGCTGGAACAGGAACGGAACAGGAACCAGAACTCAAAAGTCTTGATCTGAGGTAGCGAGAAAATCTGACTCACGTCTGCAGTCAGAATGGAGCGTATCTCTGACTCACATCTGCAGTCAGTATAAGGAAGATATACTTGACTCACGCCTGCAGTCAGTATCAAAGCTAGTCTGCCAGAGCCACAGGCCCGTACCAGATAGAGTGTCTGCCAGGTACAGGGGGAAACCAAAAGAATAATCAGACAGAGCCACAGGTCAGCACCAGAGAGTGTAGTCAGCCAGAGCCATAGGTCTCCACCAGATTGGTTGTCCACTATAAGGATAAGACAAAGGAATAGTCAGACAGAGACACAGGTCAGCACCAGATCGGATGGAAGACAAGCCAGGTCATACACAGAGCCCAAGGTAATAGAACTGTTTTGAACAAAACCGCAAGGGCAACTTAATCAGACTCAGGCTGCCCTTTAAACCCCTCCTCAGGAAGTAGGTAGGAGGAGCAGGCTCAGTGGAATGAAGTAGGAAACTACAGGAAGACTGGCATAAATCAGAGGCCTGCTTCACTCTGAAGCCTCGTGTCTGCAGATGACGCGTGGAATGAGGCAGAGCATTGCTGGAAACAAGGTAAGCTGTGACAGTGGCCACCCACACAGGGAACATTACCTTATTATCCCGGGCTGCTAACTGTTCATCAAAACTTGGTCCCAATAGTTCACTTATCTGCACCGCACCAACGTGCAATCTTGCTTACTCTCACAATAACCTGCCATATTTTATGGTTATCCTCTGTGCTGCCACACATTAGATGTATCTCACTCTCTCACTCCAAATCGCTGGATTATGTGTTTATTAATTTAATTTATGATTTAAGCAAGGAAATCTTTTCCTTTATCGTTTAAATGTAAATTTTATTTTTTCTGCTCATATTGTTTTCAATGGAGTAGAACTCCTCTCTCTTTTATATGCATATGAATGTTTATGGTCATATATATATATATTATATATATATTATATATATATATATATATATATATATATATATATATATATATATATATATATATATATATATTTTTTTTTTTTTTTTTTAAATAAAAATACTACACTTAGAAGGCTTTTTATGCGCTGTCTCGCCCTTTTCCTCTTTTGTTCTTCGTCACATGCCAACCGCCACTGGAGATTGATCTGCGACTTATGACAGAGACAACCTGCTAAAAGAATTGTAACTTTATTAGAGTCATATAGACTGTCTTTATAGGGACAGTTTTGGACTCAATCCGATCAGTGTCACATATATGGTATCTATATTATGTATAATACCATGATCTGTTTATGATCATTTACACATAGACTTGTGTGAGATGATTGTATTGTATACTATGCTCTAATTCATTAGCAGTATTTGGCATACAATTTAGATCATTGTAAGCCTTTGATTATCAAAAAACACACTGTGACCTTTACAATTGCAGACAATTAACGAACCTTATAATAATATACATCTTTTTCAGAATATAGGTTAAGCACTTAAAGGTCGTACACTTAATTGTACTTACATAATTGACCCTAACTGATACATTATATTGAAACACAATCAAAACATTTTAGCCTTCATATCCAGTACAGCCATACAAGAGGCACGGTAACCACACAACCTTTTCCAGATAAACATTAATGGACTGGATTGGCAATACGATGGGATATGTGTTTAAGGAGTACAGAGTAGATATGTTAAATTAATTTGGGGGACAACTCTTTGATCCTCGTACCAATTTGTGTAACATCAGTACGGTTTATAAGTCCTTTGCCACTGGCTTGCAGTATTGTATAGTCTAATAAAACATCATTTGAACCCCCCGATCATTTTAGGGTGTTGCAACTTCACAATTTTTATTTTGGATTTTTTGTTGCTCCAGATAAAACCTTGACATCTGCTATGTAGTAATTCATTGTCCATATTATAGAGATAAATGGGAAGCATTTGAACTTTATACAAGAATTTGACGAAAGCCATCATTTTAATAAGATGTACTCTTCCCATGGAACAGAGTGAGATTTTTTCCAAATTTACAAATCTGTAGTTATCTGTGACAGCAAATGAGGGATAGTGTACATGGAGAGATCATCTATGTCCTGCGGTTGCTGTATTCCTAAAAAATATATTACAATTTAAAGGGATAGTAATACTTAAAATGTAAAAAAAACATGTTATAGGGTTTATCCCTATGAGTAAAGCAAGGGTACTCCCACTGCTGAGAGTTTTTTTCATTCAAAAGTTATTGCAGCTCAAACATAAAATTTTAAGGTGCAGTATCACAGTGACCTGAAATTGTACAGTGGTGCTGTTGCTACACCATCCTATGGAGATTTATGGTCCCAGGACCAGAGCTGTCCATAGGATGATGTAGCAACAGCGCCACAGTACAATTTCAGGCCACTGTCATATTGCACCTAAAAAATACATTTTAAGTATTACTATCCCTTTAATTCTATTAGAGTGGGCAATTCATATGTTCTACGTGAGGTAGATGGTTTGTTAGCCAAACACCCTGGATTTTTCTAAGTTTATTCTAAGCCTGCAGTGTCCCCAAAATCACACAATGTGGACCTAACAATTGGAATGGCTATTTGTTGATTGCTTATATACAACATAATTTTTGAAAGCTGAAGTTTTAAACTCCACATCACACAAATGGAAACCTTTGAATTCTTTCTGGTCATTTGAGTTTTCTGATAAGCAGGTTAAAAGGTCATGTTGAAAAGAAGGGGAGATGAGGGACATCTCTGTCTGGTACCCTTGAACAATAATAATAATAATAATAAAAAAAGTTACTGGTCATCAACATAGCATTCAGCAAGGTGTAAACTGATGTAACAAAATCTGTAAATTGCATCCCAAATTCTTGTATATTTAATAATGAAAATAGGTGGGACCAAAATACATCACTACTCCCCTGCCTTTTTATGTTTTTATTTTCTTTTGCTTTTTTTTTCCCCTCTTTGTTTTTAATTATTACCAATAAAGATATGCTTTTATTCTAGTAGTGTCCTATTATCAAGGGGTCTTTCTATATAACAGAAGTTAGGTTTGTCGGGCTATTTATATGAAGGTATCCAAAGGGTTAAACAGAGAACCACTCAGGTTGGATTTCTTCACTTAAATAGACAAATGACAATATAAAATAATTCGAGAACTTTATCTTTAATATGTATTGACACGCTACTTCACAGTAACGAATTGATCACAAGAATCAATCCTTCATATTTGTGCAAAAATATATCTATTTTATTAAAATACAATGTATATATAAATATCAGCAACAATGAACTATATAAGTGATTAGCAATACTAATAGGTATACAGAAAATCAAACCACACTATTTATCATAAAGATTACCAGCGGTGCAAGGGTTAACCAAACATAGGTATATTCAGAGGTATAATAACAATAATTGCATTCAGCAGCATAGAATAGGTTAATTGATTGTTACAATTAATATAATACAGTTGGCTGCAGGGTCTCTCAAACCTCTGCCCCAGAAACTGTATAGACTATGCCAATTATGATGTAAGGGGTAATGTGAGATGAATTAAATAATTCCTCTAACAATTCCTTGTATCATATATCAATAATAATTAAATTTAGGGAATAACTGGAATAAAATCCCAGATTTAAATCACTATAATTTAATTATCTACTGAATTCAATACTGAATACCTCTGAATAAAATATATAAATTGCAATATATAGTCAAACCAAATCACATAAATAATCTACTTAGAATTACTTCATGCAACATTTATCATAATTTTGACTACAGCAACCTATATATAAAACCTATAGGCACTCCAAGGGTTAATACAGACGTTTAAAACAGATGCCACACTCAGCAGTTATTTTGTCTATTGAGATAATACTTTCAAATTACCAAATATAAGCCTAACACATACACAGAGAATTCCAAAGAAAACACCACTAACAGCAGACAAATAGCGGTTAAAGGGTTAATAGCTGGATTCAAATAATACCCTGTATCAAATATTAACTATTATAATCTTCCCAGAATCACAAAATATTACTCTAGGAATACCAAGATTAATATTAGCTAATATAAATAACCCACGCTATATACTGTATTACACTGATTGGCAATTTATAACATTTCCCAATAATTATATATAGATTCTATTATTTCCAGAATTTAATAGCTAAATCTAGCTTATTATAAATTATCCCAAATGGTTGGCCAGTCCACTTAAGACAATTTAAAACTAAGTTCTTCAAACAGAAGAAAAATTATAAAATTCTGGATTAAATGAATCTAAATGAATAAATGATATAGTTACCAATCCAAGTTTCTTAGTATTTCTCTGTGAGATGGCAGGATCAGCAAAGCCTTCAGGAAGTCACCTTTTCTGTTTCAGCCAGTTAAGTTGAGTCCAAAGACCCTCTTTTAGGAAGTCAAAAAGACCCTGAACTAACAGTATCTGGGGATTATATTGACAAATTTTGCCTTATCAGTTATCCCCACCTTTTTCTAATGATTGGATAAAGATCCATCTCATTATACCGTGACATCACCGGTCTGCCCTGATTGGATATTAATATATCCCAAATTATTCAAGGAATGCGGATATCCCAGTCATAATGCTCTCAAGACTCTAGGTGGAGCTCTTACTCTACTTTAGAATTTTACCTATAATCAGTTTTATGTCAGATCATGTGGCTTTCGTCAAAACTGAGAAAGGTCAAAAGGGTTATCAAAAACCTCCTAAATATGTCATTTTGCTATGTCTTACACATAAGGGAGTCCGTCTCTCTCAGCCACCTTGTCTCCAACTGACTATCCATCTGCCATTAAACTGACATTGTTATTTTTACTCCCTACCTTGGACTAATGGCTCATTGTTCACATATGATGTAATTTGAACACATTTTAAACAGAATTTCAGCTAATTTCCTACAATTAGAATTAACCCTGTATGGTCCCCCAGGACAAAGTCTCTGACAGGTTTTGAGTGCCTTTAAAAGTGGTTGTTTTCTCTATACTGCTGTGTCTTTATTATAGTGATCAGAGATGGAGCGGTTTCTCGGATGAAGAATTGTCGGAATTGATTTAGCATTGTTATGTGGTGTCTTTACTGGTTAATTAAGCGTAGAAAATTCCATAGACTAGTGTTGTAGTACTGATATTGATGGAAGGCGAATTGTTTTCGCTCATTTGACAACTCGCTACTATGTTACCTTGTGTGGATGACGTCAGAGTGTAACCTAGTGCTTATGGGTGGGATCATTAAGAGGCTATGACGGGCGAAGGTATTTAACACGTGTTTTAGGGAAAGATTTAGGGTTAAAAATAGGCTTAGGACTAGAGTAGATTAAAAAAAAGTTATTTTATTTAAAAATGTATTTTTTTTTTAATAGATTTTTAGAATAAATAATTATAGTTTAGATAACTAGTTGAATTGGGTTAGTTAGGTTCAGGGAATATGTGGGTTAGGGTAAGGCTTAGGGAAAGATTTAGGTTGAGTAGCGTTTTATTTTTAAAACAAAAAAGAATGTATCATAGAATAGTGATCGTTTGGGGTTAGAATTAGGGACAGGAGGTATAGAAGGTTGAACTTGATGGACTTGTGTCTTTATTCAACCTAATTTATTATGTTACTATGTATAGAGTTAGGTATAGTATTTACATAGGGATAGTTAAGTAGTGGGTGGGTAGTTATTTAAGAGAAATTAGAAATGGGTAGGTGTATATACACTAAGTGCACAATTATTAGGCAAGTGAGTATTCTGACCATATCATCATCATTTTTATGCATATTTTCCAACTCCAAGCTGTATAAACCTGAATGCTTATTGGATTTAACCATACCAGGTGATGTGCATTTGTATAATGAGAGGGTTTGGCCTAAGGAGATGAACACTCTATGTTAAGGTGTGCATAATAATTAGGCAGCTTCATTTCCTCAGGCAAAATGGGCAGAAAGAGCGATAACAGACTCTGAAAAGTCAAAAATTGTAAAAAGTCTTTCAGAGGGATGCATCATTCTTGACATTGCTAAGATATTGGGGCGTGATCATAGAACCATCAAACGTTTTGTTGCAAATAGTCAACAGGGTCGCAAAAAATGTGTTGAGAAAAAAAAAAAAAAGAAGACACAAATTAACTGCCAGAGATTTGAGAAGAATCAAACATGAAGCTACCAGGAACCCATATTACATATTACAGAACTGCAACCTACCTCTGGGAAGGAAACCCAGGAAGACCCATAATTTCAGGGATTGGTACACTCACAGAGAATATATCTGGCTGGGTAGAAAATACCCTGAAACCCCTTGTAAAACAAACACCCAGCTTCCTTCAGGACACCACGGATCTTCTAAACAAATTAGCTGACTTGGGGCCAATTCCAGAGAGCACCATCCTGGCCACTATGGATGTAGAATCCCTTTACACCAACATTCCACACACAGATGGCATAGCAGCATGCCAGGGATATCTGGAACAAAATAACACACCCATGGAACCGGTAACAAAACTCATACAGTTTATTCTCACCCACAATTACTTCAAGTTTGGACAGGACCTCTACCTTCAGAAAATGGGGACTGCAATTGGTACCCGAATGGCACCACAATATGCCAACCTGTTTATGGCAAAATTGGAAGAGGACTTCCTGTCCACCTGCCAGATTAAACCCCTGGTCTACCTCCGCTACATAGATGATATTCTTATCATCTGGACCGCCAGTGAGGAGGAACTACTCAAATTCCATGAGAATTACAATACATTCCACCCCAATATCAACCTAACACTCAGTCACTCACGTACAAGCATTAACTTCCTTGACACAACTATCAGTATTCAGAAAAACTCCATCCACACATCCCTATACCGCAAACCAACAGACAGACCAACCTACCTGAAAAACAATAGCTTCCACCCAAAACACACAAAGAACTCCATCATATACAGCCAGGCCATAAGATACCACCGCATCTGTTCTGACAGGATGGACCGTGACAAGCACCTCCAGGAACTCAGAGGAGACTTTATAAAACACGGTTACAGCGCAACTATTATTGACAGTCAGATACAGAAGGCTACCCAAATACCAAGAAAAAATCTGTTACACTACAAAGAACAACATAAGGGAAACCGGGTGCCACTGGTGGTCACTTACCACCCCCAGGTTGAAATGCTACGCAAAATTTCAAGAGAACTTCAAAAGAAATTACACACAGATGAAAGACTCAAGAACATATTCCCACAGCCTCCCTTACTCTCATTCAGACAGCCTCCAAATTTGAAACAACTGATGGTGAGGAGTGCCCTGAGTAAAAATACAAAAAATGGCACATCTCCCTGCCTACAAAAGAGATGTGAAACTTGTGCACACATTTACACCACGGACAACATACCAATTCCAAACACCCAGTTACACCATAAGATCAATGGTACCTTCACCTGTAAATCATCCAATGTAATATACCTTATCATGTGTGCAAAATGCCCAACAGCTCTGTATGGGGGAGAAACTGGACAAGCACTACATAGGAGATTTAATTCCCACAGATCCAGTGTTAATAACAAAAAGACAGAGACACCAGTGGGAGAACATTTTTGCCAAAATGGGCACAGTGTCAAGGATATTAAATTAACTGTATTGATGGGACTGTTTCGCACTCAGAGGGACAGAAAGGTATGGGAGGTAAAATTAATGTTAAAATTTTATGCAATTTGTAGTGGGTTGAACAGGGATAAGGAATTTATGACAAAATATAATTTCTAAGCAAAAGCCTACAGCACCTGGTAGTCCCAGGAGGTCTCCCATCAAGGTATTAACCAGGCCTGACGCTGCAAAATATAATTTAGTTGACTGACCTTTCCACAGACCCAAGAGCATCGTAAATACCTCTAAAGCCTCAGAGGAAGAGTGCAATTTACCATTGACTGATCAAAGATATCTGGAGCTGGACTGCATTCTGTTATCTGATTTCTATGCTAAACAATGTGATGTGTACTTGTATTTAAGAGAGATGTTTTCATATTTATCTGTATAACATGCCTGAGGAAGAGACCTAAGGTCTTGAAAGCTTGCATTTAAATCTGCTTAGTTAGCCAATAAAAGGTATCAAAAACTATATTTGCCTCCTGTATTTATACGGCTAACACGGTACCAACTCTCAATTAGTTATTTGTTGAGGCTCTTCTACCATTCCTTGCTCCCTTGTATTTACTTATGCAAAGAAAGTGTTTAAAACATTGGCCTTTTCCTTATCCTCACTAATCAACTCACCCATCTCATTTTTGAATGGTCCAATGCACTCCCTCTTAAGTTTTTTGCTATTTATATATTTGAAAAACTTTTTTGGATTAGTCTTATTTTACCTTGCAATTCAAGTTTCATTTTCTATTTTGGCTACCCTAATTGCCTTTTTGCAATCTTTGTTGCACTCCCTGTATTTTAATAAAGAATGTTCAGTTCCTGCAGACTTAAATAGTCTGAATGCTTTTTTTTTTCCTTTGCCATTCCCTCCTTTACATGTGCACTTAACCACATTGGCTGTGACTTACTTCTTTTGTACTTGTTCCCCATTGGTATATACTGTTGAGTACATTTCCGCAACCTAAATTTGAATTCCGACCATTTATTCTCAGTACTTTTGTCTTTAAATAATGTATCCCAGTCTACGTGTTACATTGAAGCCCTTAATAAATTTGTTAGCTTTTTTAAAATTAAGAGTTTTGGATTAACCTATACAGTTTTGCTTTGCCAAACTGATCTCAAATGTAACCATGTTGTGATCACTGTTTCCCAAATGTTCACTTACCTTAATATTGGATACCATTTCTGTGTTATTCACTAGGTCCAACATATTGTTATTTCTTGTCGGCAATTCCACCATTTGTGACATGTAGCTTTCATGAAGTATGCTCATAAACCTGCTACCCTTAGCACTCTGACAGGTCTAATTTTTCCAGTTGATATCTGGATAATTAAAATCTCCCATAATTATAGTATGCCCAAGTTGGGGAGTTTTCCTCATTTGCAATAGCAGTTGGGGCTCAACATTGTCATCAATATTTGGTGGTTTGTAGCATATACCCACCAACAACTTTTTTTTACATTTTACACCACATTTAGTCTCAATTTCTACCCACAAGGACTGCACATTTTGGCCAGTTTCCTCACTGATATCACCTCTCAAAATTGGATTTAACTCTGGTTTCAAATATAAGCACACACCTCCCCCTTTTCTATTAATCCTGTCTCTCCTAAACAGGGAATAGACCTCTATATTTACAGACCAGTCATGTGCATCATTCCTCCATGTTTCTGTTATATCAATTATGTCCAATTAGTCATTAAACACCAGCAATTCCAGTTCTCCTATTTTATCTAAGATACTTCTTGCATTTGCTAGCATACAATTAATTTTGAAGTCTTTACATATATCACTCCCTACATGCCTTTTATCTACATCTTCATTTACTAGGAATTCTTCCCTATTTTCTACATTTATCCCCACCCTTTCTCCACCTCCCTGGTCATTTACTTGGACCCGGTTCCTATCTGCTCTATCTACCCAATTTTTGCTATCTATACCCTCCCTCCCCTTCCTAGTTTAAAAGCTCCTCCAAGCTTCTTAGCATTCGCTCCCCTAGCACAGAGGCTCCTCTACCACTTAGGTGCAATCCAGCACTTCCATATAGATTGTACCCAAGAGCAAAGTCAGCCCAGTGCTCTAAGAACACAAAACCCTCCTTCTTATACCATGGCTTGAGCCATGCATTAATAATGACATGGCCCCCTTCCTCACCTGACCGAAACCCTATAGAGAATTTGTGGGCCCTTCTTAAACAGCAGATTTATGCTGAAGGAACACAATACACCACTCTGAACAGTATCTGGGAGGCTGTGGTTGCTGCTGCACAAAAAGTTGATCGTCAACAGATCAAGAAACTGACAGACTCCATGAATGGAAGGCTTATGACTGTTATTGAAAAGAAGGATGGCTATATTTGACACTGATTTTTTTTGGGAAATGTCACAAATGTTTATTTGTAAATTTTGAGTTGTTTAGTATTCTCACTTTAATAGATGAAAATAAACAAGTAAGATGGGAAAAAAATATAATTTTTCATTTAGCTGCATAATAATTCTGCACACTAATAGCTGCCCAATAATTCTGCACACATATTCCCCTAATAAAGCCAAAACCTTTTACTTTCTTAAATATTCAGGTTTAAAGGGATAGTAATGTTTCACAAAAACAGCAGCTCCAATTAATCTTCATGCTATTTGAACCATGGAGTGTGTTATACTGTAGTTCAAGAGTAACTGAATGATAAACTATCCCCCTCCCGCTCCTTTTAACTAGTGTAAGCCGCCTCCCCTCAGATGTGGAATCTGGTCTCTTGACCGGACAGTTCACAGCAAGGGACAATCTTCTTACTGTGATAACAATGAAAACCCTGCCCCCATTTTTCTCTTACGTTAATTGAAGATTGTCCCTCTCTGCAATCCACTTGGACACCACCCTACTGCTCTGAGGGGAGCAGTGTTACATCAGCGTCACACCAGAAATAACACTCTCCATGGCACAAATACTATGAAGGTTAATTGGAGCTGCTTTTATTATGAAACATTACTATCCCTTTAAGGTTTCTTAATATTTTGGATTGACGGAGAGAACTGTAGTTATTAAATAATAAAATGAATCCTCAAAAATATAACTTGCCTAATAAGTGTGCACACAGTGTAATGCAGCAGTGTTATAGTTTAATAGAGGCATATACCTTTTTGGCGTCTCACTCAGAAGCCACAGACACTGTGTCAGACTTTGATATAACGCAGTTTTCAGAGAGTGAGAACAGCTCTAGTGATAACGCTGGGCCTTCTGTAAAGAAAAGATGTACTCTCACAAGAGCTGCCCCGGCATCTGCCCCAGGAACTGCCCAAAGACCTGCCCAAAAAATGCCCCAAGACCTGCCACTGTTCCTAATGCATGGGTATCACCAACCAATTTTTGCCCACAAATCCCAGAATTCACAGGCAACCCAGGAATTCAAATTGATGTGGAAGGATTTACCTATGATCAGTTTTTTTTATTTGTTTTTGGGGAAGACATTTTGGGGGAATTGTGTCCCAACCCAATTTGTATGCAGCCCAGTATATTGCCGCCAAACCATCAGCTTTCGTTGTTAAGCAAGAAGTATGGAAACCCACAGACATCGCAGAATTTAAACAATTCTGGGCCCTAATAATGGCAATGGGGATAATAAAAAAAGCCAAGTATCAGATCCTACTGGAGCAAAAACCCCATATGTGATGCCCCTATATTCTTCAAGACAATGACTAGGTCTAGATTTTAAGTGATTTTGCACTTTATGCATTTTAGTGATAATACCCTGTGCCTCCCAAAAGAACACCCCCGGTATGACAGACTGTACAAAATTCACCCCCTAATAATAATAATTTGTGATTTTTATAGCGCTTTTCTCCCTGTGAGACTCAAAGCGCTTTACAAATATACAAACAGACATAAAAATTAAGAGTTCCTTATGGTCAGATGAGTTGACTGAATGCCTGATAAAAGGTATGGGTCTTTAGCTTTTTAAGTCTGTAATGATTGTGCCTCTCCGATTGAGGATGGTAAAGAGTTCCAGAATGTGGGGGCAGTGTGGCTGAATGCCCGGGAACCTGAGGTTGTCTTTATTCTGGGTACTGACAGGAGGGATCTGTTGGCTGACCGCAGTGAGCGGGACTGAATATAGGGTGTCAGGAGCTCTTTCAGGTACTGTGGGCCTTGATTATTTGAAGGTCAGCAGGCAAATTTTAAAATATGTTCACCATTTAATTGGAAGCCAATGCAGTGGGTGGAGAACAGGTGTTAAGTGACATGAGCAAGTTTGATTGGTCATTAGTCTGGCTGCTGCATTTTGTACTGTCTGTAGGCAATGGAGTTCTTTTTCTGGGAGGCCCAAGTAAAGTGCATTACAGTAATCTAGACGAGAGGACACAAATGCATGCAATAATGTTGGCATATCATCTGGTATAATTAAGTGTTGTATCCTGGCTATGTTTCTCAGATGAAAGAAGGCAGATTTTATTATGGAAGAAATCTGCTGTTTAAGTGACAGTCCAGAGTCACTAATCACTCCGATATTTCGTACCTCTGTTGAACTAATGAGTTCAGAGCCTCCAAATTCCAGACCAGTTGGGTGATCATTAGATATTCTTGTTGCCCAGGGTCCTCTAACCAAGAGTAACTGTTTTGTCAGGGTTCACTTTTAGCCAACTAGCATTCATCCACTCTATGAGGTCTGCTAAGCAACTGCTGATGGGGTATATTGGGTCTTTAGTACCTAGAGCAAAGGAGAAGTAGAGTTGTGTGTCATCTGCATAGCAATGATATCTTTGGCCATGTCGCCTGATGATGTCCCCCAGTGGTAGCAAGTAAATTGCGAATAGCATGGGAGACAAGATAGAACCTTGTGGAACTCCGCAGGCTAATTCTGGTGGTGCCAATGAGCAAGATCCTTATGTTACTCTCTGATCTATGATCTACCAGTGAGGAAAGATTTAAACGAGTTCAGAACTGTGCCTCCTAGACCACAGATGTGCTGCAAGCGCTCTATTAAAATCCCATGGTCAATGGTGTCAAATGTGGCTGAAAGATCCAGGAGAATTAGGATGGCGTAATCACCTTGGTCTCTCGCCATAAGGAGATCATTTAGAACTCGGACTAACGCTGTTTCCGTGCTGTGGCGGCATCTGAAACCTGACTGGAAAGGATCAAAGATGTTATAGCTTGATAGATGAGCCTCCAGCTGAGTTGCCACTACTTTTTCAATCATTTTCCCCAGAAATGGAAGGTTGGATACTAGTCTGTAATTTGCTATGCAGTCTGGGTCTAATTAAGGTTTCTTTAGGAGGCGTTTTACCACTGCTTCTTTTAGAAGAAGTTTCCAGTTTTTAGTGAACACTTCACTGTATTTGTGAGGGCTGGAGCGAGCGTTTCAGTGCATGTGGATATTAGACGAGTTGGGGCAGGGTCTAAGTCACATGTAGTGGGGCGCAACTTTTACATGGTTCTTTTAACTTCCTCTATAGCCACATTTGTAAGATGGGGGAATCTGGCATTCCACTGTAGTGGTTCAGGTGGGTAACTGGCTGACCTGCTGTGATCTTGTCTGTGATGAAGCTAGCAAATTCCTTACACTTATCCTGAGAGAAGTTGGTGGGCATATACATGCATACTGGTTTGCAGAGCCTTTCTACTGTGCGAAACAGTTGCCTTGGTATGTTGCGGGAGAGTAATTTCACGTGACAAAAATGACGATTTTTTTTCTGTTATATTAAATTGATATTCATTGAGGTGTTTAGTAAGAGCGGCTTTGTCCTCTGGGTCATGTGTCCTACGCCACCTTCTCTTGAGAAAAAAAAAAAAGTTTGCCCAAATATATATGCCCCACAAACAAATTAGTATAGATTAATCCCTAATGAAGTATAAAGGCAGGGTAGGGTTCAAGCAATATATCACCTCCAAGCGCTCCAATTTTATAAATTGTGCAAATGTGCCACAAGCTATATCCAACTCCCCAAAAGCAAAAAACACAGAAGGGCTAAAGGGTTTGCTACAGCAAGGGAATACGGACTGACACCACGACTTGCTGTCCTGATTGCCCTTCCAAACCTTGCCTCTGCACTGGTGAAAGCTTCGAGCAATACCATGCAGACACAATGTAGTAGTGCTGCAAAGTTTATTTGGCCACTTTTTCCCCCTGAAATATCCTCCTTAGATCTAGCACTATCTAAATATAATGGGAAGCAATGCACCCTAGTTTTTTTCCATATCTGATAAAGGAAACACACACACGTTCCCTACTGGGCCCAGTAGCTCTCCTAAACCCTGAAAAACCTATGCATATGGGACATTATCATACTCAGACAATGTAGCTGAACACTAATGAGAAGCATTTAAAAAAATCTGCAAATATCCTTTGATTGAAATCCAGGGCAGCTCTAAAATATAAGTGAAAAAAATGGTGTTTCTCTTCCTTAATGCAGGTTTTGGGAGGGATTGGTGATAGAGTGGCAGATAAAAATTGTTAAAATGTGAATAGAATGAAAGCCAGGGTTGTCTACTCTTCTAGAACATATACTTTTGTTGATGAAATTCATTGCAGCATTGTCAAACAGCCCTCAACGAGACAAGGCCCAGCTGTAAAAATGGCATTCCTGTAAATGGAAACTCGTATGTTCCCAGCTGGGTCCGGTAGCTCCCCCAAACCCTGTCAAACCTATGCATATGGGGCATTGCCTTTCTCAGACGATGTAGCTGGATACCAATGTGAAGCACTTAAACAATCTGCAAATATCCTTTGACTGAAATCCAGAGCAGCTCTAAGATATAGGTGTGAAAACCACGAATATTATTTCTTTTTTTTTTTTTTTTTTTTTTTTTATTTTAACTTACGCCAAGTTTTCAAGGGATTAGTGGTAAAATTGCTGTGTAAAAAATTTGAAAACGCACCTAAAATGAAAGCCTGGGGTGTCTACTTTTCAAAAATATACACTTTTGGGGGGAAATGTTGAAGTGGAGCACCAGTTAAGCAAGATGTGAAAATTCAACATTTGTTCAAAATTGGGCTCCATAGCTCTCCCAAACCTTGAGAAACCTATGCATATGGGGTATTGCTGTACTCAGAAGGAGCACTTTAAAAATCTTCACCTATCCTGTGCGTGAAATTCACATCTACAACATTAAAACCTAAGTGTGAAAAATGATGAATGTTTTACTTACATCAAGTTTTACGAGGGATTGGTGGTAAAATGGCTGAGTAAAAAAATTTAAAACATGCCTAAAACAAAAGCCTGGGGTGTCTACTTTCCAAAAATATGCACTTTTGGGGGGAAATTTTTAAAGTGGTGCACGGGTACAAAGCCCCAAAGGAGATATGGCACCAGTGACGCAAGCTGTGAAAATTCAAAGTGTGAAACTGGAAATAAACATGTTTCAATTTGGGCCGTGTAACTCCCACAAACCTTGAGAAATCTATGCATATGGGGTATTTCCATACTCAGAAGATGGAGCCAAATACTAATCAATGCATTTTTTTAAAATATTCAACTATCCCATGCTTGATATCAACAATAATATTGAAATGTAAGTGTGAAAACTGAATTTTGGAACATATTTCTGGAAAAATAGCTGCATATAAAACTCAAAAATTCTACTTATTATTTACCTTACTTTTCAGAAACATACCTTTGTGGTACATTTTTGGGTTCTGGCACAGTTAACTAAGCTATGATACTCACTCAATTGTTAAAAAATTACAGGTTGGAAACAATGGTGTCCATCTTGTAATTTTTACCTTGTAAATGTGAGAAAGGGACTGAAATACTAGGCATATGGGGTACTCTCATATACAGGAGAAGCAAATGAATATATTTAGGGGTATTTTTTTGTAATGAACTAATAGTGTACAAATCCTGACAGGAAAATGTATGCAAAATGTTGTGTTTTTTTTTTTTCTTTTTTTCTCCTCTTTTTTTCTAGTTTAATCAAATTAAACTACGAGGTATTCATATAACTGTGGTATCAAAAGAAAGCCCTACTTGTTCTTAAAAAAAACGAATATAATTAGTGTGGGTGTATTAAAGGAAATAAAGAGAAAATATGGTTGAACAAATATAATTACGGGAGATTTTAATTATCCAGATATCAACTGGAAAAATGAGACCTGTCAGAGCGCTAAGGGTAGCAGGTTTACGAGCATGCATCGGGAAAACTACATGTCACAAATGGTGGAAGTGCCGACAAGAAATAGCAATGTATTGGACCTAGTGATAACTAATAACACAGAAATGGTATGCAATATTAAGGTAAGAGAACATTTGGGAAACCGTGATCACAACATGGTTACATTTAAGATTAGTCTGCAAAGAAAAACTGTATAGGTTCAACCAAAACTCTTAATTTTAAAAAAGCTAACTTCAAATTGTTAAGGGCTTCAATGCAAAACACAGACTGAGATATTTTATTTAAAGGCAAAAATACTGAGGAAAAATGGTAAGAATTCAAATTTAGGTTTCAAAAATGTACCCAACAGTATATACCAATGGGGAACAAATGCAAAAGAAGTAAGTCACAGCCAATGTGGTTAACTGCACATGTAAAAAAGGAAATGGCAAGGGGAAAAAAAAAATATTCAAATTATTTAAGTCTGAAGGAACTGAACAATCTTGCTTAAAATACAGGGAGTGCAACAAATATTGCAAAAAGGCAATTAGGGTAGCAAAAATGGATAATGAAACTCGAAATTGCAAGGGAAAGCAAGACTAATCCCAAAAAGTTTTTCAAATCTATAAATGGCAAAAAACTTAAGAGGGAGTGCATTGAACCATTCAAAAATGAGATGGGTGAGTTGATTAGTGAGGATAAGGAAAAGGCCGATGTTTAAGGGATCAAGGAAAGGTAGAAGAGCCTCCGCAAGTAACAAATAAAACAATACAATTATCAGATATTGGGTTAACTCAAGGAGATGTCATGGGAAGACTGAACAAAATTAAGACCGACAAAGTACCGAGTCCTGATGGTATACATCCAAGGGTCCTTTAGGAACTTAGTGCAGTGTTGGCAAAACCCCTATATTTAGTCTTTAAAGATTCTATTACCACAGGCTCAGTGCCACAGGATTGGCGAAGAGCTAACATAGTGCCTCTATTTAAGAAAGGAACTAAAACAGAACCTGGGAATTATAGACCAGTGAGTTTGACCTCTGTAGTGGGAAAACTGTTAGAAGGGATAATAAGGGACTATATTCAGGATTACAACACAAAAAATAAAATCATTAGCACGAATCAACATGGCTTTATGAAGAATAGATCATGCCAAACTAATTTTTTCAGCTTCTATGAGGAGGTAAGCAGCAACCTTGACAATGGCAAGGCAGTTGATGTAGTATGTCTAGACTTTGCAAAGGCATTTGATACAGTGCCACACAGAAGGCTGGTGTATAAAATAAGGAAATTGGGGCTAGGAGATAACCTTTGCAATTGGATACAAAACTGGTTGAAGGACAGGGAACTGTGTGTGGTTGTAAATGGAAAATTCTCCAATACAATTAAAGTGGAGAGTGGAGTACCTCAGGGTTCAGTATTAGAGCCGCTGCTTTCTAACATGTTTATAAATGACCTAGAAATGGACATAGAAAGCAAAATATCAATATTTCCAGATGATACTAAATTATGCAAGGTCAAACATATGGAATATGACGTTTAATGTGGGGAAGTGTAAAATCATGTATTTGGGAGGAAATAATCCCAAGGCTACTTATGAACTTAATGGAATCATTTTAGGGGACTCATTGCTAGAAAGACCTGGGTATCCTTGTCAACTACAAACTTGGAAACAGTGACCAGTCAATCAGCATAAAAAGAGGTATTGAAGCAAAGAGTGGATAACAGTTTGCCATTATACAAATCATTGGTAAGACCTCACCTTGAGTATGCAGTGCAATTTTGGGCACCAGTTCTGAAAAAGGATATACTAGAACTAGAGAGGGTACAGCAGAGAGCAACAAAATTAATTAAGGGAATGGAGGACTTGACATATGAGGAACGACTAAACAAACTTGGTTTATTTACTCTAGAGAAAAGACGACTAAGAGGAGACCTTATCACATTGTACAAGTATATGAGAGGTCAATACAAGGATCTCTGCGGTGAGCTATTTATTCCAAGGCCTGATTAGGTGACCAGAGGACACCCCTTGAGATTAGAGGAAAGGAGGTTTAGACTTCAGCAGAGGAAGGGTTTTTTTTACAGTAAGGTCTGTTAAATTGTGGAATTCCTTGCCCAAGGAGGTGGTTATGGAAGATACAATGGATACATTTCTTTCAAAAGGGAACATACAGAGTTATACTGTTTATCAGTAGGTAGATCAGGAAGGTCTGATAAAGACTAACTTAATTGGTAGTATGAAAGCTATACAATTCTCAGTTACTGGGGTATGAGGAGAAGGTTGAACTTGATGGACTTGTGTCTTTATTCAACCTAATTTACTATGTTACATAATCAAAAAAGTCAAAATTGCTCTGGTCCTTTAGTGAAATCCACC
This sequence comes from Rhinophrynus dorsalis, assembly GCA_037306005.1. Lineage (NCBI taxonomy): Eukaryota > Metazoa > Chordata > Amphibia > Anura > Rhinophrynidae > Rhinophrynus > Rhinophrynus dorsalis. The sequence continues at coordinate 300,248,954 of CM074718.1, forward strand.
TCAGATTTTCCCAGTCTTTAAGGGGTTAAAGATCAAAAAGTGTTGTCTTGCCAACACTGCACAGAATTCCCATAGAATGCTTAGATGTATACCTTCAGAACTAGGTGCACTGTCTTTCTTAAAGGGATAGTAATACTTCATTTTAACTTTATTTTATTTTGTAGGCATTAAAAAAACATGAAGAATGATATAAGTCTTATCTCTCAAACCTTTATGGTTTAAGAGATATTCACAAGCAAAGTGTCCCCCTCCCGCCCCTTTTACTGATGTAACACTTTTCAGCCAGGGCAGAAGGGAGCTGCCCAGGTAGACTGCAGAGAGGGACAATCTTCAATTAAGATAACAGAAAAACCTGAAAAGCGTGTCAAGGGGGCCAGGGATTTCATTGTTTTCATAGGAATAAGAGTGTCCCCTTCTGTTATCTGTCCAGTCTATGGACTGCATTCCACATCTGAGAAGAGATTGTTTACAGTAGGTAAAAGGGGCGGGAGGGGGAAACTTTGCTTGTGAATATCTCATAAACCATAAAGGTTTGAGAGATAAGACTTATATCATTCTTCATGTTTTTTTAATGCCTACAAAATAAAATAAAGTTAAAACAAAGTATTACTATCCCTTTAATTTGTCTAGTCTTACCTTGATCTCTTCTTTTGTTAAGCCTATAACTGATATTGGCATGGTTGTGCTTGTTGAGGCTCTACTATCAATGCTTTTTCCTGATCTATATCATTGTAAAGAATGTATTAGATCAGTCTTTTCCTTGTCCTTCCTAATCAACTCAATCCCTCTTCCATATATAGCAAAAAAAAAAAAAAAAAAATAATAAAATGTCTTTGAAAAACATCTTTGTATGAGCCTTGCTCTCCTTTGAAACTCAACATTTTTGATTTTTGCAACCTGTGTTGTATTTCAAGATAGTATTCCCCGCTTTTTCTGACTTAATCCAAGTGCTTTTTTTCCTTGCCATTTCTTTCTTTACATTTGCATTTAACCACACTGGTTTTTAGATTTGCTCACCAAGGGTATATATGTATTGTTGAATATAGTTCTGCAAACTAAATTTAAATTCTGGCCCTCTAATTATTTCCTTTCAAAAATTCATCCCAGCCTTGGTTGACCCTACACAGTTCTTCAAACAGATCTCAAAAGAAACCACGATGTGATTACAATTTCCCAAATGCGCACTTATGTTAATATACGCCGCATCTATGTTAAAGGGGATGCATCACCTTATCACATTTTTTACCATAGTTTTTTTTTAATAAAGTAATAATAGAAAAGCTGTTTTTTTCTTAAATGTGAGTACTTTAAAAGCTATTGCTTCTTCAAGCTTTGCCGATCAGCATAATGTACCACTCTGATTCTTCGCCAAAGCTCTTGACTGCCTAATCTAAGCATGAATGCTCTCCCTAGGGCAGCTGGGAAGGAGGTGGGAAGATGAGAAGAGCTGTGCTGTGCACATTATGCAGAAATAAACAGCACAGAACATTAAATATCTTTAGAAGTACGTACATTAAAAAAAAAAAAAAAAAAAAAGCTTTCCTATTACTATGTTAATAACAAAAGCTATGGTAAAAACAATGTATAAGGTGATATATCTCCTTTAACTGTTATCAATAAGTCCAATACATAGTTTTTTTTCTTATTCACACTTCCACCATTTGTGTCCCTAATCATGCTTCACAAACCTGCTCTCTTAGCACTGTCATAGATATAATTTCTCCAGTTCATACCTGAAGTTAAACTGTACCATAATTATAGTATTCCCAAGATATACAGCTTTTTCCATTTTCAAAAACAGCTGGCACTCATCATACCCAACAATATTTAGCGGCCTTGGCACATTCCCTACAACAACCTTTTCTTACTTTTTACATCTCCGTTAGTTTCAATGTCTACACCTCAAGGACACCACATTATTAACAGTTTCCTTGCAAACTGGAAACTTGGATTCAGATATGGTTTCAAATATAAGCATACTAGTTGAAAAGCCCGTTTACATGGGCCACAGTGCCACCGCTGCAGTCAGGTGTAGTAGAGACTTCCAGCGCTGTGGCTGATACGGAGCAGGGCGCTCCGAATTACTGGTGTGCAGAGAGGACTCCAGTCTGAATTTGGAGCAGCCCGCTCCGTATCAGCCATGGCGCGGCAGTCTCTACTGCGCATGACTGCAGCACGCACAGCTGTCTCTAGTGCACGACTGCTTCTGACAAACATCCTTAGAGAATTATTATACAGGATACCTCCCCCTTATCTGTTAATCCTCTCCCTTCTAAACAGAGAACATGCCAGTCGTGCATCATCCCACCATGTTTCTGTTATATAAATTATTTCCAAATGCTCATTATATTACTAGCATTTATATAGCTCTTCCAGTTTGCCTACTATACTTCTTACATCCTACACCCACTACATACCATTAATCTATATCTGATTTTATTTGAAGTTCCTCCGTTAGCTACATTTATTGCCCCACTTCTCCAACCAGATGATGCTTTACTTTTTTAAATTAAATTATTTTTTTATTTAAAAAGCTTTATTGAAAGATAATGCAGGAGTACAACAAAAGGAGGACATTGTAGGTTACAGATGCAGGATAAAAATCGATGTAGCCAAAAATCAAGGTCAAGAATATAACCAGGGTGACAGTGAAAATCATTAACAGTTTAACAATGTCTCCATAAGGAGAAAGAAGGTAGCATCAGGGTAGAAAAGAAAAGCATGAGAGCAGGAGGACCAAATAGAGAACAAAGAGTGGGAAGAAAAACTTAATGTTAAATACATTTTTCTTAGTCATACAGGTACCATGGGGAGGTGACAGCTCCTCCCAGTAGACTGGTACATTTCAAGACAAAGTCTTGTGGATTGAGCCTCCCCTTCTCCTTAACAGGTTATCCCCCCTTAGCCCCAATCTTCCAGTTAGACTTGAGACAAAATCACTAAACTAGGACAGCGAGAAAGAAGGAGGAAAGCAACAAGACCCAAGACGACTTCCACGTCCAGCTAAGTAAGACCAATCGAGGTCCCTTTCAATGGGTGGGAGACCAGTATGTCATATGTACCAAGAGAAAATGATTTAACAGGTAAGACTAAAGTCCATTTTGTTTTTTTCTGACTTTAATAGTGGTGCAGGCTGCATAGTGGGGGAGGGCCAACTCCCTGCATGATTGAATCACCCAATGGGAGCAGTTCGAGGTCTACTACTAGTGATCTCTTTATTCTCTCTCTATTATGGATTTAACCAATGGCATCATTTTGGGCCCTTTTTCCCCAAAGAAGCCCTCAGTATGGTAAAGCATGATTCTCTCCAATTCCCAAATTTTACAACCCCTTCATGTGAGTTCACTGTTCTGGTTATCTAGTGTTACAATTACAGTTGCCACATTAAAGGCATAGTAATACCTGTAAACAAAAGTGCAGCTCAGAGTCTTCTTTATACTATTTGTCCCACGTAGTGCTGTATTTCAAATTATATCAGGCTTGTAGTTCAAAGTCATCTGAATCAGTAAGGCTCCCCCTCCCACCCCTTTCCCCTGCAGAACTTTGCTTCTTTAAGCCAGTCTGGATGGAGCATGGCGAGGGACAAGCTTCAGTAAGGAAAATCTGCACTCCTCCATCAAGGGAGCCAAAGTTTTCCTTATAATTACTGTGTGAAGATTGTCCCTTGCTGCTATCCGTCTGGTCCCAGGACCGGATTCCACATCTGATGGAAGGGGGATCCTTTCTGATTCATTTGCGTTTGAACTACAAGCCTGATATTGAAATACAGCACTACGTGGTAATGTTTAGCAAATGTGTGACACCAAGCCACCTCCTAGCACAGCTGCCTGCAAAAGCCTTGTGCTTGTAGGGACCAGGAAGCTCCCACCACTCTGCTAAAATGAACAGTGACCATAGAAGTAACAGACATAGATCTGGCAAATTATCACTTTTATCTCAGAACCCACCGTCACTTTTAGACGCCGCTCGTCCTGCATGTGGGACCTCTAAATAATGCACATTGAGTGTGATTTACAGAACACTTCCATCATAAGAATGTAGTATTTAATACACCTAACCACATTCAAGCAGTGAAGATTGTGCTCCAGTCTAGTAGATGGAGCCCATCAAAAAGCATAAAGAATAATTTCCTGGTAATATGGAATGAAATCATCTTTAAAGACACCCAAGGGAAGTCTGCAAAACCACTCTCTGTATGAAAGATAAAAAAAGAGGTCTATAAGACAAAAGCCTGTAGTTCAGCCACATGCCAGAAACAAGCAATCACAAGCAGCAAAGCTGTCTTGAGAATCAAGAAACAAATGGATGCAAAGTTTCAAATGTATCCTTTGGAAGTATTCCCAGGACTACATTTAGGTCCCACGGGGTAGTGGGATCCTGAAAGACAGGGCAGGCATGAGCCACCTCTTGCTCCTCTGGCCTCAAGGCAAAGCTTCTCTGAAAAAGAACATATAGTGCTGAAAGATAGACCTTGATAGAATTAAGTCATTTCTGAAGACAGTACTGAAGAAAGGCCAAAATAGTTGGAAGGTGAAAGGGACGCAACTGCTACCCTTGGTTTTAACACCACTTGAGAAACAAGGATAAAACTGGCTTGCAGGGCCTTCAATATAGTAGTAATGACGAATTCTGAGAAACCCTTCTTCCCCAGAATGCTGCATTCAAGAGGCAAACCATCAAGTCTAACCTCTCCACCTCTGGGTGGCACAGAGGATCCTTCAATTCAAGATATTCAGAAAGAGTAGAAGTCAAATCAGACTGTGAAGCTCTTAGAACCAGGCATAATGAGCCTGGATTAGGATTACATATGCCCTCTTCATTCTGATCTCCCTAAATACTCTTGGAATCAGAAGGAAAAAGGGAAAGCATATACCAGCTGATGTGGAATGCCCATCATATCCACAGACAGAGTGATACAAGGAAGGATGGGGGAACAATTCAATATAGGATACACACAGAGCACAATCTTAAATATATAAAAGAAGCAGTGAGCTCACATACATAAATTAGCTGGGTAGGAAGATAACAACCAGCATAGTATAAAAGGATGTAACCTGCCACTGTGCAGGTAATTGCCAGAAAGGTCAGGGATCTCCAAAAAACTCTTCAGTATAAAGATCAGTCAAATGGAGTGGGATTTAAAATGATTTTCCTAAATTATCAGTATAAAATTAGAACAATAGTAATCCACTATAAATAAAATAGGATTTTAGTGCTCTTACCTGCTAAATCCTTTTTTCTTTTTCCCATATGGAACACAGGTACCACCACAACGTTGAGTCTCTCCTCCTGGAGGGCAGGGAACATTACAAAAGACAGGGTCTTTTGGGTAGAGACTCCTTTCTCCTCCTCTAGCTCAGCACCCATGCCTACTCCCAGAACTCATGTGACAAAAAATCCACAGAAAAGAAATAAGAGGGGAAGAAGAGAAGAAAATCTCCCAAGACCCTAAGAGAAGGAGACTTACGGAGTGGGTACAAACATAGTAGGGCAGCGGTTCTCGACCTTTTTTACTCACAGCACCCCTAACATGCAATCTGGAACTTTCAGGGCACCCCTAACATGTTTCATGTAATTTATCAAAGGCATAATTAAAGGGTACAATCAATAAATTTACAGATATTATTAGGTCTCACAGTCCTAGTAATAAAAATAAACATATTGTGCATGACACTTTCCATATGTCTACATTTAAAAGACAATATTCACATTTTTTGTCAGTCTTCATAGAACACATGGGGCACCCTAATTTGATGCCCGCGGCACACCAAAATGACACGACACCCTGGTTGAGAATCACTGTAGTAGAGAATGATCAATGAGTTTTGTAATGACAGAGGCACTTATCCATAAGCCAAGACGAGTGGATCATGAGTAAGTGCATCTATGCACGTTGATCATTCCCTACTATGTTTGTCCCCACTTATTCTGTTGTATATGTCCTGCAACACACAGGTATGTTGATGGCCTCTACTTTTTTTTAGAACTGTGAAACAATATATACAATTATTTTAATATGCTTTACTATGATTACATGTTTTGTAGGGAGTGTAGAGTTTTTATGCACACATCCCTGTGTCTTTTTCCATCAAATTTTGTGAGCTTGGAGAGTATCTCACATCAACTTACAGCCATAAAACACTATAAATGATTGTGACCTTGAAGTGATCTGGTTTCTTTGCATAAATTAGCCTTAATCCAAGAAGCAATGGTTACTTTGGGAGGGGCTTGGCCAGCTCTGTGACCATCAGGGATGACTACCAAATAGTCAGCCTTACAAAAAGGCTTAGTACAGTGCACACAGAACCTAAACAAGCACACCAAATCCAACAGATGAAGATATCTCTCCTTTTCAGAAGTAGTGTCAGGGTCCTCGTGTAAACAGCAGGAAGGGAGGTGTACAAGACAGTGCTTGCAACTCGGCTACCCTCCAGAGACAACTGCTATTTGGAAAGCTGTCCTGAAAGTCAATTGAGGCAAGGAGATGGAAACTAGAGGTTCATTAGGAAGCCTCTTCAGAACACTCAAGACCAAAATGAGGTCCTTTGGAGTTGTGGGATCCTTGAAGAAAGGGAAGGCATCACCCATCCCTTGCAAAAAAAGACCCAAAAACCTTTACATCTGGAATGACGGCAATCCTCCTCTGAAAGAGGATGGAGAGCTCTGAAATCTGAACCTTAAAGGAACTCAAGCTGAGACCCTTGTTCACTACAACCTGAAGAAAACAGAGCACCAAGGAACGGTACAAGTTCTGTGAAGACATGTTCTTATCTGCAAGGCAGTTGTGAAAAACAGACTAGACCCTATGATATGCCTTGGAAAAGACTGGCTTTCGTGCCTCAATCATGGTGGATATGACCTCCACAGAAAACCTCTCCCACTTCAGGATAGTGGCTTCAAGAGCCAGTCTCTCCACATCCTCGTAACACAGGTAATAATGGAGTAACAAATCCGTTCTGGGAGGTAGCTGAATTGGGCCCTGAATGATATGCTGACCAGACCCAAAAACCACGGCTTCCTGGCCAGCAAGAAGCAACCTGAATGACCAGTATCCCAGTCTATTCTGAACTTCCGGATCAAACTGGGAATGAGAAGAATCGGAGGAAACACTAATATCCAAAAACATACTAGTTGTTTTAGATGTAGATCAGCTAAGGATGATAATATGGTAGATTCCAAGACCTTCTTTAAGGAGGTTGATTCCAATAGTTTCTTGGATTATCCGAGTTGCCACCACAAAGGATAGTTAGACAAAGTCCCTCAGGGCCAAATGTAATTGTGTTATTTTATAATATATCTATCTCTAAAAGCACTCTCTCCATAAGTTCAGTTTGCCCAGGTGCACAATCCCTTAAGATTTGTACAACAAGTAGAAGGATGGGGCAGCACCCATGGGACTTACTCAAAACTATTTATTGAACACAAGAATCAACAATTTGGTCAACGTTTTTCGGTCCTAGTAGCGGACCTTTATCAAGTCTACTAGGACCGAAACATTGACCTAATTGTTGATTCTTGTGTTCAATGAATAGTTTTGAATAAGTCCTACGGGTGCTGCCCTATCCTTCTACTTATTTTTATATATACACATATTAAATGTACTCAGCCTGGGGATCCCAGGGATATGAGCAAGGACAGCACATTCTGGAATTCTTCTATATTCAACCCTTTATTGTAATATCATGAAGAGCCAAACGTTTTCGGTCCTTGTCTGGACCTTCCTCAGGGCACATACATTAACTACTGTGATTTTTTTAGTGTGTGCCATTGCCTTCCCTTACTTTTAAAATACAAAAAAAAAATATATATATATTTATAATATTTACATACACACAACTCTATAATGCCCTCTTTGAACTGGGTGCTGGTAAGGTAAAAAAATTTAACTTTAATAAACTTAAATAAAAACAAACTTTAATCCATAATGAAATGATAAATGAAAGTTTACCCTAGGACCTTACTCAAGATCAATTGATAATCCTGAACCCCTCCCCATGTATATATAAATCTCTTCACTTTACCCCACCAGCTAACATTTATTTTTAAAATATAGCAAAGCCAAGTTAAAACAGGTAGATGTGGGGGGGGGGGGGGGGAGAAGGAATTCCTTGCATGTGGACCCCTTTATCCAGGAACTCCAACCAATGTTTTTCCTCTGGAAGGGAGTACCGTGTTCTATGACAAAACGGTTTAACAGTGAATTCACCAAAATCCTCTTTTTCTCTTTTGTCCAATGTGAAACATAGGAATGAAGGGGTTATACAAAAGCTATCCACCAATATTCCAGGGATAAAGCCTCTCCATCAAAGACCAGTATCTACAGGACTATTCTACTACGACATGAACCTCAGGTGTAAATGGACACCAAACCTGCACACCAAATAAACAATGAACAGGAAATGTCTGAAAAATAATGTAAGAAGGATGTTTCATATAGCTACTACAGCCTGAAGGACCGCCTGTCCAAAGCTGGCTTAAGTGGAGGCCAGCATTCAGTAGTGCTTGGTAAAGTTGTGCAGAGATGACCACGTTGTTCCTTACACAACTGTTCAGCAGTAGCCTGATTTTTTGTAGGTCTAAGATGCACCCACTGACCTGGGGGGTGGGGAGAAAACATTGTGATTCTCGAAGAACATACACCTGTCGAATGGTTGCCTTAATCTAGGAGGATACAGTAACCTTAGACCCAGCTTGGCCTGTACAAAGGCCCTCTGGAATGACAAAGTGAATCAGATCCACAAAAAAAGGCTGTGCGCAATGAACAAAGTACTTTAAACATCTTACCACATCCAACAGATGAAGTCCCTTTTCCTGTATATTGGACGAGCTGGACAAAAAAGTAGTACAATTTTCTGGCTGATATAAAAATATTTAACAATCTTCAGCGAAAACCCCATAAGAGTATGCAAAACTACCCAGTCCTGGTGAAAGACCAGAAAAGGAGTTTTACAGGACTAAACCTGAAGTTTGTCTACCCACCAAATAGACAGAAGAAACATCAAAGGGGGGACTTCTGGATGACATGCGCCGACTACATCCTGATTTTCCTCAGCACCCTTGGGATTGGGGAGATGGAAGAAACACATACACCAGGGGAAAGTCCCATGGGATAATCAGCACATCCACCACAAGAGCTAGAGGATCGAGAGACCGAAAGCAGAAATGAGAACTCTTGAAGTTCAGGCAAGATGCAATGAGATCCACCATTGGAAGCCCCCAACAGCAGACAATCACAATGAAGACACACTGACTGAGCTCACAATTTCCAGGATCCATATGTTGGCGACTAAGAAATTCTGCCACAAAGCTTTCTACCCCTGAAATGGCCGGCACATGGAACTAGGCATACAAGAGTATCTTTGAGACATCAGTCCAAGCTGACATGGATCTGGTTCTTCCTTGGCAGTTAATGTAAGGGACTGCTGTTCGAGTTGTTGGACTGAATCCATCCTGGAAACAAGACCAGTGGAATAGTGTGAGGTGAATCACTTGCAAATGCAGAACACTGATGGCAAGAGGACCCTGTGTAGCACTCCAGCCCAAGCAGGTTGGCATCCGTGGTGACCACAATTCAATCGGGAATAACAAACGTACAACCCATTTCAGATGGAACCGCTGAAACAGACAGCGAAAAACCTCCTTCGACCAACATGAGACAGATGTCTGGAACAATTCCTGAGAATGTCCAGTTGCAATTCCTTTGTATGTGATTGTGCAAAAGGGACTGCCTCCACAGTATACATCAGGTAAATTTGCACCTTCATGCACAATTGCTGACTGCCAGAATATTGCTGGTGAGACTAGGACTGATTAAATGCATGCGTAGAAGATGATGAACCTGGGAAAGAACCATATTTTTTAAATTGAGTACTCCACTGTGCTCTAAAGAGGCCTTGAGTAGGTGGTCACAGATACTCTGCACATGGATATATACCTCCATGGCAGACATTACCTTTGTGAAGACCCTTGGGGCAGACACCAGACCAAACGGAAGTGCAGCGAATTCAATATGACTGCTCGGAAATGCAAATCATCACGGATGATCTGGATATATCCGGATGTGTAGGTAAGTGTCCTTCAAATCCAGTTAAGAAACTTTCCCGGACACACTGATGTGATGACAAGTCACAAGGACTTCATTTTGAACTGTGGGATCAGCACAAATTGGTTGAGACAGTTTAAGTGCAGAATAGGATAGAGTTTGCCAACTTATTCAGGAACAACAAAGATTTGAGAAGAATGCAGTGAACTCTTTATTTTGTGGAACTGGGACCTGTACCTGCTTTTCCATCAAAGAATGAACGTGTTTATATAAGTTTACACGGTGCTTTGCAATTTAAGGTTTTGGACAATACAGGGTGACAAGTGCTTAGGAAAATGAAACAGTGGAAAATGTGGTAAAAGCAGACATACAGAGAACATAAGGGTTAAGTGTGTAATTGTGCTCAATTTCTGGTCGGGATAAGTGAATATAAATAAGTAAAACTGTAGGAGCCTTGGATAGGTCATGTCATTGCCTTCTTTCTTGTGGAAGTCTTGTTGAGGAGGTAAACAGAAAAAGCGAAGCACACACAGAAGGGGCGCTTTTGATAGTTATAAATTCCCAATATATTAAAACGGATACAATTACTCACAGTTTTGTATATACTGATTGTAGTACATACAACTGGTTTAAAGCGACAGGGGATAGAACAGCCTTCCCCTGTACAGGCATCCACACGTCTCTCTAGTAATCCTTTGTATTAAGAGACTCGTAGCCAATGATCTGGATTTAAAAAATATAATTTATTAAAATACAATTACTAAAAGAACAAAAAGACAAAAAATTAGATAAAAAAATGAGAAATTAATTGTAAAGATAAAGAATTTTTGAAGACTATTGGTATTTTTAGTTTGTCCAAATATACTCTCAGTGTGGATGAGGTACATGTTCTGACCAAAGGTCTGTCTTTTTGCCCTACAGCTCAACCAAATCTATTCAAACTATTTGTAGATCTGAAACGATTTTTCAAGATCCAGTTAGGCATCTCATAATCCATAATTGAGGAGACAATTATAAATGAACCTAGGACAGAGAATCTAACTAAATTCATATTGGACGGTTGTATCCCCTCCCATTTTAAACTTGTATCTGTTTTTAATCCTAAGAATTCCAGAGGTCATTTTGTTAATACTTTTTATAGTGCAGCGATTCAAGAGTTCAAAAAAGTTTTGACAAGTTATTATTCTCAAAAAAATCATTATTCTCAACACACATCTAATTTAAGTAAGAAAGATCACATAGATCTGAATTCCTTAGAGAATAACAGAAACATTATCATCAAGCCAGCTAATAAGGGTGGTGGGATCATTATTCAAGATATAGAAGACTATATCATAGAGGCTGACAGAATATTGGGAGATACAGGGTACTATAAAGTTTTGAATGCTGATCCTTCAGCACATTTTAGATGCTCGTTTAGTGATCTTATAAATTAAGCTTTCCAGGATAAGATAAATACAAAAAAAAGAGAGATTTTGTGATGATCAAAGAAGATAAGGTGGCTATTTATTACCACCTTCCCAAAATCCATAAATCCCTCTCTGTTCACCTTGGGAGGCCCATTATTTCAGGCATTGATAGTTGAACTTACAATTTGTCTGCCTTTTTAGATTTTCACCTTCAGAGATATGTAGTCAGTTTAAGAGTATATCTGAAAGACACCATATAGTTACTTGATATTTTGGAAAAACAGAAATGTGAAAAAGATTTTATGTGGATTACCCTTGATATTAATGCTCTCTACTCTAATATAGACCATGAATTAGGTATTAGAGCAGTGGATTTCTTTTTGAGTGCAGATCCCTTGATGCCTGTAAAACAATGTGAGTTTATAAAAAAAGTGGTAAGATTTATACTTAAACATAATTTTTCACCTTTAATGGGAAATTTTTCCTACAGGTTAAAGGGACAGGAATGGGAACCAGGTTCACGCCCAGTTTCGCTAACCTTTTTACGGGTTTTTTTGAATCCCAATACATCTGGGATAATGCGGAATTTGGAGCAAACCTGGTTCTCTATAAATGATATATAGATTATTTAATAATCATCTGGAAAGGTGAAGAAAAAAGCAAAGAGATTTGCAAAATTTTTGAATTCTAATACTTTTGGTATCAAATTTTCTATGACTCTGGATAAAAGAAATATCCAATTCCTAGATGTAGACCTGACTAGTGAAAAAGAGGGAGTACCAGAAACAGAAATCTTTTTCAAAAAAGCAGATCCAAATAGTTTAGAATATGATGGCTGTCATCATAGAAAATGGCTTCAGAATGTTCCTTTTAGCCAATTCCATAGGGTGCGGCGAAATTTTAATTCTTTGAGCAATTTTGATGTACAAGCTAATATTTTGAAAAAAACGCTTTTTGGATAAAGGATACCCTCCGGGTCTGGTAAAGGGTGCTTATTTGAAAGCCAGGGCTTTAGATAGAATGGATATTTTAAAATATAAGAAAAGGGAAAATAAAATTGATGATACTAATAATTTTAGAGTCATTACTAAATATAATTCTGGTCATAATGAGATAAGAATTTTGGAGAAACATTGGTCCACTTTTTTTAAAGAATGATTTGTCTAGTAAACCTTTACTGACATTCAAAAGGGCAAAAACACTTAATATAGTTGCCCCTAGTAAATTTCAAATGAAGAAAAAAAGAAGAGGAAACTACATAGTAGTAATAATAGGAATGTTTTGAATCTACAAGGAAGTTTTAAATGTGGCTAGAACAAATGTTTAACTTCTTATGTTGATCATAAAGCAACACGTTTCATTTCTAATGTGACTGGATAGAAATTTAACATTAATTCTTTTATGAATTGTGGCTCTTTTGTTATTTATTTACTTAGTTGCAAATGTGGAGCCCAATATGTGGGGTGCACTACTCAAAGAATGAGGACTAGATTTGGACAACATTGTCATAATATAGAGAAAAAATTTCAGTTACATAGTGTGTCACGCCACATAACGCATTGTCATAATGGTGATCCTTCTTATATCAAGATTACCCCAATAGAACAAATTAGAAACTCAGATCACAGGATGAGAATTCAAATTTTAACCCCTTAAGAACCCATGAGTTTTATACCCTTAAGGACCCATGACGGTCTTGGACCGTCATGGAATTCTGGGCTACCTGCGCGGCTGCACACCGTTCGGTGATTATGGAATCGGATCTCGGGGGAAAAAAAAAAAAAGCTCCGTGGTCCTTAAGTGGTAAAGGGGTTAAACAACAGAGAGGCATTCTGGATATATAGGTTATGTACAATGATACCAGAGGGTCTCAACGAACATTTGGAGTCTGTCCTGTAGTCTGAGATGTGATAGAGAGAGAGAGAGAGATATTTGATTTTCATTTTAAAATTAGTAAATAAATAAGTAACTAAAACAAGATAAGTATATGAATCAATAATACATTAAAAGGATTTAATAAGATTAATTTGCCTGTCAGCAAATTTCTATATAAAACAAATTTATATGTCACAAATTAATCTTTAAAGTCATGTTTATTAATATATATATTCATATAAGCTATCACTTAAGATTAACATTTTTATCAATAAAAACATTCACATAAATAATCATTTAAGATTACCATTAAAACCATTCAAGATTAACATTTTTATTTATATTATTCACAAAAATATAAATATTCACATAAAATTATTTAAGATTAACATTTTTATTAAAATTATTCACACAATTTAAGAAAAAGAGGATTTTAGTCTTATATGTTAAATCCTCTTCTCTTAGTCTATACAGGTTACTGGTAACTCTGGGAAGCGATCTGCCCCTTTAAGGAGGCAGGAAAATTTCTCTAAATGTATGCAGGGTGTGGAGCCTCCCTTCCCTCCTTGGCTGCAGCTAACCAACCAGCTCCAGAATTATTTCAGACACTAACTAGGGCTAGATAGTAGAAAGGACTCCTGTGAGCATGACCCCAAAGGACCCACGGTCTGCCACAGGAGAGCCAAGCATGGTCTCTTGACAGGGTGGGAGACCAGTAACCTGTATCGACTAAGAGAAAAGGATTTAACAGGTAAGACTAAAATCCTCTTTTCTCTGTCGTCCAATACAGGTTACTGGTAACTCTGGGATGTCCAACCATTAAGTTTCCCAGAGGTGGGAAGAAGGCAAGGACCAGGCGCAAGGCCCCCAAACTCACCAGTGCAGCTGTGGACCAAACACCCCAGGAACCGATACACAGCACACTGAACTAGAGCCAACAGGGCTCGACAATAAGGAAGCGCCAAGAACCTACGAAGAAGAAGATCCTAAACAGGCAAAACTGACTGCAGGACCTTCCTCCCAAAGCTGGTATGAGCCAAAGCAAGCACATCCACACGATAGTGCTTCAAAAAGCCAAGTGCCCACCCTGCACAGCTGATCAGCAGAAGCCTGATTCTTTTAGGTTTAAGAGGCTCCAATGGAATGAGCCGTGACCCGAAAGGGAACATGCTTATTCCTTAACTCTGAGATACTGCTGGCTCTCTGGATGAATGGCGATATGTAAATACGCGTCCTGAAGGTCCAGAAAAGCAAGAAATTCCCCCGGAATCATAGCAGCAATCACAGTCCTTAGGGACTCCTGGTGATAAGGAGACCAGATCACAAAGGAATTGAGATTCTTCAAGTCCAAAAGTGGATGTCAACCGTCGTCCTTCTTGGACACTATAAAGAGGTTTGTGTAAAAACCCGTACCTCTGTCCTGAACTGGAACAGGTTCCAGAACATCCTTGTCCAGAAAAGACTGAATAGCACCATTGAAGAGACAGCGTTTTTTCCATGCCCTTGGGCGTATGAAAGGGGAAAAAGCGGAAAGGAGGCAAAAGGAATCCTGTACCCTTCCGCCACTACTTGTAAAACCCACGGGTCCACCACTGAATCCTCCCAAATGCGCTGATAGTGACGAAGACGACCACCCACAGCTGAATGGGGACCTGGGTTCAGCGAGACATGCCAGAGAAGTCTTGAAAGCCTTGGGCTTGGAGGAGACCTTGGGCTTCCATTGCTCTTTGGGCTTGGAGGAGGCACGTGGAGCTGAGGGAACCGCCTGGTTCACTGGACATGTCTCAGTCTGAAAGGGATGAAAAAACCTGTTACGCTTGAAAGGAGGTTTCTTCCTGGGAACCAAGGGCAGAGGAGTACTCTTACCACCAGTGGCCTCACTGATCAGATCCTTAAGATCTGGCCCAAATAAGGATGTACCCTGAAACGGCAAGGACAGCAAGGCTTTCTTAGAAGTGGTGTCAGCAGCCCAGATCTTGAGCCAAAGAGCTCGTCAGGCAACCAAAGACATGGTGGAAACCCTTGCCACCAGACGGATAGCATCAAATAAGGCAGCAGAAACATAGTGCTGGGCCTCAGATATGTTGGCAAGAAGGGGGAGTTGTACAGTCCAGACCAATAGCCCAGTTAACTCATGCCGCAGCAAATGCTGGATGCATGGCAGTACCAGAAGTGGCAAAAATGGACTTGAGGGAAACCCCAAGCTTCTTGTCAGTCCAGTCTTTCAGAGAGGAAGCATCAGAAACTGGTAAGGCGGTAGACTTAGATAGCCTTGAGACAGAAGCGTCTACCGTAGGGGGATGAACCCATTGAGCAAGCACCGCCTCAGAAAAGGGGTAAAGCTTAGCAAACTTCTTGGAGACAGAAGGCTTTCTGCCCAGAGATTTCCACTCATCAGCCACTAGGCGGTCCAGAGTAGGGTTAGGTGGAAAACAAGAATGGGGCTTTATAGGCTCCTAGAATACATCAGAGGGATCTGAGGAAACCTCCTGAACTGGGGGAATGTTTAGCGTGTTTAAGACGGCCCTGATCAGGCCCTCAGCCGAGGGTTCTGGATCAAACTCAAAGGGATCCCCAAAAATTGAGAGGAGCCCATAGCAGAACATACCACAACATGTGAATCCACCAACAGTTCCTCTTCAGAGGAATCAAACGTCAGGTTCTCCTTGCGGTTTGGGCAGGGAGGATCTGACGGAGGAAGGGGTCTGCCAGGACTGGAAGACCCCCTGTAACTGGGATGGAAAGAGTAGCAACGTAGACCTGAGGTCCCTGGTAGCAACCTTGAAATATTGCTCCCAAACTGGCTCTAATGCATGGCTGGAGGTCCCTGGGATAGACTCAGGGTCATCAGAACATGCTGGGCATAAACGACCTGAGAATTCTCTAGGCAACCCTGTATGACATGAGGAGCAATGCGCAATGGGGGATACAGAGACCCCAGCGTCCTTAGTCTTAGGCCTGGCCCCATGCTCCAACGAAGTAGACATTCTCACAGTGTCGACGTTGAGAATAATTAATCACCCAATTTACAGTGTGTAAGATTAAATTTCACCCCAGAACTCACTAAAATACACTTATCTGGGAGGCGAAGGGTTAATTTGCAAAGGCGAGAAGGCGAGTCCAAGCCCTGCGTAGGATACTCATTCTGTAAAGCTCACAAGATGGCTGCCACGGCGGAAGCCAATGAGAAACAAGCGTGCAAAGCAAGCGCTCATGGGAAATGTAGTTTTTCCCAGAAAAAGTACTCCAACAGTGCCAGAAGCCCCCTGAGCCCCCCAACACACTTGCAATGTGAACCGGATGATAGAGCAAGGTCAGACAATTAAAATGAGCCATCTCTGAAGTCGCTAGGTTGAGCGGTTGCAGAGATATGTCCCAAACTGTACAGTCCCATAAAAGTGAATGGAGCAATGGCGTCTATGCGGTAAAGCGCGCCTTAAAGGTGCGTAGCTCAATTTTGTCAAAGTTAGAACTGAGAAATAAAAATACATGAAACATCACTAGAACATGTAATCAGACCCAGAAAACACTGAACCCAGTAGGAAAAGTGCCAATAACCACCCCAAAAGATGCCAACCAGCAGTTAAAGGGTTAATTTACCACAAAGTTGCTCCAAACACAGAGACATAACAGAAAGACCCAGTGAGTGAAGAAGTGTGCAATAAGAACTCCCAGGAATAACCCCTGTGCGGCACTGTGGGACAAGTAGGGTGACCACATGTTCTGGAATGCCCGGGACTGTCCCTTATTGTGGGCCTGTGCCCTGCGTCCCCCCCCCACCAACAAAGAGTTCCGGAATTGAGCAACACGCGCCAGTCCAGCCAGACAATGAAATGTATTTGCTATATGGTCCACCATATAGCAAAAACATTTCATTGGCTGGCTGGACTGGTAAGTGCGAGACAGCAGGGATGGAGCAGGTAGGCTGGAGCTGCAAGTGAGACCTGCAGCTGAGGCTCCCGCCGGCACTGACCAGGTTTCTGAGGCTGACACAGAGTAAGAATTCCCACTGGGAACAGAAAGATGGTCAGCGCCGGAGGGAGCCTCAGCCGCGGGACGAGGGTAACCACATGTCCCGGAATGGCAGAATGGAAATGTGGTCACTCTAGGGACAAGTGGACCTGCAGCACTCAAAGGGTTGCTCACCTTTCCTGCAGATCTTCTGTCTTCAGATTACCATGGAGCAAGAAGTACCTCAGTGGGTAACTCCTGGGGAAGCACTTTGAATCAAGATTTTCCCCCTCAGGGTTTAAGGTCCACAAAAAGCACCTGGAAACTGAGCTAGCCACATCTAAGGGCATGGTCAGTAATGGTAATACACCCAATGGTGGTATTCCATATCTAACAGAAAAATAAAAAAGTTTGTAAAACTATAGCAAAACTGTTTTCTTGCCTGTGTTACCTGCACCAAGGAACAAATCTTTCTGGAGCTGGTTGGCTAGCTGCAGCCAAGGAGGGAAGGTAGGCTCCACCCCTTGCAGTCTTTTCTAGAATTGTTCCTGCCTACTTAAAGGGGCGGATCGCCTACCCTGAAGTTACCAGTAACCTGTTTTGGAAGACAGAGAAATGTAGTTTCCCCAAAACAGAATACTGTCAGTACCCCCACAACACAACGGATGTCCACTGCAGTGCTAGGCAGAAGAAGAATGAGCCTTCTCACAACTCTGTACATAGAGTGGTTGCAGAGATATGTCCCAAACAAACTGTCCCATAGAGTTCAACGGAGCATTTCGGCTATGCGGTAAAGCAAAGTGTCCCAAAAGTTGACAAACACATATAGAACGCCCAATAAATAACAAAAAAAAAAAAAACAAAAAAAACAAAACACCCACATAAGCCAAAGGAAAAAATGTTTAAAAAAAAACAAAAAACAAAAAAAACCTCCCAGAAGTGCAAAGCATGGCATGAAAGGAGTTAAAGCAACCAGATAGCCCAAAATGCTCCAAAGACACAGAACAGCACAGAAAGTTGAACCCAACATGAGTGCAAGAGTTATAAGGAAACTCCAGAAAGACCCCTGTGCTGAGGGGAAAGGTGGGACAAGTGGACCATGGCACTCAAAGGGTTGCTCACCTTCTTACTTCAGATTACCATTTGAAAGGAAGATGCCTGAGACAGACTCCCTCTGGAGAGAGAGACATGGGTTGTATGGTTCTCTCCCAACGCTGGAAGGATCCACAGACAGCTCTTGTTAACTGGGCAATCCACCCAAGGAAGCCAGTTATGGGAATCCACCTAATGTGGGAATTTGGATACCCCACAGCTAAAGAAAAATAATAAAATAACTACAACTAAGCGGAACTGTTCTCAGCCTTCCTAACAGGATGTGGAACAAATCTAACTTACTATTAAGGTTTCAGTGCTGTCAGAGCCAACAGAGGAAAGGGATTTGGGAGTAATTATTTCTAATGACTTAAAGGTAGGCAGGCAATGCAATAAAGCTGTGGGGAGTGCAAGCAGAGTACTGGGTTGTATAGCTAGGGGCATTAGTAGCAGAAGGGAAGTGGTCATGCCACTCTACAGATATCTAGTTAGACCTCACCTAGAATATTGTGTACAGTACTGGAGACCCCATCTCCAGAAGGATATAGATACTCTAGAGAAAACTCAGAGAAGGGCTACTAAAATGGTGACTGGATTACAGGAAAAGAAATATCAGGTTAGACTAAAGGATCTGAACATGTATAGTTTGGAGGAGAGAGAGGGGATATGATAGAAACATTCAAATACATGAAGGGATTCAACAATGTGCAGGATGGAAGTATATTTCAAAGGAGTAAAAATGTTAGGACAAAAGGCCATAGTCTAAAACTAGAAGGACATAGGTTTAGATGTAACGTAAGAAAGTTTTACTTCACTGAGAGGGTAGTACATAAGTGGAATAGCCTACCAGCAGAAGTTAATACAGTGACAGAATTTAAGCATGCATGGGATAGGCATAAGGCTGTCCTTAACTTAAGAAAAGACCAAGGACCAAACAAGGTTTGAGGTTTTTACTGTAGGAAAATGGGCAGACTAGATGGGCCGAATGGTTCTTATCTGCCGTCAAATTCCTTGTAACTGGAGAGGGGAGTGGCTATGGAGGAGAGGGAGGCTCCACCCTGCACGTCTTAAAGAAATGTTCCAGTCTACTTGGCGGAGCTGTCGCCTCCCCATTGTACCTGTAAGCTATATTGGACGATGGAGAAATATTTTTTTTAAATATTAAGTACTACTATTCCTTTAATGTTTTTCATGTTTTTACTTTTTGCGGTACTATGGTGATGTGATTGTTTGGCTGCCTAAAGATACTGGGGTGCAAGTGATATATTTATACATATGATGATTTTTTGGGATTATCATTTGATCTTGAGAAAGGTCCCAGGGAGGACAGAAATGTTGATCAGATAAGCCTTTATGTATCTCTTCATTATGGAATAAAGTCAGGGCTGGATTTACATCTCAGGAGCCTGTAGGCACAGAATTCTGATGCAACCCCCCCCCCCCGATTTGCCAACTCCACTGGACACCTCCACAATGCTCATCAGCTCCAACTGGCCCCCCATCATCTCTATGTTGCCCTTACATTGCCCCCATCATCTCCATATTGCCCCTTTCAGCTCCAACTTGCCCCCCATCACGTCCATATTGCCCATCACATTGCCCCCATCATGTCCATATTGCCCCTCACATTGCTCCCATCATTTCCTGTTACCTACCTCACTGGAGAGGAGAGTGTTCAAACCCCTCACGCTGTAAACCTGCATTTCTCTCCCACTTTTCCTCCTTCCCCAGCCTATTACACTTTCCCACATTTATGTTAAGCCCTGCCCCCTACTCGTGATTAAGCCCTGCCCACTTTTCACCCCAAATTGCCCCATTGGTCTCGCCACATCAGCATCACATGAGTCCCCTCCAGGAACTCCACAAGTCAAAGTTCCCAGGTATGAATACACTTCCCACTGCTATTTAATTCTGACATGCCACTCTATACCTTAATCCTTTGAGTGACAGAGGGGTGCACAACACATTGCCAAGCACCTGGCATTCAAAGGGTTAACATGCTGCTATAAAGCTCCTTTTATTTTCTGATTTCCATTTGCACTGCTTCATACCTCCCAAGCGTCTCTCTTTAGGAGATATTAGTGCCACGTCTGTGTTTATCAGTGTGTCTACATTTCAAAAATGTACACCCAACTGTCATAACATGATATGTACATAGGTATGGTAAAGCTGCAGCCATGGTCAGTCCACTGCAGGATAAAGGCCTTCACAGCAAGCTAAACTAATGGATGGACCATGATCTGCCACACTGGTTCAGTGCAGATTGGCAGATAGCTGAACCTGCCAGGGACTAGAATCTGCAGCCATGACGTTCGGTTCATCCAATTGAACGGTCTCAGTGTGTCATATTATATTATCTATCTATATATAATCAGTATAAATTTTGGCACTCACGTATTTTCCTTCAATATCCACCACTGCAAAACCACCGGGTGCTGTACCATATATCAACAAGCATGTAGATAAAGAGATGTACGCACTCACGGTTTAGGTATCAAAAAATTCAAAGTGTATTAAAAAGCAGCTTCACAGTTTCATCATTAGTACACAAGAAGCAGCAACGTTTCGATCCTCTTATCGGGATCTTTATCAAGCCCTGCTTGTGTACTAATGATGAAACTGTGAAGCTGCTTTTTAATACACTTTGAATTTTTTGATACCTAAACCGTGAGTGCATACATCTCTTTATCTACATGCTTTATATATATATATATATATATATATATATATATATATATATATATATATATATATTTATTATATATACACACACACACACACACACTATATATTATAGCCAACCCTACAAAGTTTTGATATTGGCCCTTGGACCAAAATAACTGGGCAAGAATGTAGTGAGCCCTAAGCGTAATGGATGATAAAGTTCAAGTGGAGTAGTCACACACAATAGTCACTCTCAACTGAGAGTGTATATGTGACAGATGTTTAAATTATTTCACATTACATTTTGAAATATTGCTAGTACTCTCAGACAGGGTTTATAATTATAGATTTTCAAATTCTGAACATGATCCCTGTTCACTATCAGATAGATTATTTAATCAACAACATTGTAGACATCATCATTCATTATGACTAAGTGTACAAGCGGACATCTGCGGTTTTTATACAATACAGAGTTGATTTTGTTTTCTATGCATTTTCTATGACTTCACTATTTCTCTAAATCAGTTATTCCTATAGTTGTAGTTAATCTTTAATTGGGCTTTATTGCTCTTAACAGCTAAAAGATTTGTTAAAGGGATAATAATGTTTCATAATAAAAGCAGCTCCAGTTAATCTTCATAGTATTTGGCCTTTGGATAGTGTTATTTCAATACTGTCAGAGTTGACAGTGCATCTCTGTATCCCCCATTCCGCTCGTTTTACTGATGTAACACTGCTCAGCTCAGAGCAGCAGGGTGGTGTTCAAGTGGATTGTAGAGAGGGACAATCTTCAATTAACATAAAGGAAAACCTGGAAAAATCTGTCAAGGAGGGCAGGGCTTTCATTTTTCTCACGGTAACAAGATTGTCCCTTGCTGTTAGCTGTCTGGTCTGTGGGCCAGATTCCACATCTGAGGTGAGGTGGTTTACACTAGGTTAAAAGGGGCAGGAAGGGGGAATTTTATCATTCAGTTACTGTTGAACTACAACTCTGACAGTATTGAAATAATACTCTCTATGGCTCAAATACTATGAAGATTAATTGGAGCTGCCGTTTTTGTGAAACATTACCATCCCTTTAACTAGTCAGCTCAACCCCTGGATACAATATGCTATATTTCAAATATGTTTGTCATACCCAAAGTAAATCTATAACAGAGAAGTTATGTCAATAACACCACATCCACCAGAAACTTACTTGGCCATAGTCTCTACTGCCAGTTTCACTTTTTCTCCGTCTTTGTTAAGTGAGTGAATCTTCAAAATGGCTGCATGCACGGGATCTGTGAGGGACAGCTAAGTGACAAGAATGAAGGAATTACTCTCCCACCAAGGATACAGAGTACCATTCTCCTTCCTCAGATATATCAGAGTAATTCCAATATTCTCTCACCTTCTGTATAATGTCTGTGAGATGTTTCTCTCGCTCCTCCTTCCTCAGCAGGTCACCGGTCAGAGGGCATCTGAACAGGATGTCACATACTAAGCTGGGTTTCTTCTCTGTGGCAGTGGCACTCTGCAAGTAGAATATTTATTTAAATATGTATTTTGTTCACATTTCAGTGTGTCATCTTCCTTACCTGCTGATGTGCTTTATACTCCTCTTTGTCCTGATCAGCTGCCAGATCTTTTTTAACTGTAAAAGAAAAAAAAAATGCATAAAACTCCCATTCTGTGACCTCTCCACTTTCCAGTCAACATGGGTTGAGGCTTAGCTCTCTAACATAATTAACAATTTTCATACCCTTGACTCCTATCTTTACTCTCACATTTTTGTAATCTTCCTGACCATTTCTTTCTTTTATTCTTGCTCCAAAGTGGGACATCAGTCAAACCTCTTCCTTGTTTTCCTCACCTTGAGTGCTGATGGTGTCCTTAGACTGCCTCCTGCCTCTTCCCTGAAATGACTCCATCCTTGCCAGTGCTGCAGTGGCTGCTGCAACCTGAGCCTCACTTGTGGGGTAACGGTGTGATTTAGGAGCTTCATTGGCAGGTTTTGGTGCATTTTCCCTGCAGAAAAAATATGAAATGAGATTATTAAATACTAGTGTAAAAGCCTGTGTATACAGGCCAATGTCCGGGTAATGTTAACCCTTTGAGTGACAGAGGGGTACGGTACCCCTCTGGCACTTAAATGGTTAAGCAGCAGCTACCTCACTGCTCCACGCAGTCTTGCATCTCCTCACTCACGCAATGCAATCATGCACAGTAGAGACAGCCCAAACTCTGGCAATCTCTACTGCGCATGACTGCATTGTGACAAACAATCTAGCAAATTATTATATAGGATATAATCTGACCATAACATGGTATCATTTGAGATTAATTAAAAAAAAGCAGTTTGATATAGGTTCCACCAAAACACTGAATTTTAAAAAGGCCAAATTTGGCAGGTTTAATGCATCCCTTGGTCTCTGACTGGGATGGAATATTTTTTGGAAAAAACACAGAAGGTAAGTGGAATGCCTTCAAATAACATTACAAAAATTTACATATAAATGTATAACCTTTGGAAACAAATACAAAAGAAGCAAATTAAAACCAATGTGGCTAACCAGTAAAGTAATTCATGAAATAAATAAGAAGAAATTATAAATATTTGTCATTCTTACCGTTACCGTTATTTTCTTCTGTGTCCCTACACGGCATGTAGAAATGGGTTATGTCTCCGCCCTCCAGATGGGTAGGACTTCCCCTACTCTTAAAAAGTGAAGATCCGGTAGAGGCATCAGTTTCCCTTTTGGCCAAGCTGCAGAAATATAAAAAAGAAAGGATAAACAAGATGGGGTAGGGTATGCCGTGTAGGGACACAGAAGAAATACAAATAACGGTAAGAATGACAAATATTTATCATTTCTTCTGTGTCCCTCCCCGGCATGTAGAAATGGGTCTTAAAAAGCAGTACCCATAGCAAGGGGAGGGAAACAGGCAATATTAATAAGACAACCAAGTGAGTATATATATATATATATATATATATATATATATATATATATATATATATATATATATATATATATATATATATATATATATATATATATACATACACACACACACACATACATATATATATATATATACATATACATACATACATACATACATACATACATACATATATATATATATATATATACACACACATACACATATACACCTACATACGCATATACAGATATATATGGAAGAAGGACAGATCCTACCCGATTAAGAAGGGATAACTGCCTCCAACACCTTTCTCCCATACTTGGCATCTGCTGAAGAGTGGACATCCAAATGATAATGTCTGATGAATGTGGAAAATGAAGACCAGGTTGCTGCCTTACAAATTTCAGAAGGAGAAGCTTCAGCCTTCCTGGCCCAGGAGGTGGATAACGCCCTAGTACAGTGGGCTTTCAAGTTCATTGGGACTTGTTGACCTGCTTCCTTATAAGCCAACTGAATACACAAGGTAATCCATCTGGATATAGAAGCCTTGGAAACAGATTTCCCCTTGAGCTTTCCTTGAAAATAGATGAAGAGTGAATCTGAGGTTCTGAAATCTTCTGTCCTCTTCAAATAAACTGAAAGTGCTCTGACCAAGTCCAATTTATGAAACTGTTGTTCCTTAGGGTTGTGAGGGTTGGCACAAAAAGATGGTAGAACAATTTCCCAATTTAGCTGAAAGTCAGAAATAACTTTGCCCCTAAAAGATGGTTTTGGTCTCAAAACTACTTTGTCCTGATGAAAAACCATGTAGGGGCTATTACATGATAAAGACTGTAACTCATTCACTCTGCTAGCAGAAGTGATGGCCGTTAGAAAAAGTACTTTAAAAGTCAAAAGTTTTAATGGAACTTCTTCCAGAGGCTCAAAGATATGGGACTTGGATAATTGATCCAAGACCAGATTCAGGTCCCATGGGGGAACAATACTACGAATAGTAGGTCTAATTTTTGAAATCGCTCTTAGGTATCTTTTAATCATGATCCAACAGTTGAGTAGATAAAATGGCAGATAGAGCAGAAACTTGAACTCTGATGGAGGCAGGTCGCAAGCCTGCCTGAAAACCATCCTGAAGAAAATCCAGAATTCTTGTAATAGAAATGAGATGGTCTTGAGGAAATTTGGATTTCAGCCAAGATAGGAAGGTAGACCAAACTTTGGAATAAACCGTTGAAGTCGATTTTTTCCGACCAGAAATAATGGTACTAACAACGGAGTCTGATAGACCTTTGCTTTTCAACATGAGACTTTCAGCCTCCAGGCCCTCAGACGTAACAAACTGAGGTTCGGATGAAGTACTGGCCCCTGGGTCAGGAGGTCGGGAACCAGGGGAAGCTGCCAAGGTGGCTGGATAGACATAGCTACCAGGAAGGAATACCAAGGCCTTCGGGCCCAATCTGGAGCAATCAGAATAACATTCGCTTGATCTCTCCTTATCTTGTTGACTACATCCATCAGGATGGGAATTGGAAGGAAGACATAGGCTAGGTTGTAAGTCCATGGAATATGTAATGCATCTTGTCCCTCTGCTGTCTGTTCCTTCCATCTTGAGATGTACCTTGGACACTTGGCATTCGCCTTGGAGGCCATGAGGTCCATCTCCGGATGACCCCATCTGAGACATATCTGTTGGAAGATTGCTGGGCTCAGAGACCATTCTCCCGGATTTAAGGTGGATCTGCTACAAGATTGTTTTTTCCTGTCACGTGGGATGCGGAGATGCTCTGAAGATGTACCTCTGCCCAGAGAAGAAGTCTTCGTGCCTCTTTGTATAGACTGAGACTTTTTGTGCCTCCGTGATTTTTTAGATACATGACTGTGGGCAAGTTGTCTGAATAGATTAGGATCTTCTTGCCCTTTATCCTGGATTTTAGACTCTGAAGGCAATTCCAGACTGCTCTCATTTCCAGAATGTTTATGTGGAGATGTTTCTCAGAGGGCTTCCATTTCCCCTGGACTAGAATTGATCTCCACTTGCCTCCCCAGCCTATGAGACTGGCATCTGTAAATATTACTTCCGCGACCTGCTCCTTTAAAGAAACTCCTTGCTTGAGGTTCCTTTCTTTTATCCACCAATTCAACTCCTTCCTTGTGGATGGGAGTAGAGATATCCTCTGGAAGGGATTCCCAGAATCTTTGTCCCAGAATCTCAAGAAATTCCACTGGATGGGGCGAATGTGCAATTTGGACCATGGAACTACTTGAGAGGTCGATGAGAGATTTCCCAGAACTTCCATAAAATCCTGGGCTGTGTGAATCCGTTCTTTCTTGAAATGACGTACTCTCCTGGATATTCTGGATATCCTGTCCTCCGTCAAAGTGACTAAGTTGTTTTCTGAATCCAAATTCAGTCCCAGGAAGGTGATTGATCTGGTTGGAGTCAATTGGCTTTTCTCTTCCTTTATTAACCAACCTAACTGACGTAGATGCGTCAGAGACTTCTGAGTGTGCAAGACTGCTTGAGATTGGGAGTCCGCCAGGATCAGAATGTCGTCTAGGTATGAGATAACATGAATTCTCTGTTTCCTCAAGGGCTGAAGAGCTGCTGCCAGGACCTTCGAGAACACTCTGGGTGCTGAGGATAGGCCAAAGGGAAGAACAGTAAATTGATAGTGGTTCCCTTTTACCGCAAACCTTAGAAATTTCCTGTGAGATTCTCTGATAGGAATGTGGTGGTATGCGTCTCTGAGGTCGATCGTGGACATGAATGCCCCTGGAAATGTAGCTTTTATGATGGAATTGGCTGATTCCATCTTGAAATGAGATATCTTGATTGACTGATTCAAGTCCTTGAGATCTAGGATAGTCCGAAAACCGCCCGAATTCTTGGGAACTAAAAACAGAACTGAATAGATGCCAGAACCCTGCTGATGCAAAAGGCACTGGCTCTATAACATTGTTGGACAGGAGGTTCTTGATAGCATCCAAGAAGGCTAAGGCTCTTGATGGACTGGATGGAACCCTTGATTGAATAAACCTGTGTAGAAGTGGGGTCTTGACAAATTCCAGCGGGTACCCTAGTTGCAATATCTGTTGAACCCAACGATCTGGGTTTGATAATCGATCCCAGGCCGTCAGAAAAAAACTGAGTCTGCCCCCAACTGAGTCCGCAACTAGGGCCCGCTTCTCTTCATGGGAGCTCTTTCTTGGTTTGGGGCTTCCTGGTGAAGTCCCTCCTATAGCCGCCCTGGAAGCTCTGGTTCGATCCCTGCTTCTTGTGGTAATAAGATCTTCCCTGGAATCTAGATGAGTCACGAAAGGAGGTATGTCTTCCTCTGGATCCAGAAGGTCTTGGGGAGGAGAATCTTGGGCGCTTGTCCTGTGGTAAGAAGGAACTCTTACCCCCGGAAGCCTTTTTAATAATCTCCTCCAGATGTTCACCAAATAAGGAAGTTCCAGAGAAGGGCAAGGAAATCAATTTGCTCTTGGAAGATGTGTCTGCATTCCATGATCTTAACCACAGGGTTCTTCTGGCCGCAACGGAGAGCGCAGAAGATCTGGCTGTAAGACGAATAATATCTGAGGATGCATCACAGGAGAAGTTAGCTGCTTCCTTCATAACAGCCATTTCCTTCAGGAGTTTTGACCTGGAGATGTTGGATTCAATTTTGTCTTCAAGATTACTTAACCATATTCTCATAGTGCGGGCTAAGCAATCTACTGCTGTGGCTGCTTTGAGGCAATGGCCTAAAACCGTAAATTGGCGCTTGAGAGTCCCATCAAGTTTCCTTTCCTTGAGAGAAGTTCTGTCTTCCAAAGGCAGTGTTGTACGTTTAGCAACCTGGGCTATAGATGCGTCAATTTTGGGGGGCAAGGTCCAAGGCTTGGTATCTTCTTACTTGAAAGGGTACATTCTTGAAAATCTTTTGGGAACCGTAGATGATCTATCACCCAATTTCCACTCTTCTTTTACCAATTCTGAAATGGACTGATGTAAGGGAAAAATAGGAACTTCTTTCTTTTTCCCTAGGAAGGCTGCATCCATTATGTTCAGGTCCTGCTGCGTATCAGATAGGCCTAAGGACTTCCGGACTATACGAATCAGTCCATCGACTCTGTCTAAATTAAATGAGCCAGGTTCCTCGTTAATTTCTCCCTCTTCTTCGGAGGAGAATTCTGACTCCCAATCGAATATACTGGATTCACGGGGATCTTCTTCCCTCATGGCTGAAGTGCCTTCCCCAGGGTCCAGACGCTGACGCTTCCTTGAAGGCTCACCCTCTTGCATAGCTCTGAAGGTGTCTTGCATGGATGACTTCATCCAGCTTAAAAAATTGGAGAACTGTGACGTCATATCCGTCCCAGCGGCAACTTTAATACATTCTTGGAATAGCTTTCCTGATTCTGACAAGCTTAATTTGGCATTACAGTTAAGGCAACATTTAGGCTTAGGAATACTTCTGTCCTCCTTACTAGTGGACTCAAGCTTCTCTTTCTCCTTATCCTTCTCTTTTCTCTGTCCTTATCCTTCTCCTTCTCTCCCTTATCCTTGTCCTTATCTTTCTCTTTCTCCTTCTCTTTCTGAGTTTTAGAAGACATTTTGCAGCAATAGTAATAAGAAGGCTTACCTGAAATAGCCAGAAGAGGGAAGGGGAGGATCATGGACCCAGAAAACCGCCTCTCAGTCGATTCAAACGGGCACCACATGAGTTCCTGCCGCGTGCCTTCCATCCCTGGAACGTAAGGAAATAAAGTCGCTACTTCCGGTTCTGCGCCCACCTCGCAACACCATGCTGGGGATTGCCGGAGGAGATTAGACTGGAGACGCATCCTGCTTGCCGTGCACGGAGGGCAAGGGAGGAGCAGTTGATGGAGCAAGACCAATAGCACAGCCGCGGGTACTGAGAGCCGCCTCGCCGCTTGCTCGATGGGCAGACTCGGCGGCCCAGAAGGAGAGAAGGTAGGAGAATGTTGTGAGCTTCAACTCCGTCCTTCCAGCTGGGTAGGACAAAAGAAACTGATGCCTCTACCGGATCTTCACTTTTTAAGAGTAGAGGAAGTCCTACCCTGCTAGAGGGCGGAGACATAACCCATTTCTACATGCCGAGGAGGGACACAGAAGAAAGTGGCATTTAAACATTATAAAGCTGAGGGATCAGCAGAGGCATTTGCAAAATACAAATATGCCAACAAAACCTGTAAAAAGGTGATTAAATTAGCTAAATTGGAGAATGAAAATGTAATTGGCTAAGGAGAGGAAGATCAGACACAATTTTTTTTTTTAAAGTGATAGTAATACTTTAATAAATGTATTTTGAATTCTGTAGGTATTAAAAAACTAAATTAATTCCAACCAGTCCTATCTATGGTTTGAGAGATATAAGCTTTGAAAGTTCCCATTTCCCTCCTCTTGCACTTTCGTCAGATTTCCGTGTTACAGGAGATCCCGGTCCATAGACCAAGCTGCTCTCTTCAGCAGCGCCGTGATCATGCTAGTTAGGCAGAAATACTTCATTTGAACGGTCTACAACGTGTGCTTGCAAACCAGGCACACTTTGTAGACCATTCAAATGAAGTATTTCTGCCTAACTACCATGATTACGGTGCTGCTGAAGGGCCGCAGGATGGTCTGTTGAACGAGATCTCCTTCTCTAACTCGGAAAGCTGACGTAAGTGCAAGAGGAGGGAAATGGGAACTTTCAAAGCTTATATCTCTCAAACCATAGAGGTTTGAGAGATAGGACCGGTTGGAATTAATTTATTATTTTAATACCTACAGAATTTGAATTTTATTAAAGTATTTCTATCACTTTAAATACATTAATGGCTAAAAAAAGTCTGATAATGTTGGGTCTTTGTTATATGAAACAGGTGAGATGGTCAGTGGGGACAGAGAGAAAGCAGGTATTTTAAATAATTTCTTTTCTTCTGTTTTTCCCAAGGAAGATCCGATGGACATGAACCTGCAAACTAATTTTAGAGACCAGTCACAGCAAACACGGGATTGGCTGAAACAAGAAAAAGTGTTAAAACAAATACCAAAAAACTAACATGGTGTTAGGCGCTCACCATATATCTAAAAGGAGAAAGATCCCGCTGCTAAATAACTGACTGAAGTCAAAAGTCACCAATAAAATCTAGACAAAATAGAAATATTATATATAATAGATATTCAGCGCTATATTTATTAATTTAAACAGTACCTGTAAATAAAATCTCTATGAACATAAAAACATATCAATATAATACTCTCAATAAAAAGCTATAGCAGTAACTATATAAAAACAATTATATATATGTGTAGATGCCAATATATATATATCTATAAATAAAAGTCATGTGATAAGAGTTTCTTGTTTGATGTAATTAGGAATCCGTGTTGGTTCTGAGGTGTCAGCGGGAAGATGTTACAACTTTAGACTTTATTGCCTCTCAGATACCGTGCCTAATTACATCAAACAAGAAAACACTGATAACATAAAAGGTAGATATAAAAGCAAACTAAATAGGAACATTGTCTCGAAATTTCCTATACACTGTATGGGACTACCTTCCAATTTGCTGGATCTATTTGCATTAACCTCTTAATATACTGCCAAAGAGGACTTTTATGAATTACTTTTAATTATAGATACATATATTTTGGCATCTATACATTATATATATATATATATATATATATATATATATATATATATATATATATATATATATATATATATATATATATATATATCAGTTTTTTATAGTTACTGCTATAACTTTTCATTGAGAGTATTAGATCGATATAATATTTTTATGTTCATAGAGATTTTATTTACAGGTACTGTTTACATTAACATATATTTCTTCACCTTTGTAAGCCATCTATTCAAATATATATAATAGTATTCTTTAAGAATCAAGCTCTGAATATCCATTATATATATATATATATATATATATATATATATATATATATATATATATATTAAACAATGTTTAATGGTGTTAAGGTAGATAACGCCCCGGGGCTGGATGATACACCGACTGGTCCTTAACCCCTTAAGGACCCATGACGGTCCTGGACCGTCATGGGTTGCAGTCCCCTTAAGAACCCATGACGGTCCAGGACCGTCATGGCTTAAACGATAGCAGCGTGCATCCGTGCATGCTGCTATCAATAATTCCAGGCTGAGACTGAATGCTCCGAGACCGGGGCGTTCAGTCTCAGCCCTTCTTGCCTTTGCTGGTTCATGCGATCGCCGTATCAGCGATCACATGTACCGGCAAAGTGACAGACAGAGACAGCAAAGAAAGCATGCTGTCTGTGCCTGTCAAGTCTGCCTCTGGCTCCGTTGCTATGAAAGTAACGGAGACAGAAGTAGACAGGAGACACCTAGTGGTGAAAGAAAATACAGCAGCTAGGGGTATTAACCCCTTCACTGCTGGTGCCAAAGGCTTGCTAAATGCAGGTCAATTTCTGACCTGCAATAATTTTTTTTTATTTTTTTTTTTAAAAAACACTTTTTTTTTTTTTACAAAAATATTTTATTTAAAAAAAAAAATAATCTAATTAAACAAAAGTGGAAGTGTGATTGTTGTGGAGCTATGTAATACACTTATATACACCGCCAAATGTCACGGATAAAAAAAAGTGTCAAAATAGGGTGGGAAAAAGGGACATGGGGATTTTCACCCAGGGGGGACAGTGGCCACTTTAAACTGTGCATTTTGTAGGTATGACTGACCGGTCATACCTTTCATGCAGTCTCCATAAAATTTTAACCCTTTGTGCCCAATTGATCCAAAGAGAAAAACCAAAAATGATGTTTTTTTTTTACTTTTTTTTTTTAATTTTAATAAAGTAAATGGTGGGTTATCCATATAAGTAGGGTATCAAATGAAAGCCCTATTTGTGCTTAAAAAAACAGTATATAATTTATGGGGGTGGAATAAAAGACTTAGAGGGAAAACATTGCTGAACAAAGATATAGTCAAAAAGGTCAGAACTGCTCCGGTCCTTAAGGGAAAACGACCTCAGATTTTCCCGGTCCTTAAGGGGTTAAAGAGCTAAACCAGGCCCTGGCCAGACCGTTATTTTTGATTTTCAGGGATTCTTTTATTTCAGGTATGGTGCTCATGGATTGGCACAAAGCAGATGTGGTGCCCATATTTAAATGGATAGTAATACTTTATTTTCATAAGCAGTCTTTATTCTGTATTCCTATAATAGTAACAAAATTCCCCTTCACTTTTCTGAAAACACCACTCCACGATTTTTTTTCTAACTGTTTATTAGCTCACTTGGTGAATTCTGCCAGAAGCTGCAAATGCAGCATGTTCCTTTTGAAAGTTAATTTGTTCGGGCAAGAGCACACATTTCCAAACGCTCACAGATGTCTCGCGAGACCTAACACCCCCATCTCTCACCCATTCTGACATGAAACTCAAGAATCAATGCGATGGGCTTCTGTTTTATGCTCTCTTTAAAAAAAAAAAAATTAGAAAAGGAATAAAGTAAAACTGGTTTCATCAAAAAGTCATCCCATATATTAGTAAAACGTTAAAAATCGTTCTTAATATGGTACAGAAAGCATTACTGAGCCCATCAGAAAGCTGGCATGTAAGATGAATGCGGCACTCACATCACATAGGAAAGCATTTATTTGTGTAAAATGTGTTGGCTAGCACTGTGTCATTCAAAGTATGAACACTTTGAGTGCCAGATGGGTAGGCTTTGCAATGTGCTGCACACACCTCTGGAGCTCAAAGGGTTAACAGGAGGCCCATACAGGCACTGCGATATACCAGAGTAAATTAATATAGCCCGCTCTATACAAAAGCCAATGTTCAGAGATTCCACGGATTAATTTACAGGAATGGGAGGAAATAAGAATTGTGTGACTGGGGGACGTGGCCTGACGTCGGACGTGAATGGACGCCTGTCTAGCTCTTGCCTAGAGAAGTACCTATTTGTGCAGAACGACTGCTCATTACTCAATTCTTTTGACTCTGCAGGCTCTACAATCAACTAATGAAACATAGAATCAAAAAAAATCAGGATGGGAGAAGGGTATGCAGAACTATATATTTTTTTTTTTTGGTGTAAAAAAGCGACTCTTCAAGCGCTCATCTTCAACCCAATTTGGTAGCATCACATCCAGCACTGCATCATCGGGCCGACACAAGGGATAACACCTCTGATACTCATAGCAACTCAAGTGTTGAATTATACGATACCCGATTGGACATTCCTTCCACTAAAAAAAGATCTCCATGAACTACTGACAGATCTTAAACTCTTCATTAAAGATGAGATGTCTGAAATCAAGACAGAAATCTCTCAACTGGGTGGAAGAGATGAGACGTGTGAAAGCGACCATGAGCAATGGATGACGTTTCAACATGAAACAATTCAAAAAACCTCCCTGCTTCACAGACAAGTGAGGAAATTGAGCCTGAGAATTTTCCCGTTTTTTGCTCCGACTATGGCACTTCCTCACTTCCTCTCAGGCTGCAGTCTACCCAGCCTGCCTCAGAATTGTTTGAGAACTAACCAGACTAGATAGTAGAAGGACTCCTGTGAGCATGCCCTGAAGGACTCCCACATAATATGCCACAGGAGAGCCAAGCATGGTCTCTTGACAGGGTGGGAGACCAGTAACCTGTATCAACTAAGAGAAAAGGATTTAACAGGCAAGACTAAAATCCTCTTTTCACTGTCGTCCAATACAGGTTACTGGTAACTCTGGGATGTCCAACCACTGAGTTACGCTGAGGTGGGAAGAAGGCAAGGACCAGGCGCAAGGCCCCCAAAGTCACCAGGACCTCCATGAACCAACGGACACCAACTAGAGGTAAAAACAGACCCCAAGGACCGTTACACAGCACACTGAACCAGAACCAATAGGGCTCAACAGTAAGGAAGCACTGAGAACCTCAGAAAAGAAAGATCCTAGACAGGCAAAACTGCCTCCAGGACCTTCCTCCCAAAGCTGGCATCAGCCGAGGCCAGCACATCCACACTGTAGCGCTTCAAGAAGGGGTACACAGAAGACCAAGTGGCCGCCCGGCACAATTGAGTGGCAGACGCTTGATTCTTGGAGGCCCCAATTGACCCGGTAGAATGGACTGTAAACCGAAAGGGAACATGCTTATCCCTCAATTTGTAAGCTTCACAATTAGAAGACTTAATCCAAGATGCAAAAGGTACCCCGGATGCCGGTCTCCCTGCCCTAGGACCCTCAGGAATGACGAACAGGGCATCAGACTCCCTGATAGACTCAGTGCGATGAACATAAAACTTGAGACAATGCACAACATCCAACAAGTGGAGATCCCTCTCCTTGACAGAGGAAGGGTTAGGGCAGAAAGAAGGCACCACAATCTCCTGATTGATGTGGAACTCGGAGACCACTTTAGGCAAGGACTCCTTAGAGGTGCGAAGCACAGCCTTATCCTTGTGAAACACCAGATAAGGTGGTTACAGGACAGAGCTTGCAAGTCCGCCACCCAGCGAACTGACACAATAGACGGAAGAAAGGCCATCTTCCACGACAAAAGGCGCAAAGGAATAGTAGCCAAGGACTCAAAGGGGGAATGCTGGAGAACCCCCAAACCAGATTAAGGTCCCACTGAGGAGCCGGACTCCGAAAGGCAGGGAGCACAGAAGCAACACCCTGGAAGAAACCTCTGACGTCAGGAAGATAGTAATGCGTTTCTGGAAAACGACAGAAAGCGCCGAAGTAAGAACCGTAAGAGAACTCAGACTGAGTCCCTTGCCAACACCGTCCAACCAAAAGGACAGGACAGTGGGAAGATCAAAGTCATGAGACAGATCTCTGTCAGCACACCAAGACACAAATATCGACCGGACACGGTGATAGATCATGGAAGAAACAGGCTTATGGCACTAAGCATAGTAGAAACCACAGCAGAAGAAAACCCTTTCTTCCATAAAAGAGGAAAAAATGGCCAGAGAGAATGTCCAGGAATGGACATTGTATCAGCAGCAGAGTTAGAGTGTCGCTCCACAGAGAGAAAAACGGTGGTACCTTCCTGTTGTGTCCCATTGCCATTGAAACACCTCCGGATGTAGTTCCCACTCTCCGCTGTTGACTGTGTGACGACTGAGGAAGTCTGCCATGACGTTGTCTACGCCTGGAATGAGCACT
This sequence comes from Rhinophrynus dorsalis, assembly GCA_037306005.1. NCBI lineage: Eukaryota > Metazoa > Chordata > Amphibia > Anura > Rhinophrynidae > Rhinophrynus > Rhinophrynus dorsalis. The sequence continues at coordinate 300,284,074 of CM074718.1, forward strand.
GCGGAAATGACCGGAACATGAACCTCTGCCCAGGACAGAATGGTCTTGACCTCTAACCAAGCGGCGAGACTTCCTGTCCCGCCCTGTCTGTCGATGTAAGCCACTGCCGTGGCGAAGTCGGACTCCACTCAGACTGGCCCATCCTCCAGTTGACACTCCCAATGATGGAAAGAAGGGACTCCTCCATGGACCACTTCCCCTGAGCGCTAAAGCGACCCAGAACAGCTCCCCAGCCCAGGAGGCTTGCATCCGTTGTGACCTCGGTCTAGTAGGGAATCCGGAAGGATCTTCCTTGTAGGAGATCGGAAGGCCCAACCACCACTCCAAGCTCAACTCGACATGGGGGGGGGGGTGATCGATAGCTTTTGATGATCGGTCGGTCCCTGCATGTCCGTATCACAAATCCCTGAAGTTCCCTGGTGTGTACCATGGCAAATGGATCCGCCTCTATCGTGGAGATGAAGTACCCCACCAGAGAAGACAACTTCGGAACTAGTATCCAATAGCGGGATAGGATCATTGAGACCCTTTGAGCAAATTGATGGTTACCTCGTCCGGTAGAAAAATCATGCACCTCTGAGTATCGAACAGAAGACCCAGGTGCCAAGACGGAACAAGGTCAGACTTGACCAAGTTCGCAATCCAACCGTGATGTGTAAGGAACTGAATGCAGGTCTGGACCTGCTGATGAAGAAGGTCCGCAGATAATGGTTGCAAAAAGCAAGTCTTCCATGTACGAAGACACTCTGATGCCGTCCCGATGGAGGACGGATATCAAGGCCCCCCAACACCCGTTGGAAAACCTGGGGGGGGGCTATTGTCAGACCAATGGTAGAGCTGAAACTTAAAATGACCTCTGGCGCAGGCAAACCTCAGATACTGCCTGCTCTCTAGATGGATTGGAATGTGCAATATGCATCCTGAAGGTCCAGAGAAGCAAGAAACTCCCCCGGAGACATGGCAGAGAATACTGTGAGCAGAGGCTCCTGACGATAGTGAGACTTCACTACAAAGGAACTGAGATCTCACAGACCCAAAATAGGGCGGCATCTGCCGTCCCCATTTTTTTTTTTTTTTTTGGTCACCACAAAAAGGCTTGAATAGAATCCTGAACCCCTGTCCGCAGGGGGTACCTGTTCCAGGACAACCTTGTCCAGAAGAGCCTGAATAGCATCTTCGAACAAACAGCTTCACTCGACTTCTTGAGGAGAACGAGAAAGATAAAGACGAAAAGGTGGGAGAGAAAAGAAAGGGATCTTATATCCCACAGACACCACCAGAAAAGCCCAAGGGTCCGACACTGAATCATCCCACAGTGTTGGTGAGTCATGCCGAAGCAGTCACGAAGTAATAGGCTTCAATGCGGCCTTGGGCTGCAATTGGTGCATGGGCTTGAAGGAGGAACGCGGAGCAGATGGAACCGCCTGGTTCGTCGTACGTGTCTCAGAGTGAAAGGAACTAAAGGACCAGTTACGTGTAAACGGCCACTTTTTTTTTTTTTTTTTTTTTAAAGACCAAGGGTAGAAGAGTACTCTAACCCCCGAGGCCTCGCTAATTAGTTCCTTAAGTTCGGATCCAAACAAGGAAGTACCTTCAAAAGGCAAAGAAAGAAAAACTTTTTTTTCACAGAGATAATAGCAAGGAGACGCGATCCCTCCGAAGTAGGCGCATCCTGACGGACCGCCATAGTAAGCTGCTCAGTCCAGACTGCAACTGCCTGGATAACCCATGCAATAGCAAAGGCTGGATGCACAGCAGAGCCAATAGAAGTGAAAATGGACTTGAGGGGAACCTCAGGTTACTTATCAGTCCAAGCTTGCAGCGCAGAAGCATCAGAAACATGCAAGACAGTAGATTTAGGCAGTCTAGATATGGGTGCGTCCACCTTAGGGGGATTAACCCATTCAGTCATTTCTGTTTCAGAAAAGGGGAAAAGTTTAGCAAACTTTCTAGACACTGAAGAGGACGTGTCCGGAGTAGTCATGCGTCAGAACCAAACAATCAAGAGTTGGGTTAGGAGGAAAATGAGTAAGGGGATTTGCAGGCACCTGAAAAACATCAGAGATCAGAGGGAACCCCCTGAACTGATGGAATGTTGAGAGTGGACAATACAGCCCTGATCAGGCCCTCAGTAGAGGTTTCAGGATCAGCTTCAAATGGGTCCCCTAAGAGACCTGGAAGATTCCAAAAAAGAGCACCAACCTCAACATTCGAATTTAGCAACAATTCTTCCTCAGAAGAATCTGACACATCAGGTGCTCCCCGCGGTTGAGGCAGGGAGGATCTGATAATAGAGGGGGTCTGCCATAATTGAAGTACCTCCTGTATCTGGGATGTAAAGAGCTGTAAAGTGGACCTGAGGTCTCCAATTGCAGCCTTAAACTCTCGCACCCAATCTGGCTCAATAGCATGGCTGGAAGGCCCTGGGTTGCTGCCAGGAACTTCAGAACCTGCTGGGCAGAAATGACCAGAGAACACTCTAGGTAGCCCTGTGTGACAGGAAGAGCAATGCGCAATGAGGGATACTGATACCCCATCTTCCTTAGTCTTAAGTCTAGCCCCTAGCACCAGCGGTATAGACATTCTCACATTGTCAAAATAACCAGCTGTACAATGAATCACCCAATTGTAGTGTATACGATTGATATTTCACCCCAGAAACGCTAAATATAGACTGTTCTGGCAGGCGAAGGGTCAATCTCCAGAGGAGAAAAGGATTGTCCAAGCGCTGCGTAGGATACTCATTGAGAAAAGTGCCCAAAATGGCTGCCACGACAGGAGCCAATCAGAAATTAGGCGTGAATCAAGCGCTCATGGGAAATGTAGTTTTTCCCAAAAAGTACCCCAAAACAGTGCCCAAGCCCCCCAACACACTTGAACTATAAACCGGATGATAGAGCAAGGGTAGACAATTAAAATGAGCCCTCTCTGAATTGGCTGTGTGAAGTGGTTACAGAGATACGTCCCAAACAGTGTTAACCCATAGAAAGTAAATGGAGCAATGGCGTCTATGCGGTAAAGCGCGTCTTAAAGGCGCAGTGCACAATTTTAATAAAAGTTAAACTACAAGTTAAAAACATGAAACACATGCAGTGAACATGTATACATATAGAGAAAACACTGATCCAGTAAGAAAAGTGCCAGAAAACCCCATTAAACCTGTCAAACCAGCAGAAAAAGGGTTAAGTTACCACAGAAACCTGCTCCAAATACCCACAGACACACACACACATACACCCAATGAGTGCCGGAGTGCGCAATGAGAACTCCCAAATACAAGCCCAATTAAGGGACAACGTGGGACAAGTGGACCTTCAGCACTCAAAGGGTGGCTCACCTTGCTGCAGATCTTCTGTCTTCAGGTTACCCTGTAGTAAGAATTACCTCAGAAAGTAATCCACGGGGAAGCACTTGTAACCAAGGCCCTGGACACTGAGCTAGCCACTTTGGAGAGGGCATTTGTCAGGAAAGGTAACCCGCCTAATGGTGGTATTCCATATTTGACAGAAAAATAAAAAAGAAACTAAAAACTGACGAGATGTTCTCCACCTGGTGTGTTCACACACAGGAACAAACAATTCTGAGGCAGGCTGGGTAGACTGCAGCCTGAGAGGGAAGGGAGGCTCCACCCCCTGCATACATTTAGAGAATGTTCCTGACTACTTAAAGGGGACTGACGCCTCCCAGAGTTACCAGTAACCTGTATTGGACAACAGTGAAAAATGCATACTACAGGGTTGCTTTGATTTTGGTGCAATCCTGAAATATGCCTATTTCCTATGTGTCCCTTTTTAAAGGTGAGGTATGGTCAGCCTACTTATAGTTCCTAAGATTGTGTCTGTCAGTTCTGTAGCCTGATATACAATAAATGGAGCATACATTTATTGCTCCATAGAGTCGTGAATCACTGTATTACAAATGGCTATTGAGTAACAGCATGAGGCGTGCTCCTTCCGGATCGCCAAGTGCTGAGCTATAATGGGAACCCAAGACGCTAGGAAGTCTTGAGCCGTCGTAACTGAAACTTCACTCCTGAGGTTGGCTGAAAGATGTAGAAGGAACCGGTCGAGGGAGCGAGACCGGCGAGTTGAGTAGCTGGAAGGTGGTCACCAGGAAGGTTCGACTCTGTCGAACAAGGCGAGTAGGATAGAGTCATCGAATTTCGGGTTGCGGAGTCGAAGAAGGGTAGTTGGATCTCAAAGCATAGAGCCTGTCGGAGACTGAGGTTCTGCAAGCGAAGAGTGAATAGCTCTTAGGCGCCCTTCAAGGATGGGAGTCAGAGAGGACTTTTTAGACCATCCCATTCGGGCAAGCATGACACAGAAGACTGCTTACTCCACACAAACACACTTTATTGAACGGATTAGGTCTTTTATACAGAATTTGAACCTCTACAGTCAAAGGGGAACAAAGGACACAAAAGAAACTTCAACAAATGGTTTACACAACACAAAGGACTAGACTTGATTCCATTAACTCCCAGCAGGGAGCCTTAGTGCAACACAGAATGTAATTAAGTGGGAGTGGCTCACATACACATCTTGGGGAAAACAATGGTCAGGGGTTGAAGCCATTGGTTGACTACTTTGAATGTCCCTCTTCAACCCTGACCAATGAAATACCAGTATGGACTGTCTACTGTTCACCATGTTAAGTTATGAGAATGATTTGAATGTTTGGCTCAGGGATTCAACCAATCTGGCCTTCGCTTACTGTCCGTCCGATATTCTGTCCACCATTCGGTGTTTTGTCGACAATTCCCGCCGTCTCCCTGAAACCTCCAATGACTTGTTGAACAACCCGATAGCCCTGTAATTCGACAATGGGTTGTCGAAGCTTTATAGTCCCGCAGCTTTGTCGCATTAAGTCCATAGGGCGAGCTGTATGTTACAATAAATATGTTTATAACGTTCGACCCATGGTTGCAATAGGGTTAACAAGTCCAGAAGTCTTTCAGTAACAGCCTATGGCCCATTACATGAGCCATCTTTATAACTGTATCAATTAGGATTCCTTGTCTAAGAAGAGAGATTTTAAAATTAACATGCAGAAATCCTACCTCTTTTTCGACAGCAAGACGTAATTTCTTCCTTGTCCGCTAAGTTTCCCCTCAAATGGTCAAACTCGGTGATAAAATACTTAGGTGCACACATCCCTATTAAACACACATTGTTTATATTGTTTGAATTACAACGTGATTTATTTAACTGGTCGCCCCTTCATCTCTCCCGGTTAGGGTGAACACAAACATTCAAAATGATGATCTTGCCCCTAATATTGTATCTTTTTCAAATGTTTCCTCTATAGCTATCCCTGGCTCTTTTTTTACATCCATAAATAAGGTTCTGTTCTCATTTTTATGTGGCAGAAAAAAAAAAAATTCTAGACTCAAAGGAGGTCTAGGAATCCCTGACCTTCGACAGTACCATTATGCAGCTATTCTTTCTTCCATACCAGATTGGCAGCTAAATGGTACAAATAAACAATGGGTCCGATTCGAAAGATCCTTTTTTCCATCACTAGACCCACATGGAAATTCTGATCAACAAACATGAAAGACAACCTTTATCCCTCCCTCATCCTATCCTTAAAAATGTTTTCACTACATCGGACCAACAACCAGTTGAATCTGATCTCACTTCCTTTGCCTTTATCTCTGCTCCTACTCTCCAGGGCGACTACTTATACACTCCCACTGTCACAATTCCCTGAGTGGCGAACCTCCCCAGAACTCCTTCTTCAAGACCTAAGAAATGCAGGAGGGGTATTTAACTTCTCTGACAGACTAATTACATGCTTACGCCTCAGGAGATTTGGAGATATCTGAGGGTCAAACATTTTCTCTTGTATCTGGAAATAACTCTCTGTTTGAGACGCTCACCATCTGATTTTGAATGTCTTCTCATTCCATCCATGGCTGGAAAGGATAGATTTCTGAGCAAAATCTATACCTTTCTCTCGGGTCTGAGAGAGGCAGAGAAGCCCTTGTATGCAACAGACTGGGAGAAGAAACTGGGTGGGGATCTCTCCTTTGTGGATTGGAGCCGCAAATGGAAGACCACTTTCCACTCTTCCATTTCTGCACAATATCTAGAAATTAACTTTAAGTTCCTTTCACGCTGGTATTTTACCCCAACCAAACTCCATGCTTTTAACTCCTCTCTCCTACATGCTGGAGATGTTATCTCCATAGGTGAACCTTTATGCACATCTGGAGGGCTTGCCCAGTACTCAAACCCTTTTGGTCTAAATGCCTCGACCATATCGACTGATTGTTACTAATCTCTGTTCCTAGAGACCCATGGCATGTGTTCTTGTATTGGAATTTACAAACTACCTCAGCTTCACAGAAAACCCGGCTATTATCCATGCTAAATGCAGCCAAAGCTCTCATCCCCATGAAGTGGAAGTCAACTGAACCACCCACTTTGGTGGAGTGGACTACAAAAGTGAAAGACCAGATCCTTTTCACTCGCAGGTGTTTAAACTCTGTATCACTTTTGACAATGGATAGACAGATAGTTTGAAACTAAAGATGGACTCCTGCAGTAATTACTTAGCTTTTTTTTTTTTTTTTTTTTTTTTTTTGGGGTACTGCTGCGATGGCCTCCTCGACGTGCGGTCTACCCCCCCTTTTTTTCCCTCTTCCCCCTCTTCTTTCTTAACCCTTCTCTTTCCATCTTGTCTGTCTGTACTTTATTCTTTCTTTCACCCTTACTTCTTTTTTCTCCTCTCTCTCTCCATAAATTGCAGAGTTGACCATTGGGAGTCAGAAATATTTCAAGCTTCTGTCGTAATTCTCTGTATTGAAGACATACACTCTGTTATTGTATAATTCCCGTGCCAGAAAGCACTCTGTGTGTACTTCACGTATTTCCCATTCAACTCAATAAAATTATTTTAAACAGAAAAAAAAAAAAAAAAAAAAAGAATTGTGCGACAAGAACAGGGAGTTTTACACCAACCTGTGGAACTTACTCAACAAATGGCAGCACTCGTTTTATACATCAACACACTGGTTATTTAAACAACACATTATTTGACCTGCTGATTAAGGCATTGCTGAATAAAGCCTGCACAAACCTGCTATTAACCCTTTGAGTGACAGACGTGCTGAGCACCCTTCTTGCACTCAAGAAGTTAATAGGAGGTTCCTGCAGGCTGTGCAGTGTAGCAGAGTGCATTGATCAGCAGTGAGACAGATACCATTCTGTGGTGATTTGCATAATAAATTATGGAATATTGTCCCAGTACAAGAATACAGTCATTAATTAAAAATCAGACAAAGTAGTGACTTAGGTGTGATCAACAGTGAAAAGTTTCCTCTAACCAGTTAATAATGTGAATATATATGATCAATGATATGATATGGAATGAAATGAAATGCCACTTGTCTGGAAAACCAAGCATAAAAGATACCAACATGGCAATAAAAATAGTTGAAATAAGAAATATTTTAATAATTATATATATATATATATATATATATATATATATGGAGCTAGAATCCGGTCGGGGCAAAAATAAAAGCATACCACATGAGCTGGATTAAAAATCGGATATACGTTTAGCTTGTTTCCCCAGCAGCTCTCAGCTTCTCCCATCACTGTATTGCCACTAGCCACCCTCCTCCCATTCTTCAGAATGTCTAATGTGCAGGACACCAAGGTGTACGACTTCCTTGTGGTGCCAGTGAGAAGGAAATGAAGAAGGCATAGTGTAAACTATCCAAGGAGTACCACCCAGATAAGAATCTGAATGCTGGAGATAAGTTCAAAGAAATACGTTTTGCATATGAAGTTCTCTCCAACCCAGAGAAGTGTGAGCTGTTTTACTAATAGGCAGAATGAAAATTAAGTTTTACTATCCCTTTAAAAAGGGATCAAAATCCCAGCAGGGAAGTTACAGACATGTAAAGCTTGTCATCCGTGGTGGGGGAAACTGCTTGAATGGTTGCTAAGGGAATATATTCAATAATTCATCTTGAACAGGAATATCATGAGCAGGAGCCAATATGGCTTTGTGAAAGACAGGTCTTGTCAAACTAACTTGATTGCATTTTATTAAAAAGTAAGTAAAAATATAGATTTGGGTGCGGAGGTTGATGTGATCTATTTAGACTTTGCCAAAGCATTTAATACAATTCCACACAAAAGGTTACTGTACAAATTGAATGAAATAGGCTTAGGGGCAAACGTTTATGCGTGGATTGGAAGCTGACTGAAAGATAGAATGTAGCACTTCTCAGGAGTCAGAGCTAACCAGAATGTAACCAGTAGGGCCCTATAAAAATACACAAAAGACAGACAGTATCCCGTCGGGAAATTTACTTGTTATACACGGTAAAACCACACACCCCCTGTATCTCAGGGCAAAATGAAATAAAAACTTGTATAAAGTAAAAGATATCAAATATTAAAATGAGTCACGAAAACCACTAACCACATCCATATATAGAAGCATCTAACCTAGACACATCAATAAAAATCTGACATTAATCAGAAAAAGCATGAAAAAGGGGATACAAACATACAAGTATGACCAATATGATCAAGGGAAATTAATCCAAACAAAATACTTAAACCCCCAAAATATAGTAAAATATAGTTCACTTACATAAGCGAGTTTTTTGTTGGCCCACTGTATTAGTCGTCCAGTATCCGTAGGTTTTTTTAAAAAAGGTTTATTGTCACTGGATAATCCCTTCACAGCCATTGGTTACAGGTGTAGTCCTCCACCTGGAGACTTATACCCCACAGATTAACCCCTTCATCACATTTGATCATTACATTTAAAGATTGCATAAAGTCACGCTGGACATAGTTTGACTCACTCATTCATTAGCTCCAGACAAGAAAAAACAAAAGTTCTGTATCATTCAAACCCCAATATAATCCAGATTTTACTATTTATCCATTACAAATCAAAGCATCATTTTATGACAGCTTAAAAACATATTACTATGTATATACCTGATCTATGCTGATGATGTAATACGATACAGATCTTAGAGTCGAAATAAATGTGAATGTTAACATCCACATTCATTAACCCCATGATACCGACATTTACAGGGCTACACATATGAAAATCCCAGAGATAAGGCTCTAGAATACAGGGTAATATAAAATACCCATTCCCTTCGTATCCTAACCTAAGATTGATACAGGAATAAGTCAAAGTGGATGTATCACCTATACAGAAGTTAAGCTAAATAGGTTATATAGCAATTATTATTAAAAGTGTCTAATTTTTTTTTTTTTTTTTTTTTAAGCGTTACTTTGTCCAAATTCAAGTTATAAACTGTGCCCAGTACTTACTTCCACAGAGACTGCAGTTACCTGCTCTGAAACCGCAGTCCGTCACTATGCCCCTGCTCCCCTCCCTCTATCCAGCCTCCACCGATGACGGAGGCTTCTGTCTGTAAGCTGGAGCAATCTCATTGGCTAGATATCTGCCAATGAGACCGCTCCAGCTTACAGACAGAAGCCTGAGTCATCTGAGGAGGCTGGATAGAGGGAGGGAAGCAGAGGAATAGTGACGGACTGTGGTTACAGAGCAGGTAACCACAGTCTATGCGGAAGTAGGTACTGGGCACAGTTTATAACATGAATTGCAACAAAATAAAGCTTTAAAAAAAATTAAAGACACTTAATAATATTCGCTATATAACCTAACTATTTAGCCTAACCTCTGTACAGGTGATACATCTACTTTAAAAAAATATTATAAAAATAAATTGAAACATTTCTATAAAATCAATTACTCCCTAAATAAATGAAATACTTAAACATGTCAGGATAATATCTCAAATAACACAGTGGTCCAACAATTGTGCAAGACCCCAGATAAGACAACCAGAGGTTCACAAAAATGAGGCCAGTTTCAAATTTTCATTGAAGTCATTAGGACTCAAAGAATCCAGAGTAAAGGTCCAATGGGCTTCCATCTGATTTAGCAGTCTTTCTGAGTTGCCTCCTTGTGCGCCCAAATGATCCATTTCAATACCAAAACCCAAGAGTCCACATGGATCATAGTACATAGTAATTTAGGTTGAAAAAAGACTTGCGTCCATCTAGTTCAACATAGTAAATTAGGTTGAAAAAAAGACACAAGTCCATCAAGTTCAACCTTCGCCTCATACCTCAGTAACTGAGAATTTTATAGCTTTCCTGCTACCAATTAAATTAGTCTTTATCAGACCTTCCTGATCAGCCTACTAATAAACAGTATAACTCTGTATGTTCCGTTTTGAAAGAAATGTATCTAATCTCCTCTTAAATGTATCCATTGTATCTGCCATAACTACCTCCCTGGGCAATGAATTCCACAATTTGACAGACCTTACCGTAAAAAAACCCTTCCTCTGCTGAAGTTTAAACCTCCTTTCCTCTAATCTCAAGGGGTGTCCCCTGGTCACCTGATCAGGCCTTGGAATAAATAGCTCACCGCAGAGATCCTTGTATTGACCTCTCATATACTTGTACAATGTGATAAGGTCACCTCTTAGTCGTCTTTTCTTTAGAGTAAATAAACCAAGTTTGTTTAGTCGTTCCTCATATGTCAAGTCCTCCATTCCCCTAATTAATTTTGTTGCTCTCCGCTGTACAGACAGATTTACAAAACATTCTTATGTTCCTAATATGTTTATTTAAGCTTTGTTTAAAAGCACCTCTTAGGCTTCGCTATGTAGTATAAACCACATGGGCAGGACAATGCTTCCACAGGAGATACATTGTTTCATTTTATATTTTTTGTTGGACTTATCAGAAAAATATTCTATTTTTTTGGGCAATCGGCACACATTCCACACTTATGCCATCCAGTCACCAGTGACTGTATTACTCCTAAATGACCTAATTTTATATTTTACCATTTTTCTTATTTTTACTATTCTTATTATGCGACCTTAACACTGTGGGAGCCAAAATATTTTTAAGGTTCTGGCTTTTTGTACAGATCATTTTTAACTTATCTGGAATTAAATTTCTCAGTACCCCATCCTCCAAAAGAATAACTCACAGTCGTTCAACCATTCTCTTAATGGAGTAGCACTTGCTGGAGAATGGGACACTTTCTGATCTTTTCTCCACAGTACATTATCTACCATATTTATTTTATTTTTTTTAATGTTTTATCTTTCTTAAATTGATTTATACCTATTCTTTTCTTACTTAAAACCTAATTATATTTAAATTTTGATTCCTGACCAATGCTTGATTTGTCATCCGTGTGCAAAGAGATAACAAACGCCTTCAAAAGGTAGTGGTTGTATTCCATAAGAGGAACAGCAGCAGAACCAAGCGTGCAGTGTTTGGACATCCAACTTACAAGATTTGCCTTTAAAAGTGCCGTTGTGTCTAGCACCCTCCATATGTATTATTCTGTGAAAGATACAATGCAGAGTGGTGGTAAATGGGAAGTTCTCCAATTGGACAAATGTTATAAGTGGAGTACTTCAGGGATCTGTCCTGGGACCTCTTCTTTTTATTTTGTTTATTAATGATCTCCCATTGGGCATAGGGAGCCATGTATAAGTGTTTGCCAAGGACACAAATTTAAGTAGTGTAATAAAGTCTGAACTGGACGTGTCTTCATTACAAGAGGATATAGACACACTGGGTAACTGGGCAGGCAAATGAGATTCAATATAGACAAGTGTATAGTTTAAATAGTGTTTCTTTGGGGAAAACTACTAATAAAAAGGATTTGGGAGTAAAGGTAGACAATAGCAGTAGTGCACAGTGCAGCTGGCAGCTGCAAAGGCCAATAAGATATTGGCATGTATTAAAAGGGGTATTTACGGGGGGGCGTGGCCTGACTGTTCTGGGGAACAGCTCTGGCCTCCCGAGAGACTATTTTGATATTTTGGCGAGCGCTGTACTAGTTTCTCCTGCCCTGCCTGACTATTTATACTTGTCTCACTATGCCGGGGGACAAAAAGGCGAAGAAAGATAAAGGGATGCACTTTTATTTCCAGAAAGGAGCAGACGCGCGGCAACATAGTGAACCTTCCAAGATGGCCGACCGTCACGAGGATCCTATTCCTCACCCGCAAGCAGAGGTTTCTGATGGAGGAAATAGAAGCGATTCGGATGTAGACTCCTCCTGGGATCAGACGGACTCTCCCTCCACCAAAGGAGATATTAGTAATTTGCTTCGGGACTTGAAGTTGTTCCTGAAAGAAGAATTGCAAGAAGTAAAGAGAGATTTGGAGCAGCTTGGAGATCGAGTAAATACTCTAGAGGATGATCGTCAGTCTTGGAAGGCCTTCATGGAACTGACGCACCAACAAATCTCATCTTTACAGAAAGCTCAATTAAACCACACACTCCGGTTGGAAGATGCGGAAAATAGGAACAGGAGGAACAACTTACGCATTCGGGGTGTACCGGAACCGATAGATGGAGAGGGGTTACTCTCTTTTCTACACAAGTTATTTCACTTTCTACTTCAACCTACTCACCCTACGGTGTATGAGATTGAGCGGGCACACAGGCTTTCGAAAGCGTCATCAGCACCCAAAGAGGCACCAAGAGACATAATTGTCCGGTTCCTGCGATTCCAAGATAAAGAAGCTGTACTTCAAGCGGCGAGGAAGCTAGCTCCACTTACCTTTGAAAATCAACCATTGGTGATCTTTGGAGACTTCTCACGTTTAACAGTGCAGTGGAGACGAGGTATGAGGCCGCTTACCATGTGCCTTCGCCAAGCGAACCTTCGCTATAGATGGGGATTCCCCCTTATGATTCAGGCGACTAAGGAAGGCCGATCTTACTCTCTGAAATACGGCGAAGACCCTAAGGACTTCATGTCCTCTCTCGGACTGTCTCCACCGAGTGATTTCCTACCTCCAATATTTCCAATGGACTCAGCGAGCTGGTCTGAAGGGATGGATATGACTACCTAGTGGCAAGTGGTTTCTAAACGACGCCGTTCTCCAGATTCTCCACCTCCAGTGGGAAATGTGGCCAAGCAAGCCCGTCAAGCAGCGGGGTGATGCAGGGACGATTCTTTCGGTTGTCCTAACAGTTAAGCCCGTCTAAACAGAAGCTATTGCCTGAGACGGCTGCCAAGTTTGTCTACTCTATGTGGATGGTTATCCCTGATGGTGGAGGACTGTGAATCAAAGGACTTTGACCTTTTGTGAACCTCTGGTACACTACATTAATGAAGGTTTATTTTTCATTTATCTGTTCCTGTATTTTTATATTTGATATGTGTATTTTACTAGACCAAAGCTCTTTTCTTTTACTACTGTTTACCTTTTCATAAAACCAGTATCCGAGGCCTGGTCAGTTGCAGGGGGTGACTGGAGGTGCATTTGATATTATATCGGTGACTTCATTCGCGTACCAGATACGTTAACTACTAATTCACCACAGTCACCAACCTGCAGGATCTTGTCAGTGGATATGGTTTTCAGACTTAGAGACGGATATCTACTGTCAGGGTGTTTTGGTTTGGTCTATTCAGTAATAAAACGTGTTGTTTACAGAATAGATGTGTAATTTTTACACTGTTTCGGGGATTTTCTACTTAATTTGGGATACAAGGGATAATAGTGTTAAGTGTACAAGTGGGGGGGAGGGCTTCTGGGAAGTGTTGAGACGGTAAGTCTCAATTTGATTTCTAGGTAGGAACTAATGTTCTGAATTGCTGTTTATATTGGTTACACTACCTTCTGCCAGTGGAAAGGTTGATTACCATGAGTCTCCCATTTAGTTAATCATATCTAAAGTAGGTTCCCCTGTTGGGATATTCGGACACCTCTTTTCTTTGAAAGGGTTCATGAGCGTAGACCCTTGTAGTCTCATATTTTTTTTTTTTTTTTAGTCTTTCATTGCTGCAAGTAGGTGTGCATCACACCTAATTAGAATGCATAATATCCCATTGAGATGTTCATTATAGATCCCTCATCCTTCTCTTTAGCTACTTATGAACAGTTAAGCAGCAATACAAATTTAGTAAGCCTAGGAATTTATTATAACTGGACTACTGGCAGAGGGTATTGGGTATTTAAACAATTATGGCTCGTGCACTGAGTAATTAATGTTGTACAGATGTCTCTGGGGAGGCTGAAGCATCTTTCAGCAGCTGGTAGTCATTTCCATATACCTTTTCTTGGTATTTGTGTTTCAGTTGACCCCATTCTCATATGTATATTTCACTCCAAGAGGAGAGCTGAGGCTCATCAAGCCTCTTGGATCGAGATTGGTTACTTCTTGGGTTAATATGTTTTCTTACTTTCCTCCTTTTTCTCCCCTTTTTTTTTTTTCTCTCTCTCTCTCCTTCCTACAGACCTGGGGGTCGCCTCAACTTTCCCAGCCTCAACTCATATGTGGTGGTGTAGTTCTGACACTGTGTTGGCAAACACTTTCTAACTAACTATGAGTACCCCACCTAATAGAATACTACATGTAGTTTCACAAAATGTTAAAGGGCTTAACTCTCCTCAAAAAAGGTCTTTGACGGTTAGGGAAATGAAGAAATTAAAAAGTGATGTTGTCATGTTACAGGAAACACATATTCAGAAACATTCTAATATTTCTCTTGTTTCCTCCACCTTTCCTCAAGCTTTTCTTAGTTCTTCCACAGGGAAGCGTTGTGGAGTTGCTATTCTAGTACACAGGGATCTCCCCTTTTCCCATGCCAAGACCATGTCAGATAAGGAGGGGAGGTATTTATTTATTAAAGGTACTATACAGGATTCGAAGTTTACTTTCGCAACCCTTTACTCTCCGAATTCCAATCAGGCATCATTTATTTCTCACACTTTGAGTCTTTTAGCAGATTTTCAGGAAGGATCCTTAATTTTGGGGGGGGGGGATTTCAACTTACCCTTGATGCCTCAGTTAGACTGCTCTTCAGGGTATTCCTCCTCTTCTCAATCAACTATTCGGAAATTTTCTCTGTCTTTACATCAACTTCAATTGATAGATTCGTGGAGAACTTTACATCCTCAGGGTAAAGATTACACTTTTTATTCTAACCCTCACAGGGTTTATTCTCGGATAGACTTTATCTTTCTTTCTCACTTTTCCCTCCCACTTCTCCGTACGGCCACCATTGGGAACATCACTTGGTCAGATCACGCTCCTGTTTCGATTACTTTAGAGCTGTCTTCCACCTCTGCTCAGAGGGGACACTGGAGATTTGACGATTCTCTTTTAAATTTCTCGGACTTTAGGGAGCAAGTTTCGAAAGCTTTGCAACAATATATTTCTGATAATTGTACTCCTGGGATGTCACCGGTTTCCATCTGGGAAGCACACAAGTGTGTCATACGTGGGGAGTTATTTAGGCTTGCTGCTCAGCGGAAACGCGATTTGAATAAAGAAACTAATCAGGTTTTATTGGAAATTAGATCCTTAGAAGCACAACATAAAGCGTCGCAAGTTCAGGCCTCTCTTCAGCGTCTAACGGCGCTTCGTAATAGATTGTTGGTCTTGTTGAATGACAAAATTGAACGGTCCTTCCTTAGACTGCGACAGACTCATTTTGAACATGGTAACAAACCGGGGAAACTCTTGGCGAGGCAACTCAAAGCTAAATTTAATTCCACATTTATATCCTCTATTAAGTGTTCTAAAGGGCAGATTTTACACAAATCTGTTGAAATTGCTGACACTTTCAGAGCTTACTATTCGGCCCTATACAATTTACGGGAAGCAAATTCTGATTCTCCCCTGATGGCAGACGACCCTACCCTTTTAGAGTATCTGGATGCGGCTAAATTACCTAAGTTGGGAGACTCTCTGGTAGAGGCACTGGAGTTGCCGATATCTGAGTCTGAGGTGGATGAAGCTATATCCTCCTTACCAACGGGGAAGAGCCCGGGACCGGACGGCTTTACCCAATCTTACTATAAGTCTTTCAAACACTTACTTACTCCCATTCTCACTGCTTCTTTTCGTAATCTTCCTCATGAGATTTCTCGACATCCCCACATCTCGACTGCTCACATTACAGTCTTACCTAAACCAGGGAAGGATCCCCAGTGTTGTGCGAATTACAGACCGATCTCTCTACTTAATATCGATCTCAAACTATATGCCAAGCTCTTAGCGAATCGTCTTAAGCCTCTACTTCCTTCACTGATTCATTTAGAGCAAGTTGGATTTGTCCCTCGACGGGAGGCGAGGGACAATACTAGAAAATTGCTGAATATTATACACCAAATTGATCTCAATAAGATTCCATCTATATTCCTCACTATCGACGCAGAGAAAGCGTTCGATAGGGTGAATTGGGCATTTTTGCTGGGCACGTTACGAGCTTATGGAGTTGGCCCATATTTTTTAAAGATGGTGAAGGCACTGTACACCACTCCTAATGCTAAAGTGAAGGTGAATGGATCTCTATCGGATAGTTTTCCTATTTACAATGGCACAAGACAGGGATGCCCTTTGTCTCCTCTTTTATTTATACTTGTGATGGAGGTGTTTGCTCAACATGTCAGAGCAAATACCTCAGTAGTCGGGATTCCATTCCGGTCGTTCCCTTGCAAACTTTCTATGTTTGCGGATGACATTTTACTATCTACCAGCCACCCGGAAATAGCGATTCCTGCTTTTCTTGCTGAATTTAAAAAATTCTCATCATTTTCCGATTTTAAGATTAATGTTCACAAATCCGAAGCTCTGGCTCTTAATCTTCCACCAGATACCCTTTTATCTCTCTCTACTAAATATCACTTTAAATGGTCCACGACATCCATTTCTTATTTGGGGATCTCCCTAACGGCTAAATTACAAAAGATCTTTGAGGTTAATTACCCCCGCCTACTACGTTCTATCAGAAAAGACCTCTCGCATTGGGGACGGCTATACCTCTCTTGGATAGGGAGGATTCAAGCTTTTAAAATCTCAATCTTACCGCGCTTCCTCTATCTCTTTCAGACATTACCGGTCCAGGTACCTCATTCTTTCTTTGTTGAAGCCAAGCGGATCCTGTCCAATTTTATATGGCAGGCGAAAAAACCTAGACTCAATTCACTTACCTTGAACAGGCACAAATTAAAAGGAGGTCTGGGATTACCGAATTTAGAGACATATTACACGGCTGCTTTATTATCTAGTATCCCAGACTGGACTCATAACAAAACCCACAAAATTTGGGTGTACTTGGAATGTGAACTATACGCACGTGATCCTCTGGAGATGGCTTTGACAATGACTCCCGTTAAGACTCAACTTGCGATTAGTAATCCAATTGTCCACACAGTATTATTGTGCTGGTTTCGCCTTAATTACGGTCTTAAGCTCTCTCCTTGCCCCTCATCCCTGGCAAGGGTTTTCTCAGTAACTCCTTTACAATACTCTCTACCTGCTCTCCAATTCCCTAGATGGTCTAGTATACCTGGTCTCTGCATGAGGGATCTATGGGACGCGACAGGAATGCGAGATTTCAAGTCTTTACAAATGGCGTATAACCTTCCTCCTGAGGAAATCTGGCGTTACTTACGAATCAAACACTTTTTACTTCAACCCTCTATACAACGATGCTTGTCTTCCCCCTTTTCGTACTTTGAAAATCTATTGACAACTTCGGTCAATCACCGGAAGGGGTTCTTAGGACGTATACATAAATTACTTAAATGATCTTAGGTCGAATACTAAACCCTCTTATGTCTTGGCATGGGAGAGGGAACTGGGAGATACTTTGCAGCTTTCGGAATGGCAGGCGATATGGAAACGTACGAATGAGTCCTCTATATCCACTAGCTTTCTCGAAATGAATAGTAAACTGCTCTTTAGATGGTACTACACTCCTACAAGGTTACATTCTTTTGATCCCAAGATTTCTAGACTGTGCTGGAGATGTAGATCCGATATAGGCTCTTTCCTGCACATATGGTGGTCATGCCCTAAAGTTACAGATTTTTGGTCCAGATGTTTAACTTATATCGAAAATTTATTGGGCATTACTTTGACTAGAGATCCATGGCAGATCCTCCTTTTTAGGGATCTCCCCGCCCTACCGAAAGCAGAATCTCTAATGCTCTTTTTGATGCTAAATGCAGCCAAAGCTATTATTCCTATGTTGTGGAAAACAACTGACAGTCCTTCTGTATCCTGTTGGTGTAAAAAGGTGCGAGATCAATTACTTTTTGTCAGGATGTCTTGGTTGAGGAAGGGGAGAGACACTAACCACCTTAACGATAGTCTTTTAAAATGGCAATCCATACAAGCCGATTGTCTTCCATCTTCACTATCAGATCACGTTTAGGTCTGTTTATTATTCTTCATCAGAATCTCCGCACCCCTGGGTCTGTATCATCCTCCCCTCTCTTTCCTTTTTTTTTTTTGTAATCTCTATATCCCTCATCTCTGCTCTGTCCCTTTCTCACCTTGCTCCTACTGTTTTGCTATCCCTTCTCCTCTTATTCTCTTATGATATGTCCTTTTGCTTATCTCCAGGCACCTTAACATAATAATCAGATCCACTGTTTTCCAAGACTTTGTTTCACCCCATGTTCTTGGCATCTACGAATTGTTAACCTTATATATGGAGACTGTTATTTCATTTCTGTAAAACTTCTATAGGGCAAAATTATGCTTGTCTATGTAAGGGGGGAAAAGGGATTCTCTTTATCCTGTACGAGTTATGATTGTATTCCTGTACAACTTGACTGCTCTGTTGTATATTTGAAAACTGAATAAACACAATTATAAAAAAAAAAGGGGGTATTTACTCACAGGATGAAGATATTATTATGCCTCTTTACAGGTCCAAGAGAAAGGACATTATGGAACTGGAGAAAGTTCAGAGGAGGGCCAATGTCCTGAAAAAGGACATTATGGAACAGGAGAAATTGCAGAGGAGGGCTACAAAACTAATAAGGGGAATGGAAGATTTTAGTTAGTTATTAATAACGCCTAGAAAAGTTAAACTTGTACACACTAGTGAAACTGCATCTTAGAGGGGATATGATAACATTATATAAATATATTCAGGGTCCATACAAAGGGCTCTCCAAAGACCTGTTCATTAACAGAACAGTACAAAGGACAAGGGGTCACCAGCTTAGACTTTAGGAAAGGAGATTTCATCTACACCAGCAGAAGGGATTCTTATGGTAAGGACAATAAAGGTTTGAAATTCACTGCCTGAGGAGGTGGTGCTATCAAATACATTAGATGCCTTTAAAAAGGGCATATACACATTTTTATAAACAACATAGAGGGATATCTTATAGTATTTGGATTAATATTTATTTAGTACTTGTTGATCGAAGGAGAAATCCAATTGTCATTTGGAATCAAGAAGGATTTTTCCCCCCATTCAAAGCAGAATTTGAAATTGCTGTAATGAGGGTTTTTTTGCCTTCTTTTGGATCAACAACGGTAAACACGAACAGGGAAAGGCTGAACTTGATGGATGCAAGTCTTTTTTTCCCAACCTAAACTATTATGTAATCTAGTGCTTTCATTTCAATTCATTTTTTTTCTTCAAGATGTTTATATGTGCAACTCTCATTCTTCCTATATAGGCACACCTCAATCATAGCTGCTATTACAAATTATTCTATGCAGCACAGCATTTGATTTAAGGCTTCCATTGCACTTCAAGCTCTGTGTAGCATAGTAAATTAGGTTTACAAAAAACAAAAAAAACAAAAAAAAAAGATTTTAGTCTTACCTGTTAAATCCTTTTCTCTTAGTCCATATAGGTACTGGTAACTTTGGGAAGGTGACTGCCCCTTTAATAGGCAGGATCAATTCTTGAAAAGAAGTAGTGCAGGGTGGCGCCTTCCTCCTCTCCTTGCTGGTCAATCCCCTCCAGTAAAATTTGAAACGCTATTAGCTAGGTAGCAAGAAGGGAAAAGAAGAATCCTGTGAGCATGACTCCCATGTTCGGTCACAAGAGAAGCAAGCATGGGCCCTTGACAGGGTGTGAGACCAGTAAACTATATGGACTAAGAGAAAAGCATTTAACAGGTAAGACTAAAATCCTCTTTTCTCTGTCGTCCAATTTAGGCTACTGGTAACTTTAGGATGTCCAAACATTGACATTTCCCAGAGGTGGGAATGAAGGCAAGGACCAGGCGCAGGTCCCCAAAGTCACCAGAGCATACATGAGCTAAGCAGATCATAAAACAGCCCTATAATGAACAAAGTGTCAACGGACACGAAACTGGAGTATAAGACACCAGGAACCGTAACACAGCACACAGAACTAGAGCCAACCGGGCTCAACAGTTAAGGAGTACTAAAGGTAAGGAAGAAACCGTAGACAGGCAAGACTGCCTCCAGGATTCTCCTACCAAAGCTGTAGTGTTTAGAGAAGGTGCGCACAGTTGACCATGTGGCCGCCTTGCACAACTGATCAGCTGAGGCCTGATCCTTATAGGCCCAAGAGGCCCTAATAGACCAAGTGGAATGAGCTGTGACGCAAAATGGAGCAGGCTTCTTCCACAGTTCGTACACCTTACGGATAGTAGACTTAATCCAAGAGGCTATGGTAACATTGGACGCCGGTCTACCAGCCCTGGGACCCTCAGGAATAATGAAGAGCATGTTGGACTGACGAATGGACTAAGTACGATGCACACAGAACTTAAGGCATTGCACCACATTCAACAAGTGGAGATCCCTTTCCTTGTCAGATGCAGGGTCAGGATAGAAAGAAGGCACCACTATTTCCTGATGAATGTGGAATTCAGAAACCACCCTCGGGAGAATTTCCTGAGAAGTGCGAAGAACTGCCTTTTCCTTGTGAAACACCAAAAGGGGTTAAGCTTGGGAGCACAGTTTGGGTGCGGTGCCAGTATCAGTCTTCCCAGTCTGACCCCAGTTGAGCCGGGGCCTGGACCAGGATGGGAAAGAGACTGGGAACTGGTGGAAGCAAAGAGACCTTATCACAATGAACCCCTGGTGCAGAAGAACAAGTCACATAGGACAGTAGGGGGGGGGGGATACAGGAGGAGAGAAGGTAATAATAGTAACCTGTACATATTTCCAGAATTACCCACCACCCTGAGGGAGGACCAAGATCCAGAGAGGCCAGGGACCCCAAGGCAAGGACCCTCAGCCTAAACAAGGTAGATATGCTACCCAACAAGATACTGCAACTAGGTAAGGAGATACAGGATACGTGGAGGGTAGAAATGCTATCTATAATGGGACCAAACATAAGCAGGAAAGGAAGAATGCTGCGTGTAGCAGGCAACAAATAAAACAGAAGCCAACACAAAATATAAACAAACAAAAGAAAAGGGGTTGAGACCCGAAAATCGGACCTGCTGAGGAGAGCGGGCTGGGATCGCTACCAGACATGCACCAACCCTATGAGCCTGTGGATGGATAGACCCAGCTGATGCCGCTTTACCTGAAGACCTGAATGCTCAATTGATAGAGGCAACAGTAGCGGGACCTCGGAGTAACGAGGAAGAGGCCTGCAATGGATGTAAGGCCAGGGAGCCCCCCCCAACTAGGCCCACGGTATCTCCAAACCCCAAAGGAGAACGGGGAGGCAGATATATCACTGCCACACGTGAACCCAGTGGCAGTAGACAGCAGCGGATACTGCGAAGACAGCAGTCCAAGCCAAGCTCGGAAGAAGGCGTACAATCTCTCCCAAGCTGGCCGAGGTTGAGCCAGAGCAGTCAGAATGCCGAGGTCACCGGGGACGGAGAAAACATACCAGGAGAGACAAGCCTTAGTCAGAAGAATAGCCAAGATCAGTATGGTAGCAACAGGAGCATCAGAGAGCAAGCAGGAGCAAAATGAGGGACTAGCCAAGGATTGGTAGATGGTAACAGAAGTCAAAATACAAGTTGAGGTCAGTAACGGAAACACAACCACAAAACAAGCACAAAGCTCGTATAATCGGGAGCGGAGCGCAGGTCTGACAAGAATACAAAGGAACAGTAACCAATGGACAGTAAGGGGAGGTACCGTTAAGATGGCAGAGGGAACCAGCAGCATGACAGGAAGTCTGCTAGAACGTTGTCTACGCCGGGAATATGAACGGCGGATATGGCAGGAACATGTTCTTCTGCCCAAGATAATATAGCTTTTACCTCTAACCAAGCTGTGAGACTTCTTGTGGCATCTTGCTTGTTGATGTAAGCTACGGCCGTGGCATTGTCAGACTGGACTTGAACTGGACAACCCTCCAGCTTGAACGTCCAGTACCAGAGTGCATGAAATATTGCTCGAAGCTCCAGCACGTTGATTGGAGAGATGCCTCCATAGACACCGACCCTGGGCGTTCAGGTGCCCCAGAACTGCTTCCCAGCCAGACAGGCTGGCATCCGTTGTCCAGAAGGATACCATGAAGGATCTGCCCTTCAGGAGACTGGATAGGTTGAGCCACAGACTCAGCTCCACATGAAGAGGTAGAGAAACTGACATCCTGTGGAGATCTGTCTTACCCTTGAAGAACTGGATCATGAACCTCTGAAGTTCCCTTGTGTGAGCCATGGATATGAGCTTCCCCACTAGAAAGGTCAACTTCTCGGAAGGAACCGGATCGGAAGCCAGGATAGCAAAAACCTTATGGGTGATTTGGTGAGACACCTCGTCCGCGAGAAACACCATGCCCTTCATGGTGTTGAAGAGAAGACCCAGAAAGACCAGTTGTTGAGATGGAATCAAATCCGACTTGTCCATGTTCAGGATCCACCCGTGATGGGCGAGAGCATGAATGCAGTCTGTGACCTGCGACGAAGGAGTTCCAAAGATGGGGCCTTCAAGAGCAAGTCGTCCACGTATGGTGTGACCCTGATGCCGTCCCTGTGCAGGACAGATACTAAAGCGCCCAGGACACGAATGAAGACTTGTGGGGAGAGCAGAAAACTGAAAATGCCCTTTGTCGCAGGCAAACCTGAGGTACTGGCAGCTCTCCGTATGGATGGATGGCTA
This sequence comes from Rhinophrynus dorsalis, assembly GCA_037306005.1. Classification (NCBI taxonomy): domain Eukaryota; kingdom Metazoa; phylum Chordata; class Amphibia; order Anura; family Rhinophrynidae; genus Rhinophrynus; species Rhinophrynus dorsalis. The sequence continues at coordinate 300,306,945 of CM074718.1, forward strand.
TATGAAGGTAGGCATCTTCTAGGTCCAGAGAAGTGAGAAATTCCCCAGGACACATGGCCACAGTCACCGTCCTTAAGGATTTCTGGTGATAATGAGTTCTGACCACAAAGGAATTGACATCCTTGAGGTCCAAAATCGGACGACAGCCGCCGTGCTTCTTGGAAACCACAAACAGGTTGGAGTAGAAACCCAAACCCATTTCCAGCTCGGGAACCAAATCCAGGACCTCCTTGTCCAAAAGGGCCTGGATGGCTCCACTGAAAACAGTGTGAGAAGGAAACAACCTGAATGGAGGAAGAAAGGTGAAAGAGATCCTGTACCCCTCTGAGATTACCTGTAAAACCCACAGATCCGCCATGGTGTCTGTCCAGACACTGAGGAAATGGCACAGACGGCAACCCATTGGTGCGTGGGGTCCGGGGTTTGACAAGTCTTGCTGTAGGGGGTTTGGAATTCTTGGGCTTGGTGGAGGACTGCTTGGGCCTCCACTGTTTGGGCTTGGAGAAGGTACGAAGAGCCTTGGGAACCGCCTGGTTCGTGGTGCGCACCTCGAAAATGGCGATTCCGTTTGGCCTGAGGCTTCCTCTTGGAAACTAATGGCAAGAGAGTGCTCTTATCCCCAGTGGCCTCACTGATGAGGTCCTTAAGCTCTGGCCCAAACAAGGACGTGCCCAAAAAAGGCAATAAAAGTAAGGCTTTCTTAGAGGTAATATCTACAGACCAGATCTTGAGCCAGAGAGCCCGTTTGGCAACCACAGACATGGCAGAAACCCTAGCCACCAACCAGATGGCATCAAAGATAGCTGCAGTAACATAATGCTGAGCTTCAGAAATGTTGGCTAGGAGACACAAAAAATCAGAAGTGGGATCGCCCTGATGGAGAACCACAGTTAGCTGTTCAGTCCAGACTACAATGGCCCTGTTCAACCAAGCAGCCGCAAAAGAGAGACGCAATGATGAGCATGCAGTAGCAAAGATGGACTTGAGAAAAGCCTCAAGTTTCCGGTCAGTCCAATCCTTAAGGACAGAGGCATCCTCACACAGGCAAAACACTGGACTTAGAAATTCTAGAAACTGGGGCATCCACCTTAGGGGGTGAGCCCACTGTGCCAGGGCTGCTTCGGAGAAAGGATACAACCTAACAAACTTTCTAGACACAGCAGATTTCTTATAAGGGTTCTGCCACTCATCTAACACAATGTGATCAAGAGTGGGATTAGGTTGAAAGAAGGTAGTCTGCTTCTTAGGCTCATGAAACATATCAGAAGGGTCCTTAGGAGTCTCAGAAACAAGAGGAATGTTCAAAGTATTGAGAACAGCCCTGATCAGGCCCTCAGCTGAGGGTTCAGGGTCAGCTTCAAAGAAATCCCCGAAAAATTGGGAGGACATCACCACAGAACATTCTCCCTCATCTGAATCCACCAACAATTCCACCTCAGAGGAATCATATATGTCAGGTACACCCTGCGGTTTCGGTAGGGAAGACCTGACAGAAGTAGGGGGCAGCCAGGACTGGAAGACCACCTACAGTTGGGATGGAAGGAGTTGTAAGTCTCTAGTAGTGGCCTTAAACTCTTGCATCCACAGAGACTCTAGTGCATGGCTGGAGGTCCCTTGGGGAGATGACGGGGCAACAGCACATGAAGGGCATAAATGACCCGAGTATTCTCTAGGAAGCCCTGCATAACATGAGGAGCAATGCGCAATAGGGGTCACAGACACCCCAGTATCCTTAGTCTTAGGCCTAGTCCCAAGTTCCAACGGAGTTGACATCCTCACAGGGTACCCAAAAGGGGCCCACAAATTGGGCTCCTCCTGGGACTCTGCCCGAAACTATCGAGAGAGAGCATCTGCTCTAATGTTTTTGGTGCCAGGTAGGTAAGAAACCACAAAATTAAACCTCGAAAGGAATAAGGCCCATCTGGCTTGACGTGAAGACAACCTCTTAGCCTCCGACAAATACACGAGATTTTTGTGATCGGTCAGTATCAGGATCGGAAGAGTCATGCCCTCCAACAGATAACGCCATTCTTTCAAAACCAGGATGGTAGCGAGTAATTCACGATCACTCTCATTATATACACTGTCAGCCTTTGACAAGTTTCTTAGAGAAAAAAAACACAAGGCATCAATGGTCTCCCAGGGCCCGTGCGCGGGGACAGCAAAGCGCCTAAGACAGATTCCAAGGCATCCATCTCCTGGGTAAACAGGGAGTGGGATTTGGGTGGGACAATACCGGGGCCTTCGCAAAGGCGGACTTCAAGTCCTTGAAGGACTGAAGCATTTCATGTGCCCAGACTGAAGGATTCACACCCTTCTGAGATATATCTGTGAGTGGTTTCACTATGAACTTCAAGTTTCGTATGAACTTCATATAATAATTAGTGAAGCCAAGGAACCTCTGTATGGATCGTAGCCTCACAGGAAGCAGCCATTCCAAGACAGCAGACAGTTTTTGCGGATCCATAGTCAGGCCTGTGGATGAAATCACGTATCCCAAAGTCACCTGGGATTTGTGGAATTCACACTTCCCAAGATTGGAGAACAACTTGTTCTCTATTAGCAGTTGTAGAACCCATGCTACATCTACTCTATGTGCCTCCAAGGTGGGAGAATGGTTAAGTATATAGTCCAAATATACCACAACGCAAATCTGAAGTAGATCAGATAGAACTCCTGGAAAACAACGGGGTAGTTGCACAATCCAAAAGGCATTACCAAATACTCATAGTGCCCTCTCTGGGTGTTAAACGCTGTCTTCCATTCATCACCCTCTTATTCGCAACAAATTGTATGCAGTTTCTTGAAAACAGTTGAGCCTTTGATACGATCAAATATCTCCATGATCAACTGAACTTGATAAGCGTTCTTTACCATCAGCTTATTTAGGCCCCTGAAATCAATGCATGGTCTAAGCTCCCCATCCTTCTTCTTAACGAAAAATAAGCCTAAGCCCGCAGGCCAGTCGAGCAGGGAAACAGATGTGTTGGCCAACTCCGCGGTGGCCGCCTCAGAGTCTCGACACAGAGTCGAACGAGTAGAACAGCAAATTGTCGAATCTCTGGAGCCAAGTTGAGCAGCGCTGGTCGCAGGTCGAGAAGAGAGTCCGTCGAAGTCGGGAACAGCTGGGACGAAGACTGAATTGCCCTGTACGCCTTTCGGGGATGGGAGTCAGGCAAGCACGGGACACTGAGACTGCTTGCTCCAAATGAACACACTTTATTAGCACAACGACATTCTTTTATACATACAGTAAACAATGAAATTAGGAGGGGCAAGGTACACAGTGGGGTTAGGGTTATTGTAGGGACCAATGGGCAGAGGAGAGACAAAACCCAAGGATAATCCGACTGGTCCATTTCCTAACCTCCCTATGACCAGGGAGGGGCATAACATACAGGGCTGGGTGGCCAGACATGATTAGGTTACTGTACAAAGGGGTCTCAGTGGGGGGGGACAGTCTCAGTGTGTGCTAATACACATTTGTGAACACAATGGTCGTGTCCAAAAAGCCCGTTGGACTAAGAGTTCAGGCATCCTGATTTAGGTCGACCAATCCTGTCAACGCTTCTTCCGACAACGGGTCGAATGTTCCGGTTGCGCCAGGGTCCTTCGACCGAGAGTCGAGAAACAATAGTAGAATAGTCCAAATGCACGACAAACATGCTTGACCGAGCGTCTGGCCACATTGCATTAGTCCTAAGAAAGTGTTATTTGACCGAGAGTCGTGCCACTATGGAGAACAGTCCTAGTTTTACACCACAAAGTCCTGTCCTTTCCCTGTTGTCAAAGTAACGGGCCTAGGGCCCATTACATTACTCCCCTTTTTTGGTCGCCATCGGGGGGGGGGGGAAGAAGAACATAAACCAGCAGTAAGTGTTCTATTGATCCTCCTGCCGGGACAGGCCGTTGGCATGCCGGTTCTCTTTACCGGGCCGGTACTTAATGGTAAAATTAAAAGTTTGTAACGCCAAGCTCCACCTGAGTAGCCGTCCATTGTCCCCTGACACCCGATTGAGCCATACCAGGGGCTTGTGGTCTGTTAGAAAAGTAAACTACTGACCAAACAAATAAGGTTGGAGTTTCTTAAGTGCCTGGACTAGTTCCAGGCATGCTTTTTCCACAGCTGCATAGGCTGCTTCTCTGGACAACAATCTCCTGCTTAGGTACACAACAGGATGCTCCTCCCTTGTGGCGTTGACTTGGCTGAGGACTGCTCCTAATCCGCAATCGGAGGCGTCTGTGTAGACCAGAAAAGTTTTGTTAAAGTCAGGTGCTGCTAATACTGGTCCCTTCCCCAGCGCCTCCTTGAGAGCCTGAAATGCCTGCTCACAGTCTGGGGACCATTCCACATTGCGGGGTAGAACTTCCTAGTTAAATTGGTTAGGGGTTTGGCCAGGGTACTATATTGGGGAACAAACTTCCTGTAATACCCAGAGGTTCCAAAGAAGGCCATGACCTGTTTTTTGGTTTGGGGGGTAGGCCAGTCCAGGATGGCTGCTATCTTGGTGGGTTCTGGACGCTGCTGTCCATTCCCCACTCCACCTCCCCCATCCCTATCTAACATTTGTCTGGTCTGAGCATGAGGCGGACCCGAGTGATCCTCCCTAATATGGCTTCCAGATGAAGCAAATGCTCTTCCCAGGTATCTCTAAAGATAGCGATGTCATTCAGGTAGGCACAAGCAAACTCTTGTGCCCCTGCCAGCAGATGATCCACCAACCGCTTTAAGGTAGCCGGGGCATTCTTCATCCCAAATGGAATCACCTTAAACTGGTAGAGGCCAAAAGGGGTGATGAATGCGGACTGCAGGATCTGCCAGTACCCTCTGAGTTTGAGGGTAGAGACAACACCAGCTCCAGTGAGCCTGTCAAGCAGTTTGTCTACTCGGGGCATGGAGTAGGTGTCAGTGACCGTCCGGTCATTGTGTATCCGGTAGTCTACACAGAACCGAGTGGTTCCAGCTTTCTTGGGCACCAAGGCTACTGGGGAGGCCCAAGGACTAGCAGACGGCTCACTGACACTCAGTTCCAGCATCTCCTGCCACATTCCCTTCCGTACTGCCTTAGGGACTCTATACGCAGGCTTACGCAGAACCTCTGTCCCTGTGGTAAGGACCTGGTGCTGGGTTAAGGAGGTGAGACTGGGCTGGGAGGAGAATAACTCAGGTAATTTCTGGATCATGTCCTTAATCTGTTGTTGCATGGTAGTGTCTAACTGGGGCCCCAGGGTGAGAGAGTTACTGCAATCTAGTGGCCGGGTGGCGGACAAGAGGTCAGGGATGTCCTCTTCCTCTGGGTCGCTGCCCACCGGGGTGCAAATGGCCATATCTGACTCAGGCCGGGGATGATATGCTTTGAGGGCGTTCACATGGCAGGTCCTCTGGTTCTGCTGCTTGGCTCCCTTGGCGACCACATACGTGGTCTCTCCTTGACGATCGATAACCTGATATGGGCCTACCCATGCGGTCTGTAATTTGTTCTGCTTTACAGGGCGCAGCGCAACTAACTGTTGTCCTACATGAAATTCCCTTGGCTGAGCGCACCTATCATAATACTGCATCTCTTACTTTTGGCGCACTGGAGATGCTTGTGGGCTTATCCCATGAGGGTGGCTAATTTCTCTCAGAGCTCTACCACATAGGTGACCGCTGCAGTATCATCGGAGCCGCACTTGCCCTCCAAATACTCCTGAAGGATGTTCAGGGGTCCCCAGACTCTCCTCCCGAACAAAAGCTCAAAGTGGGAGAAGCCCGTAGACTCCTGAGGCACCTCCCGGTAGGAGAACAAAAGATAGGGCAAGCAATACTCCCAACCTCGCTGTGACTCCGTGAAAGCCATAAGCATCTGCTTAAATGTTCTGTTGAACCTTTCGCAGGTAGATGGTGGTGTGGATTGGTTTCACCTCACACAGCTTCCACACCTGGTGAAGAATCTTGGATATGAACTGGGCGCCTTGATCGGACAGGATCTCGGCAGGAAACCTAACTCGGGAGAAAACCTTAATAAGCGCGTCTGCAACACTTTCTGCCGTGATGGTGTAAAGTGCCACGACCTCAGGGTAACGAGTAGTGAAGTCCATAATGGTAAGAATGGATTTCTTCCCAGTGCGGCTAGGCCGAGCTAGGGGCCCTATGATATCTATGGCTACTCGCTTGAACAGTTCTCCTTTGAGGGGCAAAGGCTGCAGGGGGGTGGGAGGATGGTCTCCCCTCTTGCAACCTGACAAATGTCACAGGTCTGGCAAAAGCAGCATACATCCCACGATAAGTTAGGCCAGAAGAAGCCCCTGGTTAACCAGTGCTCAGTGTGCTGGACTCCCAGGTGACAGGCTAGGGGAACATCATGGGCTAGGGACAAGAGGGCGGTACTAGCAGTTGGGTACGGGTGACCTGAGCGACGCCCTGACAGCTGGTCTGGGTGCTACGGTATAGTAACCTGTCCTCCAAAGGAACCTCCCCCCCGTCCAGTTTCCACAGTTTCTGTCCTACGCCTGTACCCCGCTAGGGTGGAATCCTGTAATAGGGCAGTACGGAATTCTAGGGGCAGTAACTACGGAATAGCGGTGTCTGAGGGGACGGGAGTAGCAGGTGGGGATGGGCTTGCCCTCTGACGCTGGGCGGCTGCTCTTGTGATCACCTGGAAATCCTCAGGGGTCTCAATGGGAGCAAAACGACTCTGGAGGTGACCCAAATCATTTCCTAGTAGGACTTCGGCGAGGAGGCTGGGCATGATCCCCACAAGGAGCTCTCCTTGGCCTGACCCCCAGTTCAGCTATACATTGGCCATGGGCAACTGATAGATCTTTCCCCCTGCCATATGAACCTCCACAACCTGATTGGTCTTATAGCAGGGGGATATGCAGGAAGGCTGGACCAGGGTAAGAGTAGCTTCAGTGGCACGCAATCCAGTGGCTGGGGTGTCATTTAGGAGAATAGGCTGTAGATGCTGCTGGCGATTGTCCGGTCTGACTCCTTGAGCAAGGGCAACCTCATGATAAGCACCCCATTCGCAATGTTCCCCTGGGGATGACTGCATTTCCAAGGGAGCGGGCCGTTACAGGTTGCCGGGCCCCCCTGGGTGGCTCCAAGGATCCTCACTGGAGATGCACAGGGTGGGCCTTGGGGCTGGCCAAGAAAATTGAGGCGCTGTGATGAACCGGGGAGGTGCCTGGTATTTGGCGGGGGCCCCCTAGGTTCCTGTAGCTTGCCTGTATTCCCATGGTTCACAGGGCAATTGTATTGCAGTTGGCCCCGCTGGTTGCATGTATAGCACAGGGGCCCAGAATTAGGGGCCCATCTTGGTGGGAAGGGTGCTCTCGTGAGGGATACAAAGCATTGGGGGGGGGTCAGGGTCTGGGAACTCATTTTCCAGGTGTCCTCATAGTGATCAGCCAACTGGGTTGCTTGATCCAGGGTGCAAGGTTCCCTATCCCCAGTCACGAACGGGCTCATTCAGGAAAAAATGTTCCAGGAGTACTAATTGAAGAAAGGCCTCCAGAGTCTGTGCCCCACATCCTTGCATCCAGCTGCGGGCAGCTCGTTCGAATCCCTGAGACCATTCCACATAAGAGTCCTGACTCTTCTTTTGTAACTCCCAAAACTGTCAACGGTACTTGTCCGGAGTGATTGCTTACTGGGCCAACAGTCTCTGTTTCACCTTCTCATAGTCTAGTATATTCTGATCGGGCTCAGCTCTATACGTATCCGTGGCTCGACCGGTGAGCTTGCCGGGTAGAATGGCAGTCCACTGCGACTGGTCGACATGTAGTAGGAGACACATCCCCTCAAAGTTCCTCAAAAACCCGTCAATGTCCCCGTTTGTGTCATCAAAGGTCGGGAACATTTGATGTGTTACTTGGAGTCCCACTCTCCCTGGCTTGGGGCGAACCTCAGTCGTCGAGGAAGCCTACCGTAGGCTCATTGCCCAGTCCTCTCAAGCTTGCGACATGACACGGCCGATCACTTCGATCGATGGGGTGGGTCCGCACAGGGTAACCGTTGTGCGACAATCCTGGCAACGGGATCCTCGCCGATGAACAACCGCCTTGATAATCGGGTCAACCGGTAGTCGACACTTTGCCTTGTCAACTCCATAGTTTCGGGGTTGTCGTGAAAATAGGTCTGATGATCCTCCGCGGGCAAGTCCGTCTGCCGGGCCAACTCCACAGCCTCCGCATCCGTGTTTACTAACATTTGCTCCAAGTCCTGCTTTCTTATTCCCACTGAACTGTGGTCACGTTGGGCGACCAAGCCCTGCAAAGTCGCCAAAGGAGCATGTTTATATAAATCCACCATGATGCTGCCAGCAGGGTCCCCAGTTGGTGGTCTGGACCTCTTTAGAGAGAGAGAATCCCACCACTACCAACCAGTATAACGGGAACCCAAGACATAGTAACATAGTAATTTAGGTTGGGGAAAAAAAAAAAGAAAAAAAAAAAGAAAAAAAAAAAGAAAAAAAAAAAGAAAAAAAAAAAAGAAGACGTGAATCCATCTAGTTCAAACCTTGTCCTTTGTACTGTTCTGTTAATGAACAGGTCTTTGGAGAGCCCTTTGTATGGGCCCTGAACATATTTATATAGTGTTATCATATCCCCTATAAGACGCCGTTTTTCTAGTGTGTACAAGTTTAACTTTTCAAGCCTTTCTTCAGAACTAAAACTTTCCATTCCCCTTACTAGTTTTGTAGCCCTCCTCTGTACTCTCTCTAGTTCCATAATGTCCTTTTTCAGAAAGGGCGCCCAGAATTGAACAGCATATTCTAGGTGGGGTCTTACCATGGACCTGTAAAGAAGAATAATTATATCTTCCTCCCTTGAGTCAATACCCCTTTTAATACATGCCAACATCTAATTGGCCTTTGCAGCTGCCACTGCATGCTACTGCTAAGTCTGTTGTCTACCATTACTCCCAAAACCTGTTCATTAGTAGATTTCCCCAGAGAAACACCATTTAAACTATATGTTGCATTTTTATTATTATACCCAAAATGCATAACTTTACACTTGTCTATATTGAATCTCATTTGCCTGCCCAGTTACTCAATTTGTCCAAATCCTCTTGTAATGAAGACACATCCCGTTCAGACTTTATTACCTTACTTAATTTTGTGTCATCGGCAAACACTGATACATGGCTCCCTATGCCCTCTGGGTGGTCATTAATAAACAAATTAAAAAGAAGAGGACCCAGGACAGATCCCCGAGGTACTCCACTTATGTTTATCCAGTTGGAGAACTTGCCATTTACTACCACTCTTTGCATTCTGTCAGCCAATTTCTAATCCACACACAAACGTCCTGGGCCGTCGTATCTCTACTGAAGTCAGCTGGAAACAGTCGAAATGGCTAGTCGAGCAAGGAAACAGATGTATCAGAAAACTCTGCGGTGGCCGCCTCAGAGTCTCAAGACCAAGTCGAGCGAGTCGAACAGCAAGTTGTCAAATCTCTGGAGCCAAGTCAAGCAGCACTGCTCGCTGGTCGAGAAGTGAGCCCGTCGAAGTCGGGAACAGCTGGGACGAAGATTGAACTGCTCTATACGCCTTTCGGGGATGGGAGTCAGAGGACTCTTTAAACCATCCAGGCAAGCATGACACACGGAGACTGCTTGCTCCAAACAAACACACTTAATTGGCACAACGGCATTGTTTTATACATACGGTAAACAATTAAAATGGGAAGGGCAAGGTACGCAAAAGGGGCTAGGGTTAGTGTAGGGACCAATGGGCAGAGGAGAGACGAAACCAAGGATAACCTGCCTGGTCCATTTCCTAACCTCCCTGTGACCTGCGTGGGGCATAACATACAGGGCTGGGCGGCCAGACATGATTAGGTTACTGTACAAAGGGGTCTCAATGGGGGGGTACAGTCTCAATAGGTCCCAATACACATTTGTGAACACAATGGTCTTGTCCAAAAAGCTGTTGGACTAAGAGTTCAGGCATCTTGCCTTCAGGTCGACCAATCCGCTAGTCGTATGTCCCATCTTGTCGACCAATCCTGTTAAAGCTTCTTCCGATAATACAACAACGGGTCGAATGTTCCCGCCACGCCGGGATCCTTCAACCGAGACTCAAGAAACAATAGGAGAATAGTCCGAATGCACGACAAACGTCCTATTCGACCGAGTGTCGGGCCACATTGCATTAGTCCTAACAAAGTCTTATTCAACAAGGAGTCATGACACTATGGTGAACAGTCCTAGTTTTACACCACAAAGTCCTGTCCTTTCCCTGGTGTCAAAGTAATGGCCTGTTACAGTACTCGGTAGTTAATGAGGTAGAGGTACACAATATTCTCGTAGGCTGCTGGAGGCAAGATTTATTACATAAAGGTGACGATGACAGGATATCACAGGTCTGCCAGTCAATTCTAGGGTTGTGAGTCTGCAACCAGGGAAAACCCAGAATGGCGGCATGATTAGGAGAATGTATCACCTGGAACTGCTGTGTCTCCACATGGAGTGCCCCGACCCTTAGAGACAAGGGGCGAGTCTCATGAGTAACGTGTGCCAGCTGTAGAGGTCTGCCGTCAATAGCCTCAATAGCCAATGGTGCGGAGCAGCAAAGGAATAGGGTGTGACCACGAAGTCCGCATCAATGAAAAACCCAGCGGACCTGGAGTCCAGTAGTGCCGGAGCCACTACTGAAGACTTGGGCCAAGATAGTACAATTTCGAGAATAGTTTTGTCCAGAATGCTCTGTGAAATGCCACCCAGGGTCTGTCCTCCACTTGACCCTAGGTGCGAGCGTTTTCCCGGCCATACAGGGCAATCACACAACACATGACCTGGCTCTCCACAGTATAAGCAAATGCCCCCCTCCTGTGCTTAGCCCTCTCCTCCTGCAGAAGGTGCATGAAGCCTAGCTGTATAGGTTCCACCCCAGCAAGGTCAGAATTAGGAGGCGTGGGAGGTAAGGGAGGACACGATGGGTGTAAAAAACTAGGTGCCAACCTAGGCAAGATCTTACAGCGTTGTTCCTTAAATGAAGGCCTTTCCCGGATTCGTATATCAATCAAGATGGTGACTGAGATCAGCTCCTCCAGATCACCAGGCAGGTCTCGGACTGCAGTCTCGTCTTTAATTGCGTCACACAAGCCCTGGGAGAATGTGGCAAATAAGGCTTCGCTGTTCGATCCTACTTCCACTGCCAGAGTACAGAAATCAGCAGCATAGTCTGCTACTGTAAGTGCGCCCTTTTGTATTGTTATAAGTCGTTTGGCAGCAGAGGTTGTGCGCCCAGGAACATCAAACACTCTCTGAAAGCAGGCCACAAATTCTGTTTTTCAGTCTTCCATAATGGATTGGCCCAGGACAATGACTTGCCAGATAGGAGGGAGATCAGGAATCCCACCTTACTTCGCTCAGTAGGAAATGCATGTGTTACCATCTCCAAAAAAATTCCCAGCTGATTGAGGAACCCCCTACACATTGTAGGTTCCCCATCGTATCTTTGGGGTACAAGAGCAAAGCCAGACAACCCTCTACTTATGCCAGCTTCAGAGGTAGTAGCCACAACCGTGCAGGTTCTGAGGACGCCACCGGTTGTGGAGCAAAGCTGTCTAGGTGAGCCGTGCGATTTAACATTGTCTGCATAGTAAAAGACAATTGGTCAATTCTCTGGTCTTCAGAAACCATTATGGACAGGATGCTGTAATTAGGTGGACTGCCTGTACCTTCATTAGACATGGCTGTTATGTATTATCAAGGTAATCAGGCAAAGAAAGACAGACACAAAGATAAAATATAACCACCTTTATTTATTATAACAGCAGTAATGGTAGAGCCCACACAGAACCCCAGACATATGCAAATAGGACCCAAGGTCCCTCCGGAGCGGCACACTGTGCTGTGCACTGCACTACTCAAGATCTTGAGACTAGGAAGGCAGCTCAAGTGGGACAAAAGAATAATGGTAGAATATGTGTAAGTCACCTATTGGTCTGAGAACGGAGGCAACAGAGAGCGAGAGCAGACCAGAGCAAGGCGACAGAGACTACAGGTCAGGAAAGAAGGAGTGTAGGGAGCGAGGAGACAGCCAAAGTCACAGGTCAGACAAGCCTGGGACTACACGGAGGGGAGAGTAACCAGGTCACTGGTCAGGCAACTGGAGACTATGCTGAGCGAGCAGGAGCCAGGGCCATTGGTCAGGCAAACAGAGGACTACAAGGAGCGAAAGTAACCAGGCCCACGGAGGCTACACTGAGCCGGTAGTAGCCAGGGCCACTGGTCAGGCAAGCCGGGTTCATACACAGAGCAGGTAGTCAGCCACAGATCAGAACCAATGTTGGCAGTCAGACAAGCCGGGGTTATACACAGAGCGAGATTCTCAGGCAAACACGGGTCACAACGGAAAGCAAGAATAACAAGCAGGAACACCACGTAAGGGAAAGGAATCCCAGGCCAAAGGAGGTTTATAAAAGGAGCAGAAGGAGGCGGGACCCAATTAGGCCACCCAGAATAGGCCCATAAACAGACATCCATGCTAGTGACTGTTTACCTGATGTCAGCAATGAGGAAGTGGATAGTGGGTAGCCATATGGAGGTAGGAAGCACAGGAAAATGGTAAAATTTACTTACCAATATTTTCTTTTCTTCTGTGTTCCTTCCCTGGCAGCTTTATCTGCATTTAAGCAGTAAGAGGAGGCATTCACTTCTGCTCCTATCCACTGCTACCCTAATCTGAACCTGCCTTTTGTTGTCGAAGTGGATGCTTCAGAAGTAGGAGTGTGAGCAGTTGTGTCTCAAAGGGATTCTGTTACTGGCAAACTCACCTTCTGAGAAAAACTATGATGTCGGTAATAGGGAACTGTTGGATATTAAAGGGATAGTAATGTTTCACAAAAACAGCAGCTCGAATTAATCTTCATAGTATTTGGGCTGTGGAGAGGTTATTTCAATATGGTCAGAGTTGTAGTTCAAGAGTAAATGAATGATAAAGTATCCCCCTTCCAGCCCTTTTACTGATGTAATAGTGCTCACCTCAGAGCAGCAAGACTGCCAGGATGGATCTCAGAAAGGGACAATCTTCAATTAGCATAAGAGAAAAACCTGTCAAGGGGGACAGGGTTTTCTTTATACTCACAGTAATAAGACTGTCCCTTGCTGTGAGCTGTGTGGTCAAGAGACCAGATTCCACATCTGAGGGGTGGTGGCTTACACTAGGTAAAAGGGGCAGGAGGGGGATACTTTATCAATTACTCTTGAACTACAATGCTGACGGTACTGAAATAACACTCTCTATGGCTCAAAACTATGAAGATTAATTGGACCCCTGTTTTTGTGAATAATTACTATCCCTTTAAGCTAGCCCTTGAGGAGCGGAGTAATCTACTTGAAGGCACTGCTTCTACGGTCAAACTCACCGGCTATAAGAACCTGAAATTTTTGGTGCCGTCCCAACTCCTCAATACAAGTTCGGCTAGGTGGGAGCTCTTTTTTACTAGATTAATTTTTGTGATCATTTATTAACCTGGATTGAAAAACACCAAAGCAGTTGCCTTATGCTGTTTCCTTCCACTTCTGCCCTACATCAAGAACCTATACTTCCTGTTGAAAGATTAGTTAACACCATTTCCACCGAGACCTTGTTCAAAATTCAAGAAGCTCAAGGTTCCCTTACCACACCAGCCCTTAAGCCCAAAGTCCTTTTTGTTCTACCATAACACCTGGTGGAAGTTCTCACTTAGGCCAGGTCATCCTGGTGCGGTCCGAACCCAGGAGCTTTTGGAGAGATCATTTTGGAGACCAACAGTCTCCCAAGTTGTGGACTTTGTAAAAGCCTGCAATTCTTGAGCCCAAAACAAGCCTCCTCCCCAGAGACCTTCTGGACTCCTAGCTCCTCTTCAGATTCCCCAGAACCCTTGAACACACCCGACAATATACTTCATCATTGATCTGCCACCTTCTCATGGGTTCACTAATTTGGGTGGTAGTGGATAAATTTTCACAGGAAGCCCACTTCACACTTGCCAGTCCTACCATCAGCATCCCAACTGACATCCATCTTTTTGTGAGAGGTCTATTACTTGTATGGCCTTCCTCTCCACATTGTATCTGATTGAGGATCTCAGTTTGTGTCCAAATTCTGGAGGGGTCTGTGCTCCTGCCTGGGAATCAAGTTGCACCTCCTGTCTGCCTGCCATCCACAAACCAATGAGCAGACTGAGCACATTAACCAGTCATTGGAATCTTAACTTGATTATATTATTGATCATCATAACTCCAGTTGGTCATAATATCTGCCACTGGCTGAATTCACATTAACAATGTTCGCCTTTCTACACGGCTTTTGGGTTCCAACCTCGATCATTGCCCAATACCCCTCCTTCTGGAGTTTCTGCAGTGGATGCTATGGTAGACTACTTTCATGCCCGTTGGCTCACCATTCAGCAACCCTCATCACTACGCTTCAAGGGGGCGGCGGACAGACCCTCTGGCCGTCGCCTCTGGCCTTGGTACCTGGAGACAAGAGTGTGGCTTTCTACCAAGAACTTATGCCTCCATCAATTTGGGCCCTTCAGGATCAAGAAATGACTATCTTCAGTGTCCTTCGTGCTTAAGCTACCACGCTCCATGAGTATTTCACCAGTGTTCCATGTATCTCTACTGAAACCTGCAGTACGCAATAGATTTTCCGTGATCACAAGACCTCCATCTCCAGTCCAGATTGACGACCATCAAGAGTTTTGGGTCAACAAGGTCCTCAACTCTCGTCTGGTCCCGTCTCCAGTACCTCCTGGATTGGTGATCAGACTTCTCCACTGCTTACACAGATAGGTCTGCTTCCACCCCCACCCCCATTCCCCATCCGTTGACTTACCGGATGCCATTGCTCCCATCATACATAAAAGAGGCCACCAAATCCTGCTAGACTCTGTGGGTGAATGCAGGGAGGACAGCTGGCCATAAAGGCCTGCCTCTGCTGACATGGTAAGGAAAATGACAATATGGATGTCTGTAGGATATTATAAGTACAGGAAGCAATTCTCACATGAACTGATAATGTCACAAATTATGTTATTCAGTTCTTATACTAGCACTGCTAAGTGTGAAACCATATTCATAAATGTCAAGCATTCCCAAGTCTAAAGACCAAAGGAAGCCTGATAGAACCAGATGATTCTTAACGCCCACGGCCATTCAGTTGTTGTTGTAGGTAGTATCTCTCAAGCCTCCGGGCAGTGAGGTTTTTTTTTTTTTTTTTTTTTTTTTTTTTTTGTGAACCCATGCTGAGGGAATGAACCATCATCTGTCACTGGTCCAGTTTGTGCTGGCACATTTTGGATCAATTACATCTGGTGTCTAAGCTATGATTTGTCCACCTTGAGTTACCTTGCCAGGAGTATATTCTCCCAATGGCATAGTTCTCGGTTTTATTGACAAAAGCAAACACTCACTCCAAGATAAGGCATCAACCCATGCTATTGATGTATATTATATACAGACTCTAGCAATATTGGCACAGTGTTGCCTGTGTGGTAAATGCTGACTGTGTTAATGACTGGATTGTTGAATTTTTTTTTTTTTTACAGCTTAGCCCTTCAAGTCTATTTCTACAGCTCAAATGCATAACCTTACATTTATCTTCATTAAATGGCATATGCCACTTTTCTGCCCATTCACTCAGATTATCTAAATTTTTCTGCAGTGAATAAAAAACATCCTGCTCTGTATCTATGTATTTCCTTACACAGCTGTCATTATTTAAACACTACTTTAAATTCCTACTTTTAAATGAATTAATAAAACAAATTAAGGAGCACTGCCATCACGGTACCCGTGCTATTTGGCAACATTCTGTCAATATTCCACTCCTGCTTCCTCCATTGGCTGCCCTGTTGTTGTCCTGCCCAGCATTTGTCCTTAAATGCTGGGTTCTGGCTCTTCTCCGGTGCCTGTTCGTGGTGTTCCAGTACCAGCGCTTGTTCCTGATCCTTGTGAGCTCCCAGTGTATCGACCCGGCCTGCCTGACTACTCTGCATCTTGTCTCCTGCCTGTGCACCGACCCGGACTACCTGACCATTCTGCTTCTCGTCTCCTGTGTATCGACCCGGCTTGGCTGACGTTCCTGGTCCGTGTACTGACCCGGCCCGGCTGACGTTCCTGCTCAGTGTACCGACTTGGATTGGCTGACGTTCCTGCACAGTGTACAGACTCGGAGTGTCCTACGTTCCTGCTCTGTGTGACTCCTGCCTGGTTGGGCTGCTGTGGGGCTGTGCCTCCTCTGCATGCTCTGACCGGTCTCCGGTTAAGGGTAGCGCTAGTCCCTCTCTGTCTCCGGACAGCTCTGCAGATTGGTCTCAGTTGCCTCCGTGTCGCCCAGGCGACATTCCTATTTGCCTGCCTTACGTGCAGTTCCAGGTTGGGTGCCTCTCAGGGCGAGTTGCTCAATTTTCCGTTATTGCTACGGCAGTGCTCACGCTGACCAGATTCCGTTACTGCTACGGCAGTATCCAGTTGCTTAGGCTCTGTTACTGCCACGGCAGTGCTAAAGTTGCGCAGTCTCTGTTACTGCTACGGCAGTGCTCCTATTGCTCAGTCTCCGTTACTGCTAAGGCAGTGCTCCAGTTGCTCAGTCTCCGTTATTGCTACGGCAGCGTCCACGTTGCTCAGTCTCCGTTACTGCTATGGCAGTGTCCACGTTGCTCAGTCTCCGTTACTGCTATGGCAGTGTCCACGTTGCTCAGTCTCCGTTACGGCTACGGCAGTCCACAATTGTCTGGTATCCGTTATCTAGGGCTTTACTCGAATTGAAGCTCTCACCTCTGTTTGAGCTTCTTAAAGGGCCTTGCACTATTAGGGCCTGTCAACATTCTCTGCCTATGATTAACCCATGCAGTACTGACAAACTGGGACTCACACAAGATCTGCCTGACCTGTGTCAGTATATTGTTCTATGGACTCTCTACTTATATTGGACGTGTGGGCCTACCTCTGCATAACCTGTCTAGTGGCTGTACTATATTATGTATATATTACAGGACCTGTGAGGGTTATTGTATTTTTTATTGTTTAATAAAATTGTGTTGTGTTTGTGTCGAACAAACCTTCACAACTGCGCCCCAGACTGAACCATGTGGAACCCAACTAACAACCTTAGATCAACTTGAAAACATCCCGTTTACAACAGCTCTCTGCCATCTATCATTTAACCAGTTCTTTATTCATGGACAGATTATCACCTCCCAAACAGAAGCTTTTTAGTTTAAGCAGTAACCTGTTGTGAGGCACTGTATCAAAGTATTTTGCAAAATCCACGTATACTACATCCATGTCCAGATTACTGCATCCCCTTTTGTAAAATGCTCATAATTTAGTGTTACAAGGTCTATTCTTTATAAAACCATGCTGTCTCCTAATAATAATATTGTTGGTCTTCACATAGTTCTGGATACTCAGTTAGTAACCTTTCTAATATCTTACCCACTATGGAAGTCAAGCTCACAGGTATATAATTTTCTGGTTTGGATCTTGTCCCCTTTTTGGTCAATGGTATTAGATCAGCTTTCCTCCAATCACAGGGCACCATGCCTCATGAAAGTGAATCAATAAATATGAAGTATTATTGAATTAAGTTCCTTATGTACCCTTAGGTGTATACTATCACCATAACCTTTTCCAGTTTCTTTTGGTCTTAAGTAAGTCATGTACATTATGGATGAAATTCTGTGGTTTTGTCAGTTTGTCCACAGCCTGTCATTGTTCTTCCTTTGTATATACAGAAGAAAATGTGTTTAACGCCTTCAGTGCCAAGTGGGTACAACATACGAGCTTGGACAGCATGCAGTGGATGCATTAAAAAAATAAATAAATAAATAAAAGCCCAGCATTATGGGGGAGGGCAATCAGGACCTCCCCCCACAATCCTTGCTCCGCTGACAACTTGTAGACATACCCACATACACTGCCTAAACTCTCATTCCCCCAGCCTGATTCCACTGGCAGTCACAGGTCCGTACGTACACTGGCTGATCCCTCTAGCTTGTTTCAACTGGTAGCCATGGAATCACACATATTCAGGTTTGTTTCCCCATCTTTATTCCACTGGTAGTCACTCTCCTGGCATCCAATATGATACATCAATCCACACCAGTGGTGTACAATTTTTTTAGGCTGGCAGGAGGCCCTCCTATGAAATCTCATGGCGTTGAACCATTTTAATATATTTGAAGTTACTGATGTGCAAAAAAATATATTTTTTTAATGTAGCACCACATTCTGGAAATAGTTGTGGGTAGAAAGGCAAGTGACCTCTCATTCAATTGCAGCAGGTTATTTTCTTCCAAAGTGGTATGGCTTGTCTACCCTTTCTTCACTTCTGTAGCTATTATAACCATTTTGTACAAGCAAATAATGTTTCAGAAAATGTTAGAAAAATCAGAGGTTGTCGTAGGTGTAGTTTTGTACTTCTTCCACCCCCTACGGTATGACAACTCATACCCATTGGGTGCCATTTTTCTCCTAATGGCATCAGCTAATGAACACAGTTGGATATTCCATAGCTGTCACAGATTTTAGTACATCTGAAGTGGCGAAAAAAAAAATGCCATTTTCCTCCTTTAGCTCCACCTACTGGAAACATTTGTGCACATCAGGCTTGGGGTAAGAATGCAAGTGACACCTCATTCATTGCAGCAGGTTATCTTCTTTCCAATACACCCACAAGATAAATCAGCGCAAGCAACACTTTGTATCCAGAGATTCAGTATGACATACAAAGCTAGAATACACTAAGGATAAATAAACTTTTAAATCAAATAGATCCCACCTGTACAGTCTTTAACATACACACTGTCCAACTTGTAATCATCCACTACAGGAGAAATAGAAATCAGGACATGTAGGTCCAAAAGATCCCTGGGTACTTGTAACATGTGCAGCTATTCCACATTAGGTGGTCTTGTCAGCCACCAAACAGAACTGAATATTTTCACCACCATTTCAGCGCTCAAGGTGACAAAGGGGTATAGCATACATACAAGAAAAGGGAAAAATATATAAGAGTAATCCATTTAATAAGTCTCAAACATGAATAAAAGCCAAATGTGCAGTCACAAGACCTTGATGGATAACAGGCATATCGGGGTCCCTATGCCCCCTATTGATCTCAAAAATGCTCTCCCCGATTGTACTCCAAGCTTGGTTCAGATCTTCCTCGGCTCCTCACACTCCCGGGTCCACTCTGCCTCATGCAATGAACCTGCCTGATATGCTCACATTCCTCCTCTTTCACCACAGGAGTTTGTGTAGTAGTCCTTAAGTGAGCATGATATTACACCAGCTCATCCGGAGAGATCACTAACGGAGAACATGGGGCAGGGACCAACATAAAAAGAGTGCACTAAACGCTATACAATAAAAAGTAGCCATAGCCATGTATAGCATTTAGTGCACTCTTTTTATGTTGGTCCGTGCCCCACGTTCTCAGTGAGCTCTCCATATGAGCTGGTCTAATATCACACTCACTGAATAATTTATCCCCGACTATTACACAAAGGCCTGTGGTGAAAGAGGAGGACTGTGAGAGTATCTGTTACAGTTGGCAAGCAAAAACAGGAGTCAGATGGTATAGTTAAGATAACCTTTATTTTGAGAATAATAACAGTAATGCAATATTTTATATATACACACACACACATATATTATATATATATGTATATACACACATATATACATACACACACACACACACACACACACACACACAGTGATCGAAGAGGCGAGTACTGTATTAGGAATAGCAGTCTCCCACTATCTCCACCACACTGTACGAGACAAGGCTTCAGCCTACTGGAGTCTCGAGGTATGCTAACGCCCAGATCTAGCACTGACCTCAACCTTCAGTCAGTCTAGGAGCAGAGACTATATCATATGCAACACTGAAGCTACTGACTCAAGCCTGCAGTCAGTAGCTAGGAGTCTGCTAGAGCCCCAGGTCAGTACTAGGAAGGATGTCTGACGAATGGAACCAACAAAAGCAGCGAACAGACAGGGCCTTCTAGTAAGTACCAGATAGGATAGTCAGACGAGCCAAGGTCATACACGGAGCGGGTAGTCAGCCAGAACCACACGATCTGGATCTGGATCTCAAAGCGCCACCCAAGAGTGCTCCTCAGGGCCGTATCCCTTCCAATTAACCAAGTACTGGATAGCACCATGGAAAAAGTGGGAATCAAGCACCACATCAATAATGTAGTCCTCAGTGTCGTCCACAGACACAGGAGGAGGGGGTGCCGAAGGGGGATGAGTGGTGTGAGCCATAACACAGGGCATGAGAAGAGAGACATGGAATACTGGATATATCCGCAATGTCGCCAGAAGAACCAGGCGGTAGGAGACCGGGGAAAGACAGGTCTAGACCATAAAACGCCCTAAATAACGAGGACCCAATTTATCAGATGGCTGACGTAGGTTGATGTTCTTAGCAGACATCCAGACCAAGTTTCCAGAATCAAAGTGGGGGGATCAACGGTAGCCTCCTTCTGTTGCATCTGGGAGACAGAGTGCGACAGATGGCGAACCACTGGCAGGCTAACTCATGAACACATGTGTCAGCTGAGGGAACGTTTGTCGCAGGAAGACAAAGTGATCTAGCTGGAGGATTTTATCCCAAGGTAGCGAAAAATAAGTGAAATTTACTCACCGATATTTTTATTTCCTCTGTGTCCTTCCACGGCTATGCGGAGATTCGGCTCCGCCCTCCAGCTGGTAGGACCAACAACTTTTTATTATTTAAGGAACTGCTGCATGCTGCTTCCCCAGTTATACATTTGTCAAAGCTGGAACGAGAAGTAGGTTAGTAAGAGTAATAAGAGACTAATTATATATATATATATATATATATATATATATATATATATATATATATATATATACATACACACATATACACAAGCATCTCTAAGTGGAACGATACCATACATTACCAATCATGCAAGGGAGGGTTGCCGTGGAAGGACACAGAGGAAATAAAAATATCGGTGAGTAAATTTCACCTTTTCCTCTGTGTCCAATCCACGGCTATGCTGAGACTTACCAAAGCAGTATCCTCAGGGAGGGAATAATTATTGAGCAGAATTGGCTGCAAGCAGCACTTTTCTGCCAAAGCTAGCATCTTGAGATGCCTGAATGTCCAGTTTATAATGTTTTATAAAAGTGGATACCGAAGACCATGTAGCTGCTTTACAGATTTCTTCTGGTGTAGCCACAGCCTTCAGGGCCCAGGAAGAGGCAACTGCCCTGGTAGAGTGGGCCTTAATTCTGGAAGGTGGATCCAGGTTAGCTGATTGATAAGCTAAAGCAATGCAGTCCCTGATCCATCGGGCGATGGATGCCTTTGAGGCAGCCGAACCCTTGAATTTTCCAGCAAAGTGAACAAATAATGAATCTGATTTGCGGAAATCCTTTGTTCTGAGGAGGTAAATCTCTAGACATCTGCATAAATCTAAATTTTTTAGTCTTTTATCCACGCACTTGTCTGGATCAGGAGGAAAGGAAGGAAGAATGATCTCCTGACTAAGATGGAAGCTAGATACTACCTTGGATCTAAAGGAGGCTCTGGGTCTCAAGACTACTTTGTCTTGGTGGAACACTAAGAAAGGAGATTTACACTGAAGAGCCTGCAGTTCCCCTACCCTTCTGGCAGATGTAATTGCCGTGAGAAAAACTGTCTTGAGAGTAAGATGTTTTAGGGAAACTGAATCCAAAGGCTCAAAGAAAGGGTGGGCACAGATCTGTTGAAGAACAGTATTGAGGTCCCAAGGAGGGATAATCTCCCTAATCGTAGGTTTGATTTTTGATATTGCTGACATATACCTCTTAAATGAGGTACATATCAGCAAAAGGACAGGCCAAAATAGCTGAGATTGCAGACAGCTGCACTTTAAGGGATGTAGGCTTCAGGCCCTTGCTGAAACCTTGTTGAAGGAATTCTAGAATAGTATGGGGAAGAATACCATTTCTATCCAATCTTCTGGAACTACACCAGCTCTGAAAAGTATTCCAGATCCTATAATAAATCCGTGAGGAAGAAGGCTTTCTTCCTGATAGAATGGTGTTGATTACTTCTTCAGATAAACCCTTATTTCTTAAAGAGCTCCGTTCAGCTTCCAAGCCGCTAGGTTCAAGAAAGCTGGATCCGGATGCCATATCGGGCCCTGGGACAACAGACCTGGAATGTCTGGTAGCTTTAGAGGCGTCTGGACCGATAATTGTATCAGATCTGCATACCAGAGCTTTCTTGGCCAGTCTGGGGCAATTAGAATGACCCTTGCTTGATCCTCTCTGATCTTTCTTATGACTCCCGTGATGAGTGGAATGGGAGGAAACACGTAGGCTAGAGGATATGTCCATCTTGTCTGGAAGGCATCCTGAGCTACTGCTTGATGATCCTTCCACCGGGATAGGAATCTTTTGCACTGAGTGTTCCTGGACGTGGCCATGAGGTCTATCACAGGCTTCCCCAGGACTGATATGATGTGTCTGAAAATCTCTTTCTTTAGTGACCATTCTCCTGGTAGAATCTGATGTCTGCTGAGAAAATCTGCTTGAAGATTCTGTGTGCCTGAGAGATAAGTGGCTTTTAGATCTTTTAGATGTGTTTCTGCCCATGAGAAAATCCTCAGGGCTAGATGATTGAGTTCCACATTCCTTGTGCCTCCCTGGTTCCGGAGATAACTTACGGTTGTGGTGTTGTCTGATCTGACTAATACTGCCGTCTGTAACAGATGATTCTGGAAGCTCTTTAATGTTTTCCAGACTGCTAGGAGCTCCAAGATGTTTATGTGAAGTCTGGATTCCTTTGGAGACCAGATGCCCTGGACTGATCTCTGGTTCCATACTCCTCCCCAGCCTACAGTGCTGGCATCTGTTGTTACTATCTCCCAGGTTGTTTCCTTGAGAGATGTTCCCTGTTGAAGGTGAACTGGTCTGCTCCACCATAGCAGCTCTCTTTTGGTGGAGGGAAGGACCGGAATTTTCTTCTGAAAATCTGATGGATCCCTTCTGTGGAACCTCAGAAAGTTGTATTGAGTCTGCCTCCCGTGAGCCCTTGCCCATGGCACTATGTTTTGGGCAGAGGTGAAGTTTCCGATTAGGTGAGCAAACTCTTGGGCTGTTCTGACCCTTGACTTTTGAAATCTTCTTACTGCTAGAAGAATTTTCTGCTGCCTTTCTTCTGAAAGTGTCACCAGAGAGTCTCTTGTGTTGATGATGACCCCCAGAAATTTTAAGGACTGGGTTGGTTCCAGATGACTTTTGTCTAAGTTTATGATCCAACCTAGTTCTTGCAGTAACTTTAAGCAAATTCTTGTATTTCCCGCTGACTGTTGTATGCTGTCTGCTATTATTAGAAGGTCGTCTAGATATGGTATCACTCGAACACCCTGTCTCCTTAATGCTGCTAGGGCTACAGCCAGGATCTTTGTGAAGACTCTTGGTGCTGTAGCCAGGCCGAAAGGAAGAACTCTGTATTGGTAATGTTCCCTGAGAATGTGAAATCTCAGGAATCGACGATGTACCTCCCTCACAGGTATGTGGTAATAAGCATCCCTGAGATCTATGCGAGTCATAAAGGAGAAGGGTTGAATCAACTTTAGAGCTGATTGGATTGTTTCCATTCTGAAAGTCCTGGTCCTGAGAAAAGCATTTACCTTCTTCAGGTTTAGTATTAATCGAAGATCCCCAGAAGGCTTGGAGACAAAGATTGGAAGAAATTCCTCTGAAGTGTTGATTCTGAGGAACCTTCTCTATGACTCTGTCCTGCAGGAGACCCGCAATAGCTAACTTCATTCTTGATGACATAACTCTTCTCCGAATTTTTGAAGTCTGGAAATGAGTAAATTAAGGGACAGTTTGAAATTCCAGCGCATACCCTATCTCCAGTGACTGCTTCACCCATTTGTCTGGGTTGATCTTGCTCCAGCTGTCTAGAAAGAACTCCAGTCTGCCCCCCACCGGAGCTGGAGATAGGGCTCTGCTGGCTTCATTGTGAGGTTTGTTGGAAAGAAGACTTTCGCTGGAAGTCCTTGCGGGCTCCAGTGCGCTGATTTTGACCTGATCTCTTCCTCTGCTCAAAGGATGATCCAGGACGGTATCTTCGGGCCTCTCGAAAGGACTGACGCCTAAACCTGGTGGACCTAGGAGAAGATGCTCGGGAACGTTTTTCCTGTGGCAGAAAAGGACTCTTCCCTCCTGAGGATTTTTTGATGATCTCTTCTAATTGATCGCCAAACAACTTTAACCCCGTAAAGGGCAAGGAGACTAATCTATTCTTAGATGATGCGTCTGCTTCCCAGGCTTTTATCCAAAGAGCTCTTCTGGCTGTGATGGACAAAGCTGATGTTTTAGCCATGAGCCTAATGTTATCCAAGGAGGCGTCGCATGAATAATTGACCGCATCTTTAATGGAGGCTATTTCTTTTAACAGCCGAGATCTTGACACCGAAGAGTCAATTTTTTCTTCAAACTCCGTTAGCCATAGTCGCAATACTCGAAATACACAGGCCATGGCTGTGGCGGATTTTAAGTTATGGCCTATTGTAGAGAACTGCTTCTTCAATGCGTTGTCTGCCCTTTTCTCCATTGGGTCTCTCAAAGTGGTTCCGTCCTCTAAGAGGATAGTAGTTCTTCGTGAAATCTGCGCTACGGCTGCGTCCACCTTAGGGGGATTAATCCATGTAGCTACATCTTCCTCCACAAAAGGATACATACGTTGGAAACGTCTGGACATTGCGGATCTTTTATCCCCTTGCTTCCATTCATTCTTGACAATATCCTGAATGGAGCTATGAACTGGAATTTGTGGGGCAGACTTCTTGTATCCTATAAATGCAGCATCCATGACATTTAAATCTGAGTTTCAGATAGGCCTAGAGTTTTTCTCATGGATTTAATGAGACCGTCAATCTTATCCATACTGAAATTACCGGTGTCCTCAGTTATTTCACCCTCTTCAGCAGATGACATGGCTGATTCTAATTCAATCAAGCTGTCTTCCTCTTCATCCTCCACCTGACGTCTAGAAGGGCCTTCATCTGCGTCTAGGATCCGCTGGCGCTTTTTGGCTGATTCTTGCATGGAAGAAAAAGTTTCTTGCATGGATGTGCGCATCCAACCAAGAAAATCCTGGAATTGAGGTGGAACAGATTCTCCAGCAACCTTCTTAAGGCAGTCAGGACACAACTTGGCTGGATCAGAGGCTGAGATCTTAGCATCACACCCCATGCAAGACTTGGATTTTGGGACAGGCTTGTCATCCTTAGCCACTTCCCCAGTACCCTTAACTTTTTCTGTCTTAGGATCCTTGCTGGACATAATGTAACTCAACTGTACAATCTATATAAGTATATGTGTAAATATATCTATATATATATAGAAGAAATTATGACTTACATGTCCTTAAAGGGATAGTAATACTTCGTTTTAACTTTATTTTGTAGGCATTAAAAAACATGAAGAATGATACAAGTCTTATCTCTCAAACCTTTATGGTTTAAGAGATATTCACAAACAAAGTATCCCCCCCCTGTTCAACCAGATCAGAAGGAAGGTGCCCAGGTAGACTGCAGAGAGGGACAATCTTCAATTAAGATAATGGAAAAAGCTGAAAAACTTGTAAAGGGGGGAAGGGCTTTCATTGTTTTCATACAAAGAAAATTGTCCCCTTCTGTTATCTGTCCTGTCATACAACCTGATCCACATCTGAGAAGAGATGTCTTATACTAGGTAAAAGGGGCGGGGAGGGGAACTTTGCTTGTGAATATCTCCTAAACCATAAAGGATTGAGAGATAAGACTTATATCATTCTTAATGTTTTTTTAATGCCTACAAAATAAAATAAAGTTAAAGCGAAGTATTACTATCCCTTTAAGATCTCTTCTTATAGTCCCCCTGAGCTCCAGCCGTTCAGGCGCGTGTATCGCGGCGTGCGTTCCATTGCTGGAACGCATCCAGCCGAACTTCCGGTTTGAAGCGCATAGAATGCTGGCGTCCTGCGGGCTGGCCTTCCCTGCGGCGTGTCCGGAGCACAGTGAGCCGACTGTCTATGGCGGCGGGACTCAGTACAGACCCATGCGACCCGGGATACCTCCAGGGTTTGAGAACCAGGTAATGCGGTTAGCGTTTATGGCTAACCGCATAATAGAAAATAAAAAAGGCAATAATTCTCTTCATTTAAGCGGCGGAGGCTCCTGCCTCCGTCCTCCAGCTGTGGTAGGACCAAATAACTGGGGAAGCAGCATGCAGCAGTACCTTAAATAATAAAAAGTTGTTGGTCCTACCAGCTGGAGGGCGGAGCCGAATCTCAGCATAGCCGTGGATTGGACACAGAGGAAAAGGTGAACATTTAAGAGAAGTCTGTAGGAGAGAGTTGTATGAAAACTCTGCCAATGTAGAAGACGGGACCAGTCATCCTGCTGATGGGAACAATAGCACCGCAGGTAGTGTTCCATATTCTGGTTGAGTTGCTCCATCTGGCCATTGGTCTGGGGGTGGTATGCATATGAGTGCTGCAACCGAACATCTAGCCGAGAGCAAAACGCCTATCATTGTGCCCATGCTTCCTGCTCTGACCACGACATTGTTATGCTGTACCATTCTCTGATTAGCTGGTCATTTTGCTCCACCCTGGGCTTGCCTTTATATACCCTGGTATGTCCTTAGTAAGTCGCTATTGCTTATTCGTGTATGACCTGGCCTGCCTGACTACGTTCCTAAGTTCCTGTTTCTGCCGCTCAGTTGCAGACCGCATCTGGCTGAAGAACCCGCTCTGTTGCGGACCGCATCTGGCTGAAGAACCCGCTCCGTTGCGGACCGCATCTGGCTGAAGAACCCGCTCCGTTGCGGACCGCATCTGGCTGAAGAACCCGCTCCGTTGCGGACCGCATCTGGCTGAAGAACCCGCTCCATTGCTGACCGCATCTGGCTGTGTACCGGCTCCATTGCTGACCGCATCTGGCTGTGTACCGGCTCCATTGCTGACCGCATCTGGCTGTGTACCGGCTCCATTGCTGACCGCATCTGGCTGTGTACCGGCTCCGTTGCTGCCTGTAGCTGTTTGTAGGACCCGCTCCATTGCTGACCGCTGGTGGCTCAGTTCCGCTCCGTTGCGGTCTCCTGTTGCCTGTTTACCGGCTCCGGTACCGACCGTGTCTGGTTGTGCCCTGGGCGACCCAGTGCGGTTATCGTGAGTACTGGGCCTTGTATTGCTTGTCGTTGTGCGCCGCATGGCGCTGTTCCTTGTTGACCAAAGGTTAAAGCTTGGGCTTAAGCTGCTCTTATAACCGCTGCTGGCGGTGTGCACATTCGAAGTACTGGTACACTGTTCCTATACTGACTGTGTTACTCTGATCTCTCTCTCTGTGGCCTCCCTACCTTTAAATGGTGTTTAACTCTGGGAGTTTTCAGTAAGTCTCTGGGCGTTGACATTAACCCTGTGAGTACCTGGATAGTCCAGGTAAGGGCGTATACTGCTCTCTGCAGTACCTCGAGCTAGAACCAGCTTTGTACATACCATGCTGTAGGTTGAGTGGCCACTGGTTGTGTTACAGTTTTCAACTGTCGTCTCGATCCACCCCTAGTGTTCTAGGGTTTGTCTCTAGCAGCTGCCTTGGTCTCCGTTAACCCTTCCATAGGGTTAGCGTTGCCATTCCACGGTTGCCCGGTATACTCAGTCTGAGCCTGGGTCAGAGTTGCCTCGTTACCTTATCCTACAGTCTGGGTCAGTGTTGCCTCGCTCCTCCTGGTTCTGTGCCCAGGCGTCTGGGTTGTACCATTCCTCCTACCAGTGCACCTCCAGTGTACGCTCTCCTGAGCCTTCTGTATACAGTTGAGATGATCACGTAGTCGAAATAGTGACCAACGTGCCTGAAAACCATAGAAGGGGAAACTGGAGTCTGGAACCTGGGAGCCAGGCAGACAAGGGGTTTGGCCACCGGTTGTCTGCAAGGTCTCTGTCACGTTCAGCACCTCATTCCTGGATCTGGTGCTTCAGAGTGGAGCATAGGCGATCAGACCCTCTAGGGTATCAGGAATCGGTCAAGTGACAAGATAATCTTTTAGGCAGTCTGACAGACCTCTCCTGAACATGGCCTTCAAGGCTTGGTTATCCCACTTTGCATCAAAAACCCAGATGTGGAATTTCACCTCATATTCCAAGAGGGAGCGGGATCCCTGTTGTATCTAGAGGATGGCCACCTCTGCTTTGGCCTGTAATCCTGGGGTATAGAATATAAGGCCACAACCTGAGACATACCAGCGGGATCGGTCATATTGGTGACATCAAAAATGTCACGCTTGACCTAAGTGCCCAATGTAAGGAGCCAGAGAACCCCTACAGGGGAGGTAACCCCAGTAGGAGTAGCAAGCTGCTGCTTTGATTAATACAAGTAATACAGTAGGCAGAATGCAATACCAAATTCTCACCAAGTAGGCCCCAGTGAGAGAGAATTTAGAGTGCGAGGAGTTGAGATTGATGCTGGCTGTTGGTGGCGGTTTCCAGGAGGCCTTGCTGCAGCTGGAGCAGGGTGAGGTAGCAGACCTTGAAGCCTACTGGCTGGATAACCATCTAGGAGACAGACAGCTACTCATCAGGTCAGGAATCAGTATTAAAAGCCTACCAGGAGTATAGTTGCTTCTGTCGTATACTAGAAGAGCAGCAACACGGGTCATAAGGCGACTGCACGACTACGGTTTGTACGGTTTACTGTGTGACTGGGAGCTGGAAGTGGAGGAGTCAAATGGGAACACTCGACGGGTAGTCAAAGATGTTGGACTCGACACTGGGCACCGAGATCTATCAAGGAGGAAAGGGGATAGTCGACAAATGCGGTTCGGCAACAGGTGGGCAACGTTAAAACCTAGGATGAGACAAGAGGGATAGTCGGACAAGCCAGGGTTAAAGCCAGTCGAGCAACACAGTACCAAATCATCAGAAAAGAGAGGACTCGTAAACAGGCCGAGGTCAGATCAATACAGGAGTCAAAGTTGAATCAGGAGATGGAAACAAAGTCAAGGAAAGTCAGGTCAATAACAGGAAACGCTGGAACTCTCTTACAAAATTTTGAACTCAGAACACTTTGATCGCGCACTGACACAAGTGTTGATGCTTGATATAGGCCCAAAAAAGGGTATAACCCCAAGTCAGAGACAAGCGGAACCAGAAAAGAGAATCATAAATCCTGGAAAACCTGTAAAAACCCAAGAATCATGATACATTGCTTTTAGATGTTTTTGTGCTTCAATTTTTTTTAGTTGTGTATTAGCGGACTGGTTCCCCGGGGTTTACTCTGGACACCATATAGAGAAGCTGCAGAGCGGAAGAAGCACACACATTCTTTTCAAAAGACTTAAGTTGAGTGGTTTTAATCATTCCTTATAAAATTTTGTATATAACCAAACCGACTGTCTTGAATTGTGTCTAGGCGCTTTGTTTTTGTATAGTCCTTGAAATATGTATTTGCTTTTTATCAGGTGAATACATTTCATCTAAGGTCGAAATTTAGTGGGTACCCTGAATTTAGTGGGGATACCACTGAAGAAACAATTTGTCAGAGTTGGTTTTCTCTGTCAAGGCCTGAAAAAAATGTTCCAGCCAACCTCCTGCCAAAACAAGAAGCAAGGCCCATTGATTCTCATAATTATTCCCTCTTAAATTGCTTCTTGTGATGACCATCTTCCTGAATCCCTCTCTTAAAACCTGAGAAGAAACAGGCTTTCTTTGGTCAAACACTCTGCTTGATTGTAAGCGATTCGCTTCCTGAAATGACTGCCTGTGATTTCTGAAAGGAGGATGAACTTGATCTGTGGTGATCTTGGTGAACTTGATTTATGATCGTGGGGCAGGAAAGAGCTTTTTTCCTCCAATCATCATCTTGATTTTTTCCAAAACTCCCCAAAGAGAATTGAACCTGACCAGCATAGGCATAACAACTTTATTTTGGTTGATGTATCTGCCCTCAGGACGTTAACCAGAGAACTCTCCTAGCAGTGACAGATAGGGAGGATGATCTTGCGTGCAGCGATGCATCACGAGAACCCCACTGCATCATAAGACTAGATGTGGACACCGATTATTCTATTTTTCCTCCAGCTGTGTTAGTCAGATCCTTGTAGCTCGAGAGACTCATGCTATTGCCGTTGCTACCTGTAAGTTTTGACCCAACAAAGAAAACTGCTTTTTGAGACAACCTTCCATCCTTCTGTCCAGTCCATGGCATCTTTTAAAGATAACCTGACCTTTATATAAATAGCAGTTCTCCTCACTAGCTGGGCTATGAGGGCATCAATCTTGGGCAAGGAGGTCCAATTCGCCATTTCTTCCTTAAATGGATACATAAGCTGGAAGGTCTTAGAAGTGGAAGCTCTCTTATTTCCCTTGTTCCACCCGGTTTTGGTCAAATCGGATACGGAATGGTTAACAGGGAAAACAGGGGACTCCCTTCTGTTTCCCAAAACTGCAACATCTAGCAAGCATTGTTCTTTATGTTTCTCTGCCAAATCAGCGGTCTTACATATGAATGGTTCAATTTCTTTAATATTAAAGGAGCCGCCTTCTTCTGCTATCTCCCCCTCTTCTTCCAAAATGTATTGTCAGGAGACCCTGAATAATTTCTTCTTCCATCTTTCCACTCTACTAGAGGTACCTTCCCCAGGATCATCTAGATGCTGCCCCTTTCTTGAACTTGAGGCCTGCTACATAGATGCCAGTGTATCTTGAATAGACATTTCATCCATGCCGCAAATCATAAAATTCTGAAGGCATATCTTGTCCAGCCACCTTCTTCAGACAAGTTACAGATTCAGCTATATGAATCTTAAAATCACAGCTTAGACGAGTCTTACATTTCTGCACACCCCTATCTTCCTTATTTCCAAGATTTCCATTTTCCTTAACAGACCCTGACCTGGGGGATGAGGCAGTCTTAAAGGTTTAACCCTCACTATAAATTAAAACAAAACTTTATTTTTTATTTTTTTTTGTATTAAAAAACACCTTAAAATTATTGTGCGTTCCACAAGGGAATGCAGAGCCCCTCAACTGAAAGGAACCGATTCCCCATTCATAAAAATAAGCTGGTTCCTACCTTGCTCACAATGTTTCCTGGCATCTTCATTCTCTCTGTTCGTCCTCAATAGGCTGCTTTTGCCGGTTTGCAGAGTGCAATCCACTCTGGAATGCATCCTTAATCATACTCTCATATCGCCCCTTTAATCCACTGCACATTGACTACATTCCTCTACCTTCCAGTTCTATTCAGCAGAGCCAGGGTGAAAACAACTGGCTGGGCAGCAAATTAATGCTTTCGATTAAAAATACAATCTCTGGTAAGCTTTAAAATGGAATCAAATGACAGAGCTGCTCACAGCTCTTCCACTCCATCTGATGTAGGACCAAAAAGGCTACGGATCGAGACTGGTCCTACACCAGCTGAGGGAGGAAACTACACACCTTGATTATGGCCATGGTTTGGGACACAAAAGTAATACAAGTTTGACTTGAACTATTCTTGAACCATTCTTCATAAAACCAGACTGATATTGTTGGTCGTCACATTGTCCTGAATACGGTCAGTAACTGTCACGGGACTGCTAGACAAAAATACTCTGACAGGTACAGGTAGAATAAAAAGGTGGAATTTACTCACCATTATTTGTTTTTCCTCTGTGTCCTTCCACGGCAAAGAACTGTGGGTAATTGGCTCCGCTCTCCATCTTGTAGGATCAAAGCAAAATATTTTAAATGCTGCAAACTCCCTCCCCTATTTAGTTATACAGTTGTCCAAGCTGCAAGACATAATAAGTGAGAGGTTATAAAACCAGTAACAGAAAACCATCGCCTAGACAGCATAAACCAATGCATTTGGAATGATACCATACTACATGAACAACATAGGGTGGGTTGCCATGGAAGGACACAGAGGAAAAAAATATCGGTGAGTAAATTTCACCTTTTCCTCTGTGACCAATCCAAGGCAAAAAACTGTGGGACTTAACCAAAGCAGTGCCCCAATTAGGGGAGGGCTAGAGCAAAATGTCAGACCGGAATGGCTGCTTTTAGCACATTCCGTCCGAATTTTGCATCTTCCGAAGCCTGGACATCCAACCTGTTGTGTTTTATGAATGTAGATACAGATGACTAGGTAGCGGCTCGGCAGATCTCATCCAGAGATGCTGAAGCTTTCTGCGTCCATGATGTTGCCATGGCGCGAGTAGAATGTGCCTTGATACCCTTGGGAGGCTCTAACTGTGCAGACTTATATGCCAAGTGAATACAATCACGTATCCAGCGTGAGATTGGTGGTTTGGAGGCTGCTGTACCTTTAAACTTGCCGGCAAAATGAACAAAGAGGGAATCAGTCTTGCTCCATAACGGAGTTCTGGCCAGATATATTTGCAGGCAACGAATAAGATCCAGTCTGTGAAGCCATTTTTCAAGCTCATGAGAAAGATCAGGGCAGAAGGATAGTTACACAATCTCTTGGTTCTTATGGAATTGGGAGAGTACTTTAGATCTGAAGGACAATTTTGGGCGCAAGAACACTTTATCCTTGTGAAAAACTAAAAAGGGAGGTGTGGAAACCAGGGCCTGTAATTCACTCACTCTCTTTGCAGACGGGATGGCAGTGAGACACACCGTCTTCAAGGTGAGATGTTTCAAGTAGAGAGAATCCATTGGCTCAAAAAGGGATTTGAAGGTAATTGTTGAAGGATGATATTCAAGTCCCATGGTGGAACAATCTCTCTAATTGTTGACTTAATTTTTGATACTGATGCCATATCTTTTGATAAGGTAATTGTCTGCAAAAGGGGTAGCCAGGATTGCTGAAATCTGCACTCTGAGGGAAGCTGGTTTCAATCTCTTGTGGAACCCTGTCTGTAGGAAATCCAGGATCTTCTGTGGAGACAATGAGGTACAATCAAGGTTATGAGTAGAACACACCAAGAAGAAAAGATGGACCACACTCGGTAGTAAATTTTGGTAGTAGAGTATTTTCTGCCCTGCAAAATAGTATTGATGACTGCGTCTGAAGTCCCCTAAAGCCTCAAGGACTCCTGCTCAGCCTCCAGGCTTGAGCTTGAAGAACCCCGGATCCGGATGAACTAGGGGTCATTGAGTGAGGAGATCCTGAGTGACTGGTAAGAGAAGAGGGGTCTGCATAGAGAGTTGAAGAAGATCTCTGTACCAAGGCTTTCGAGGTCAGTTTGCTGCTACCAGAATTACTTCTGCTTTGTCTCTTCTTACTTTGCATATGACATCCATGATGAGAGGCAGCGGTGGAAATACATATGCTAGATTGAACTTCAATGGGACCTTCAGGGCGTCTTGTGCAAGGGCTTGAGGGTCCTGCCAGCGGGATATGAACTGCGGACACTGTCTGTTTTTTCGTGTTGCCATTAGATCCACCAATGGTTCCCCCAGGCGTTGCACAATGTGATTGAAAGTTTGGGTGCTGAGACTCCAGTCTCCTGTGACGACTTAAAAAGTCCACTTTGGTGTTTAGTTTTCCTGACAGGAAGGATGCTGTCACAGCCAGCAGATGTTCTTCTGCCCAATACAATATTTTTTGAGTTAGGCTGTTTAGTTGCTTGCTCCTTGTTCCTCTCTGGTTCATCAGGTACTGAACAGCAGACACATTGTCTGACCTGATCTGAACCACTTTTTTCCCCACAGATGAATGCCGAAATGAATGAGGGTCTTCCACACTGCCAAGAGTTCTTTCATATTTATGTGAAGTTTTGATTCCTGAACTGACCAACTGCCCTGAACTGATCGGTGCTCCCAAATTCCCCCCCATCTGGAATTGCTGGCATCCGTGTGGATGATAATCTATACTGGTTCCAGCAGAATTTTGCCCTGGAAAGATGCTTCCGCTGCGTCCACCATTGTAATTCTGTTCTTGTACTTTGAAGAACTGGGATTTTCAGGTTGGGATTGAGCGGATCTGTCTTGTAAAAGTCCAGGAAATTCTCCTGAGTTTGGCAAGCATGAGTCTGTGCCCAGGGAAGAATCTGGAAAGATGACAGGTGGCCTAGTAGTCGCTGAAAATTCTTTAGGCAATGATGATCAAAATCGCTGTACTGTTGGGACAGATTGAAATACCCTCTTTTATAATTTCCAATGCCCATGAGTGGTGATGGAGAAGACACCAGGCGTGTTGAAATACCTCCAGCCTGCCACCTACTGGAGGAGGTGAGGGGATATAGCACTGGCTTCATTGGTGAAACTGGTCTTTTCGCTGGAAATCCTTATGATCTCCAGCTCTTGGGGCCTGATAGGATCCATGTTTTTTCTGGTTGTAGCTTTGGCCAGGCCGGTATTTTCTAGATTCCTGAAAGGACTGGCGATGAAATTGTCCTGCTCTGGATGGAGAGCTTCTTGACGTCTTTCCTTGAGGGAGAGAGGGGCTTTTTCCTCCAGAGGATCATTTGATGATTTCCTCCAGCTGTTTGCAGAATAATTTGGAGCCAGAGAAGGGTAAGGACACAAGCCTGTTTTTTGATGATGGATCCGCGTCCCATGACTTAATCCATAACGCTCTTCTTGAAGTGATGGACAAGGAAGAGGCTTTGGCGAGCAGTCTAATGTTGTCCAATGATGTGTCGCATGAGTAATTTATCGCATCTTTCATGATACTCAAATCCTTTAGAATCCTGCTCCTGGACACTGAGGATTCTAGCTTCTTTTCCAGTTCAGTGAACCAAATGCCCATGGAATGGAAAATGGAGGCCATAGCTGGGGCGGTTTTCAAGTTCTGCCAGATAGTGCCTTAAAGAAACAATTTGTTACTATCAGCACTCTTGTCCATGGGATCACGTAATGTGGACCCATCCTCTTGAAGAATGGTGGTGAGTCTAGATGTTTGAGCAATGGCAGTATCTATCTTGGGTGGTGTATGCCATGTCAAAGTACCTTCATCTGACAATGAATACATGCCCTGGAAACGGCGTGAATTAGAACTTCGTTTGCCAGCTTGTTTCCATTCGGATTTAATCATGTCTTGTATGGAACTGTGAACCGGGAATTGCAGACATGTCTTTTTAAATCCTACAAAAGCAGTATCAATAATGTTTAGTTCTTTTTGTACCTCCGAGAGACCCAAAGACTTCCTCATTGACAATTAAGTTATCCATTCTTTCCAATGGTAAACTTCTTGTGTCTTCCGTTATTTCGCCTTCCTCAGCTGAAGAGGCACCAGATTCCAACTCCAGAAAACTATCCTCTTCCTCCTCATGGACCCGGGAAGGCCCCTCATCTGGGTCAGAGGTTCTAGGTCTTTTTCTGGCTACTTCTTGCATTGATGTAAAGGTATCCTGCATAGACTTCCTCATCCAGCTTAAAAACTCTTGGAAATTGTGCAGGCACTTCATTAGTAGCTGTCTTCTTTAAACACTCAGCACACAGTTTAGTAGGGTCAGATATCATAAGCTTTTGGTCACATCCCAAGCATGACTCGGGAATAGACTTTTCCTCTTTAGAGATCTCCAAAGGCTTAGGTTTGTCAGATTTTAGTTCCTTAGACATAGTAAGACCTGGTGATACCGATTTAGTTATACATACAAGAGCAGGCGGTATGCAGGCAGTAT
The DNA here is from genome assembly GCA_037306005.1 of Rhinophrynus dorsalis. Classification (NCBI taxonomy): domain Eukaryota; kingdom Metazoa; phylum Chordata; class Amphibia; order Anura; family Rhinophrynidae; genus Rhinophrynus; species Rhinophrynus dorsalis. The sequence continues at coordinate 300,342,526 of CM074718.1, forward strand.
TAAATATACAGCAGCAGAAAGTCAACGGGTTCTGGGAAACTTAATAAGCAGTATACATAGAAAATAACGGTTATTACAACAAAAAGGGAGCATACAAGCATTAACCTGTAACTTACAATTTACCAAGGACGCCATCCCGTCAGCACAGCTCTTTTATACCTTTTGCCGCTTCCGTAATCTCTAATTTTGTGTTTTCCAGCGGTGAACCGCATGACGCACTTCCGGTTTTCGGCAGTCTCCTTCCCCTTCAGTATGAATCGCGCGCACGTCATTCTGAAAGTGCAGGATGAACGGAAGGCAAAGTGGAACTCTGGGCACTGCACTATAACGTCTGGCCAGGTGCCACAGAGAGTTTGCCAGAAGGCATGAGAGGAGCATGATCTGCCCGAATCAGCTCAGGATCCACGCGAACTGCGGTTAGGCAAGCCGCATAAACAGTAGGAAGGCTAATATTCATTTGAAGCAATCCCTGTGAGGGGGAGAGAAATGTACAGCCCTGATCAGGCCCTCATCGGAGGGTTCAGGATCAGCCTCAAAGGGGTCCCAAAAAACTGAGAGGACTCCAACACAGAGCATTCCTCAACATCCGAATCCACCAGCAGTTCCTCCTCAGAGGAATCTGACATGTCAGGTACCCCCTGAGGTTTGGTCAGCATTGGCCACAGCTACCGGTGCTGGATCAGGAGAGGCCACTGGTACTCACGCAACCCCTTCTAGATGTGCTGCGCGATTAAGGAGCATTTGCATCGCCAAGGATATCTAATCACCTCATTGATCTTGCCTATCCGTACGGGAGACAATGCTAGGCAACTGTGAACTACCTGTACCTTCAGCAGTCATGGCCCTTTCGTATTGGCACGGGACTGCTAGACAAATAAATACAGGTATAATAAAATAAAGATTTTATTGAAATTCAGGCAGTAAATAATTAACATAACACATTCTCCAACCTTCCCAGGTCAGGAATGGGCACAGTGCAAGGTCCACTACAGGAACAGCACTGAACGTAGCCAGACTCCACTTCTGAATGGCAGTCACAACCATACGAACAGCAAGTGGTATAATGGCACACAAGCAGGGAGCAAGGAAAGGCTTAAGTAACCTAGAACGCTAGGATACTAAGGATGACCTAGAATGCTAGGACCGACAGGCAATACGGACGGCCAGAACCACAAACCCACCAGCACTCACACCCAGATGCCCAATAGGAGTAGTAGGATATGCATGCCGAGTTCATACACAAAACAGGTAGTCAGACAGAGCCGGGGTAGCATGTAGCGGGTAGTCAGCCATGCCAAGGGTCATACACGGAGCGGTTAGTCAGAGAAGCCAAATTGAGCATGGACTGGGTAGTCAGACAAGGCCAGAGATTCAGACGCTAAATCGGGTAGTCAGACAAAGCCATGGGTCATACACAAATTGGAAAGGCAGCCAGAAACAGATTGTAACAGAGAACAATAATGCTCAGGAACACCACAAAAGGGCAATGGGGCTATGACCGAACGCAGTGTATAAGGCCTACTAAGAAGGAGGAGTTACAAAGCTAAAAAGTGAGTGTGGCCTATAAAAATATCAAGCACATGACACGCGAGCAACCAGGAAGTCCGCAACCAGAATGTAGCAGCCAGCCACTACAGGGTCAGGTTGCCAAGGCCCGAATCACGGCACTGTGATAGTAAACCTTCTGATACATCTTACTGTAACAGATGTTATCCGTTACTTAGGCCCTTGTCTGGACCACAAACAATTTCCTCAAAGACTATGGCCTTGTGGCCTCATTTGAACTCTGATAGGGATTTCCCTATCATTATGTTACAAGGATTGATGTCGAATGTTGTAAGTTTTGTATATTGTGTAATGTCGAACGTTTAGTGTATTGTATGGTTTATGTATTGAGGGATGCACGAACACCGAAGCCGGTGATTCCCCGGTTCCTTTGTTCGAGGTATCCACGCCATCTCGAACGCGGGAAACCGGAGGCAGTGAGTCGACGCCGGATTGGCCGACGTATGACTCACTGCGCACACTGATTGGCCAGGGTTGAAGCCGCATATTCAAACTAGTGTGTACGTGCTTCAACCCCTGGCCCAGTCCTCAGATGTGTATTCCCTCAGATCAGTCCATTGTCTTTGTCCAGACGTTGATTAATGATGTTAAGTGTACCATTGTCCATATTGTGTTCAGTTGCCCATCTCCCATTGGCTTGTTTCCCTTGGCCACCATTGGTCCCTCTGTGCCCCCTGCCATTGGTCCATTGTTCACTGTCACCATTGGTCTGTTGTCTATGCCCATTGTGTTGGATTGGTCCCCGGGCCAAGCCTGCATTAGAATGCTTGGCCCTTCCCCTCCCTACTGTGGTACCATGTGTAAACTGTATAAAAGTTGAGTGTCTTTGTTAATAAAGGGTGTTACTGTTTGGAGTGAACCAGAGTCCTGGAGTCTGTTTGTTCCTGTGGTAAAAGTGGCCACTCTGCCGCCCATTCGAACCAGGTTCCTGTACGTTCGTCCGTCTGCTGCCAGGATCCCGCTACCGACCTTTGTATCCTGTCAGGCGGCAACGTGGACTCTGCCCCTCGGAGCGTAAGCAGGAACACCAACCCTCGTGTCGAGCACCGGAGTGCTCGAACGGCTGGGAATATATCCACTTCGGTTCCTGCTACATTTTCCCGATTCGGTCCTGCGCTTGCTCGACGGCGTTCGAGTGCCGTGACCCCTCCGGCAGCTGCATCCCTTCGAGCAGATTCGGTCTTACCGAGGTTCGACGCCGTTTTGAGTCGACCTCCGGAACGCTGGTTTGCTCGACCGGTGCACTCGACGGCGCCAGTCCGGAGTCGAGAAGGAGAGACCCGGTGACAAAGACGGAAGGCGACCCGGTCCTCTCGCTTCCTTCCGTTACATTGGTGGCATAGCGGTGGGATTTCTCCTTCTTTCATCGAGTGTATCGAATGAGGAATGGCGACACGCGGATCTGGCGGAGCAGTATTGCCTGAATGGGGTTTCCTGGACTTTTTGTATCTAGTCGACTCAGTTGGACCCGCATGGGGTCTCAGTGACTTCCGCACACACCTCGGAGCTGTAGAGCCCGACTGGGAGTACATTGTTTTTTTAGTGAAGGAAAAGTGGACCATTATCGGGATTGGACCGAGTGATGACCCAGTGTATCGGAGGATGGTGAACCTGATGCCGCTTCTGGGATACAAGCCATCAGTGGCCAAGATTGATAGGCTGATGGATATTGTAGGTGGCCGGTACTGGCGCGAACTGGGTGCAGGAGAAGAAGAAGAATGTTGGGGGGCACACTCATCAGAGGAGGACCTCAGTAAAGCTGAGGACTTGGATGGAGCTGCCCCTGTTCACTCCACACTGGTGAGGGGGGATGCATGCCTCACCAGTGCCCCTGTTGCCCTGACGGATACCCTTGTTTCAATGGACTATGTTTTCCCTGAGCTGGGGGGTGGGAATTCGTTCCCCCACAGTGAAGAAGATGCCCTGGGAGCGGAGCCGTGCGTGCTCCCCAGGGTCATGAGTGATGCCGCCTGGAGGGATGGGACTGCGGTCTCCCTCCAGGCAGAAGAAAGGCCGGTGTGTGATGGCCTGCAAGGGGAGGACTCCAGTGAGCTGGGAGAAGACAGTGCCGCTGGCCCTCCTAAAGACATGGACTGTAAACTGCTGGGTGGGAGCAAGCCCATCAGCCCCCCCGAGGACCCTGCTGTAGTGGGTGGGAGAGAACCCAGCAGCAGCCTCAAGATGTTGCCCCTGGTGGGGGTGGAAGATGCCCTGGGAGCGGAGCCGTGCGTGCTCCCCAGGATTATGAGTGATGCCGCCTGGAGGGATGGGGCTGCGGTCTCCCTCCAGGCAGAAGAAAGGCCTGTGTATGATGGCCTACAGGAGGAGGATCCCAGTGGGCTGGGAGGAAATAGTGCCACTGGCCCTCCTACAAGTATGGACTGTGAACTGTTGGGTGGGGGCAAGCCCATCAGTCCCCCTGAGACCCCTGCTGTACTGGGTGGGAGAGAACCCAGCAGCAGCCACAAAATGTTGCCCCTGGTGGGGGTGGAAGATGGCCTGGGAGCGGAGCCGTGCGTGCTCCCCAGGAGTACAAGTAATGCCGCCTTGAGGGATGGGACTGCGGTCTCCCTCAAGGAAAAAGAAAGGCCTGTGTGTGATGGCCTACCAGAGGGGGACACCAGCGGACTGGGAGAAAGTAGGGCTGCTGGAACTCCCCTGGATATGTTGTTTGACCTGATGGGTGGGAAGGAGTGCCCCATCAGTCCCCCTGTAACCCCTGACTTGGTGCGTGGGAGCAAGAGCACCAGGTCATGTGAAGTCCTGGCTGGGATGAGTGGGACAGCCGTCCTCATCCCCAGCCCAGCCTTTGTTCTGCCTCCCCCTGCGACCCCTGGCCTAGTGCGTGAGGCCACGGTCATTGTTAAGAAGCCTGCTATTTTCCCTGCACTGGAGATTCCCACCTTGGTGAGTGGGACCAGGATCCTCACCAAGGACATTTGTGTTGCCCTGTCCCCTGTTGACCCCAGCTTGGCGGGTGGGAATGTATTCCCCATCAGGTCCATACCGGATTTGACCCAGGAGCGTGGGAACTGCATCCGCTCCTGGCTCTCTGGGGCCCTGGCCCAACTAAAAGGGGGAGATGTGTCTCTCTCCCCAAACTCTGGTGCCCAGACGCCAGAGGCACAATTGCCCCAGGGAGATCCCCCTTATAGACTGGCTCTTGACCCTGAGCCACTGGCCCCAGACCCAGAAGGATTTGACGGTAGCACTGTCTGGAGAAGGGCCCAGGAGAGGCCCCCTAATTTGCTATTGGTCAGGGCAATCCAGTATCAGTTCCCCTGGCCCAGGACTAAGGACAAAGAAACTGGCAATTTCCTCACTGGCCCAGTACCAGGGCCTTGTTCACCCCTACCAGGCCCAGACAAAGGGCTCATGTTTTCCCCTGGCCCAGGACAGAAGGACTACCTTAACCACTGGCCCAGGACAAGGGGCCCCTCAGTGAAAACTGGCCTAGGACCAAGGCCTCCGGACTAATGTACTGTCCAGACAAGTGCCTCACCATCTCCATGACCTCCTACAGCTCCAAGCCAGCGTTTACTACTGCACCCGCTGGCTTGGTACTAAAAGGGGGAGAAATGTAACGGATGTTATCCGTTACTTAGGCCCTTGTCTGGACCACGAACAATTTCCTCAAAGACTATGGCCTTGTGGCCTCATTTGAACTCTGATAGGGATTTCCCTATCATTATGTTACAAGGATTGATGTCGAATGTTGTAAGTTTTGTATATTGTGTAATGTCAAAGTTTAGTGTATTGTATGGTTTATGTATTGAGGGATGCACGAACACCGAAGCCGGTGATTCCCCGGTTCCTTTGTTCGAGGTATCCATGCCATCTCGAACGCGGGAAACCGGAGGCAGTGAGTCGACGCCGGATTGGCCGACGTACAACTCACTGCGCACACTGATTGGCCAGGGTTGAAGCTGCATATTCAAACTAGTGTGTACGTGCTTCAACCCCTGGCCCAGTCCTCAGATGTGTATTCCCTCAGATCAGTCCATTGTCTTTGTCCAGACGTTGATTAATGATGTTAAGTGTACCATTGTCCATATTGTGTTCAGTTGCCCATCTCCCATTGGCTTGTTTCCCTTGGCCACCATTGGTCCCTCTGTGCCCCCTGCCATTGGTCCATTGTTCACTGTCACCATTGGTCTGTTGTCTATGCCCATTGTGTTGGACTGGTCCCCGGGCCAAGCCTGCATTAGAATGCTTGGCCCTTCCCCTCCCTACTGTGGTACCATGTGTAAACTGTATAAAAGTTGAGTGTCTTTGTTAATAAAGGGTGTTACTGTTTGGAGTGAACCAGAGTCCTGGAGTCTGTTTGTTCCTGTGGTAAAAGTGGCCACTCTGCCGCCCATTCGAACCAGGTTCCTGTACGTTCGTCCGTCTGCTGCCAGGATCCCGCTACCGACCTTTGTATCCTGTCAGGCGGCAACGTGGACTCTGCCCCTTGGTGTTCCTGCTTACGCTCCAACCCTCGTGTCGAGCACCGGAGTGCTCGAACGGCTGGGAATATATCCACTTCGGTTCCTGCTACATTTTCCCGATTCGGTCCTGCACTTGCTCGACAGCGTTCGAGTGCCGTGACCCCTCCGGCAGCTGCATCCCTTCGAGCAGATTCGGTCTTCCCGAGGTTCGACGCCGCTTTGAGTCGACCTCCGGAACGCTGGTTTGCTCGACCGGTGCACTCGACGGCGCCAGTCCGGCATCGAGAAGGAGAGACCCGGGGACAAAGACGGAAGGCGACCCGGTCCTCTCGCTTCCTTCCGTTACACTTACCCACTACCGAAGACAAGCTCACAGGTCTATAACTTCCTGGTTACGATCTTGACCCTTTTTTGATTAACAGTACTACATCAGTTTTCCTCCACGTGTGAGTGAATCACTAAATACGCAGTACTAGTGTAAAAGCCTGTGTACACGGGCCAAGGTCCAAGCAATGTTTACCTTTTGAGTGCCAGAAGAGCACGCATATCCCTAGGGCACTCAGGGGGTTAAGAGGTCGCTACCTCACTGCTCCACATGATGCAAACTTGCTCAGTAGAGATTGACCAAACGCACTCAGTCTCTACTGCGCATGACGGCTTCTGACAAAACATCCTAGAGAATTATTTGTATGAGGAGTGCCTTAGGGAAGAAATTTAAAAAAAACAAACAAACCAAAACACATACAACAACCCACTGACCGAAACTGGGCAGTTAACCCTTCAATAATCAAAACCTCTAATACAAAAATCCCAATTTAAAAGGATAGTAATGTTTCACAAAAACAGCAACTCCAATTAATCATCATAGTATTTGGGCCACAGAGAGTGTTATTTCAGAGTTGCAGCTCAGGAGATAAAGGAGAATGATAAAGTATCCCTCTCCCACCCCTTTTACTTAGGGTGTGCCGAGGTAAGCAGATGTGGAATCTGGTCCCTTGACCAGACAGATTATAAGCATAAAGAAACCCTGACACCTTTACAGGTTTTTCTTTATGCTCACTGAAGAATGTCCCTCTCTGTGATCCATCCAGACAGTCCTGCTGCTCTGAGGTGAGCAGTGTTACATCAGTAAAAGGGGTGGAAGGGGGATACTTTATCATTCAATTAGTCTTGAACTAAAACAGCATTGAAATAACACTCTCCATGGCCCAAATACTATGAAGATTAATTGGTGCTGCAGTTTCTGTGAAACATTACTATCCCTTTAAATAAGTGGAACAACAACATTTCAAATGGCTAAAGAGGGACAGTTTTGTTTCAGGTTGTGGATATGTGGGTGTGGCTGGTGGGCGGGACATAACCAAGGATTTTTAGGTTATTTCATGATCAACACTTATTTGTGTAACCTTGATTTATAACAAGACCAAAGTTATTTACACACTCATTTCTAAACACATATACTTAAGTTTAAACAAACAATATTTGTTTTATTGCTGTAGCACTAAATTATACACTTATATGCACACCACAACATCTGATTCCCTAAACAGAGGGACAACAGGGTGGGAAAAAGTGACAACTGGGAGGTATGCATTTAATTCTCTGTCAAATACTCCTCATAAGTGGGAAGAAAATATGTACAATCATAGAGGTTGCCCTAAAACACACATCTCCGTATACAGATATATCAAACGGCAGATACACACAAACAGGAGTGAAGTGCACAAGCGTGCTTACTGAGATATAAAAAATGCATCGCTGACTTTCTTATATTCTGTAAACAGGATGCAATTACATGGTATTTCTTTAATTACGGTTGTAAATTAGTTTATCTGTTAGCTGCAGAACGAACGCAACACAGCTCTCCCTTTCTTGTGTGCTGAAAAAAAAATACAAAAATCAGTAACTTATTTTATAAAGGTACAAAAGCACAAACGCGTACTATACCTACTAAAAGGGTACAGTATGCTGTGCATTCTTAGGCACTTACTCCTCCCCTCACTCTCTCTTCTGTCATTGCTCTCCAGATACTATGTAACTTTACGTCTGTATCTATGTACCTGGTCTCATCGTTCAGCTTGTGACCGGGTCCTGCACTTTTAAATTTGAAGTCACTCTTAATTCCCTGAAAGAATTTCTTCATGATTATAAAAATCGACACAGTGGGAGTGCAGATAAACTAATCTTAACAACTGTGACCCGGAAGATTTAATTATTTCGTCTCCGGATGTGACCTCTTAACATAACGGAGTACTACTAGTAGAAATGTGTCCGATTTTATCCTTTCACCATTACGGAATGTCGCGAACTAGTACATTCATGAGTCATTGTCTTACCTTCTAATATCACATCTAGCCATAAAATTCACCATAACCTCATTGCTTAAGAGTGAAAATATCGGGACCCAATCACAAGACGAGGGCAGTATTTCCGGTGAAGAGAAGGGAACTGACCTAATAGTGTATTCGGGAACGGGGTATTGCTGTTAATGTTAGCCATGCCTCACAACTTTAAGCCGGGAGATCTGGTTTTCGCAAAGATGAAAGGATACCCACATTGGCCAGCACGGGTTAGTATGGGGAAGCAGGGAAAATACGAGTTCAACTACATAGTAACAGACAGGGGAGGGCTGGCCTGGGGGGCAGAGGGGCAATTGTCCCCAGGGCTGGTAGGTTACTGCACCTCACTAAATCTCGCGATTGCTCCTTTAAATGGAGCTACACTAGTGATACCACAGAGCTTACAATTGAAATGGAGCTACATAAATGATACCACAGAGGTACTATCCAAATGCAGCAAAACCAGTAGCATAAACCATTTCCTTTTTAAGCTCTATAGTATCACTAGGTAAACTTTATTTCAATTGTGAGCTTTGTAGTGGCGCATTAGTGTAGGCCCATTTCAACTGTAAGCTATGTGGTATCACTTGACTTATGTCACAACATTAATGCCAATTTTAAAATTAACAAAATATGGTGGGCTATAACAGTGGGCTCGAATGATAGTAGAAATGGGCCACTTCAATGTATTTGCCCCCTGGGCCACAAGTTGCCAGCCCTCCCCTGGTAACATAGTAAATTAGGTTGAATACAGACACAGGTCCATGAAGTCCAACCTTCCCCACCTACCTCAGTGACTGAGAATTTTATAGCTTTCCTGCTACCAAATAAGTTAGTCTTTATTAGGCCTTCCTGATCTGCTTTCTAAAAAAAACAGTATAACTGTTCCCTTTTGAAAGACATGTATCTAATCTTCTCTTAAAGGGATAGTAATACTTCGTTATTGCTATCCCCTATGTTGTAGCCCTTAATAGTCTGAATTCAACGATACCAGCTGAAGTCAGGGGAGAGAGAAGGAGAGGGAAATTTGAAAGCAGATATCTCTCAAACCATAAAGGTTTGAGATATGCCGCTGGTATCGTTGAATTCAGAATTTTATGGGCTACAACATGGGGGCTAGTAATAATGAAGTATTACTATCCCTTTAAATGTATCCATTGTATCTGGCATAACCACCTCCTTGGGCAAGGAATTCCATAATTTAACAGACCTTACTGTAAAAAATCCCTTCCTCTGCTGAAGTCTAAACCTCCTTTCCTATAATCTCAAGGGGTGTCCCCTGGTCACCTGATAAGACCTTGGAATAAATAGCTCACTGCAGAGAGAACCATGGTAAAGGAGATTACAAGGGAGAGACATGCTTTTACATGTGTATTGGTAAAGCTATGACAGAGAGCTACAGTCATGTTTGATTTGACAGAGAGTTGATTTACATCGATATTAACGAAGGATGAAGTTAATTTCCTGTCTTCTTATTGGTTGCTAAAGGGGCAGTGCCTTTTAGAAAATGTTTTTGTTAATGTGTGTGAGGGACTTTGTATGTGTATTTTATGTAACGGACAGGCATATCTGTTATTTTATTTATTTTTTTTTTCTTCATATGAACACTACTACAGTCTGTAGCTGGGATGCTTATATGAGCTGTGTTACACTCATTGTGGCCAATATCATTCAGACTGGTAAATTATAATGACAGTTAATGGGAGTGAATTAGGTCTATACCTAACCGGGAGCAAATAAAAGCCAACTGGAGATAAGTTTGACATTTTTATTTTGCCCATAACCTCATGATTGCAACAACAAAATTAGCTAAAATTTTGCTTTTGAGCTATGATTGACAGTCCAATAGAATGTGAAAACTTTCCTACAAACTGTTACCTTTATGGTACCAAGTACTTAAAAACTACATTTTGAATTTGGTGCCACGAGAATCTGTAGTCAGACCTACATCCCAAAGTAGCTTACAGGTTGCCAACAAAATTGACAGAGGTCCTGATGAGTACTGTTGTTATTATTTGTTTAGTAGAACCAGAGCTATTAGTGGTAAAAATATATAGCTCCCATTCCCTCCATGGTTATCTCACTTTTCCTCCTGCCATGGCTCTTGCATTGTTAGAGGGACAGAACTGAACAGTTGAGGTTAACAGCTGCTGAAAGTTGACCTGTGAGTTTGTGTCAGTGGACTGGTGAGGTTCACAGCACCTGGCTCAATGCACATGATGCAACTACTTCACAACATAAGTGGGACTGGTCAGGAAGATCATTGCTGTCCTAAAGCTTTGTCTGTGGTGGGCACTGCTCTTATATTGTACTGTCTGAGGGAGAGGGGGAAATAAATGCAAACTTTTGATCTAAATGAAGTTTTTAACACTTTGACTGCTAGAGTCCACTAGCATATTGCAAATCCATGAGTTGGAGACGTTTCAAAGGGTTAAAAAAACCTCATTTAAGGTGAGAATTGTCATTTATTTTCTACTAGATGAAGAGCCCATGTACACGGTCCACAGTGCTGACTGGTCGTGGTGCAGTCATGCCCAGAAGAGACTGCCAGCACCGCTTCTGATACAGAGCTGGATGCTCTGGAGCCCCGCTCTGTATCAGCCTTGTCAGAGCCCCGCTCTGTATCAGCCTTGTCAATGGCAGTCTCTACCGCACATGACTGCATCGTTACAAACTAGCAAATTATTATATAGGATGGTGTGGCTGGGTTTCCTCAGAAAAAAATACTTTAAGGGCTCGATACTATTAGCCCTGATATTTTTTTTAAAACCAGCAGTGGTGGCTTTGACAGCACAGTTTACTATTCTACTAACTCTGTAACCACAGCAAAAAATGTCCAGCGGGTGCATAATGTGCGCCCATTAGACATCATGTAAAAAAAAAAGTAGAATTTGCTATCCTTTTCCATGCGGTGGCTTCACCGGATGATAGGTAACACATTTTTCATGGCAAAAAATATTGTCCCATGAAAAGGAGGCGCAGAGTCCTTAACATGCTGTGAAAGCTGGTTTCCAAAGCACACTTGTGGTTTAAAGCGGAACTTTCATTCAAATTAAAATGCCCCCCAAATCATTATTCACATTGCAATACACATGTAAATACTTGTATTATCCTGAATACGTTCGGTATTATTGAGAAATCCAGCTTGTTCACAGACTCACAGGCAGGCATTTTGCTGTAGAGTTATCTGTACTCCTGTGTGTCAGTCCCTTCCTGTACCTTAAGGTAAAATGCAACTCCCCCTCACCAGTTCTAGAGGAGACAGGGATGAACAGTGCAGACTCACAGATTCCTCTTCAGAAAGATGTCTGTGCTGATGCCTGCCAGTGAGCAGGGGAGGGCTGGCAACTTGTGGCCTGGGGGGCAAATGCAATCTACTGGCCCATTTCTTTAGTCGCTCCAGCCCAGTGTCCCAGCCCATCCCCTTTAGTTACTTTTAATATTGGTATTCATGCTGTTAAGTAAGGTAAACGAGACCACATAGCTTACAGTTAAAATGCGGATACTCTAGTGATACCATAAAGCTTACAATTTAAGTACAGCAACATGACTGATACCATAGAGATTACAAGGGAAATGGGTTTTGCTGTTTGTGTAGCTCTATTTGGATTGTAGCTCTGTGGTATCATTTATGTAGTTCCATTTCAATTGTAAACTCTGTGGTATCACTAGTGTAGCAGCAATTGGGAGACTGAGTGAGGCAGTGGCCCACTGGCCCAGACATGTGACCAGCCCAGGGGGCAATTGCCCCTCTGCCCCCCAGGCCAGCCCTCCCCTGCCAGTGAGTCTCCGGACAAGTTGGATTTCTCAATAATGCTGGATTTAGTCAGGATAATACAAGTATTTATATGCTTGTGAAATGTGAAAGAGAAGATCTGACTTAAAACGGTGGGATCGGTGGCCAAAAGACGTGTTATGATTGGTTAGGGATATCAAAAACGTTTCAGTCTACGGCAACGGGTAAGACTTATGAGAATACTCAATATATCATTTGTGCAACATGTTATGTTGTATATTTGATAACATGCAAACTGTGTCAGGTACAATATGTGGGTAAAACCACTAGGAGTTTACAAGAACGGATTAGGGAGCACATAAGTAACATCAGATGTGGTGATTTACAAACTGGTGTGGCTTCCCACATGGCTCAGAATTGCATGGCTTTTCAGTACAAGCTTTAGAGAGGATTGTTAACCCAGTGAGGGGCGGAGATATGTCCAGTAAACTTTCCTATCGGGAGGTTTACTGGATACTTACCTTGTCAATGAGGACACCAAAGGGACTTAAAGAATATGATGTCACACATTGTGTTTAATCTCTTAGAACAGGATTAGCGGATGATTTGTGCATATTATTGACCTATACAATTGTTTGGTTTCTGGTATATTGTTTAGGTCTATATCAGTATTTACAGTATACATAAGTACACATGCACACACTGTATCTCCCAACCTTGAATTTACATTGTGGTTTAGGATTGGAAGATGTAAAAATTTGTGCCTAAGAGATCATTATACTGATGAACCAGTATCCATGAACCACACATTTTTCGAGTGATAACATATGAAGTGATGGCAGTGGAGTGTATTTGTAAAGTTTACTGGATGCAGTAATATAGATAACGTGGATAATTATGCATGTTATATGTAGGTAATCAAGCAGTTAACATATATGCTGAGATATTGACCTTAGATATTTAAGGATTTAATTAAATTCTCTTGAATAAATGGTTTGCTAACTTTGAAGTATATAATTCCCCTGGTATTGGAATGTGACATGATGCAATGTCACACATAGTAGTTGGATATTGTTGTTTTTAACATTGTAGATAAATTGTTTTATTTATTCGTGTGTGTGTGTGTGTGTGTGTGTGTGTGTGTGTGTGTATATAATCTTTATGGGAGATGATGGATCCGGTTTAAAGAGACACTTAAGTTCCATATGGAGAAAGGGAGTTGATACCTATGGGAGGGAATGAATGCGATTTAGAGAGATACTCAGTTTCTATGTGGAAAGTATGGGTTAACCAATTACCATTTTAATTATAGGGCTGTGAACCAGGTTAATTGACACTGGCTTTTGGTTGCCTGGTTTGAAAAGGTAACCGTTGTTCCATTACCCATAAAGATGGTGGATTATGATGTAGCAAATTAGTCTTACAAGTAAGCACTGTATGTGCGAAACACATGAGACTATGGCTCTTAAGTGTAACATGTAAATTTTCAATAAAAAAGTGACTTTAAGGATTTCAACGTGTGCAGAGGATTCTTCTTATTTCTACATAGCTTTGGATGTTCCAGTAAATCCATTCCCCCTGCACCATGTTTCCTTTCAGGAGGGTGAGTGACAAGTTGAATTGAACTGATTGATACTGAGAATAGTGCCGCTCTTTCTTCTCTTATGTGATGATATAGACATTCAACCAGTGTAATAGTCCAGTCATGAAATCAGACTGATGAAAGGGATAGTATTGTATCATTTTTTAAAAAAATGAATCTTGTAGCCATTAAAAAAATAACTCGAACAATGGCAGTGCCATCTTTCAAACCTTTATGGTTTGAGAGAGATTCGCAGTTAAATTCTCTCCACCCCCCCCCCCCCCCCTGTTCACTGATGTCAGCGCTGTAGCTGACTGCAGGAGAATCCGGTACCGGCGGAGGCTCTTCAGCAGAGACTAAATAGCTAAATTTAACCCCTTAATGACCACTGCCATGTCAGGACTGTCACGGCTGGCCAACACTTAAGGGCCAGTGACGGTCCTGGCACGTCATGGAGTTCAGGGCTCCCTGGTGGCTGCGGCTACCCTGAGCCGGAACTAAGAAAAAAAAATGCCCCGTGGTCCTCAAGTACCAGCTGTCGGTCCTTAAGGGGTTAAAAAGAAATGCTTCATTGGACTGGTTTACAAAGTGAGCCTGGTTTTCAAGCACACTTTGTTGACCATTCCAATTAAGTATTTCTTTTTAAATATTGTTATTTCAGCTCTGCTGAAGAGCCTCCTCCGATCCCAGGACCAGATTCTCCTGCAGTCAACTAGAGCGCTGATGTCATTCAATGGGAGGAAGGGGGAACTTTAACTGCGAATATCTATTAACTTATAAAGGGTTGAGTTATGTTTTTAATGGATACTAGATTCAGTTTTTTTAAAAAAAAAGATGCAATATTATCCCTTGAAATGGAACAATGGTAGCTGATAACATATAAAGGACAACTGAGTCTGTCTATCTATCCCGCCACATCCTAGAGAGAATGCTAGATAGAATTTTTTTTTTAATGATTTATTAGTATAAAATATTTAAAAAATGATCATTTTGACGGTTGACCACATAACATGCTGGGGTGTGATTTTAATATTTTATACTAATGAATGATTTTTTTTTTCTTTTGGGCTACCATAAATCAGTACCTTTTTTCACCCATTTGAGCTCCATTGAAAGATTTGGAGGTGCCTATTTGTGCGGTCCATTTACAGGGAGGACCCAGCACCAAGGACTCCCTGTGTCCTTTCTGACCGGCTAATTGACAAACGGCCAGCCATATAGTTCTATGTAAGTATCACTTTACTATACATAAAATATTTGTAATCATACTCTTAGAATTGATGCTTTCCTTCTGTTTGGTGTTTTCTGTTGTTACTAGATCCTGTTTGGTCTGGTGGTGGAAGGGCTGTCCTCATACTTTTTTTTTGTCTAAGGTTGTTCTTATTCTGCACAGAGTGGAGGGCAGTGCTCTTACAGAGCCAACATTTGTACTTAGTACTTTACAGTTTACATTTAGTATAGAAGGGATACAATAAGTGAAATAGTTATACAAAGGATTATCATAAGGAGTACACTAGGTATATAAATTGGGATAGGAGGTTGAAGATGAAATATAGGATGGAGAAGTAATGAGGAAGATTTTGAATGTTATACTATGCTTTATGGGAACATGACATGGTTTACTAATGGTTTACTTAATGTAGGGGGTAGAAGTATGTTCAGGGAGGAAGCAAGAGTATTCTGTGGGCAAGTTAAAGTCACATATGATCCCAAAAAAGCCTATTCTCAAAAAGCTATGGTTTGAGAGATATAGGAATCAAAGTCCCCCCCCCCCTTTCTGATGTCAGCTGTAAAACTGACAGCAGGAGAATAGAGTCGTACGACTCAAGGAGGCTCTGCAGCAGAGCCAAAATTGCGTTACTGCTAAAGAATTAATTTATTGGAAAGGTCTCAAAAGTGTGCCTGGTTTGCAAGCACCCTTTGTAGACCTTTCCAATGAATTAATTCTTTTTAAGTAACGTGATTCTGGCTCTGCTGCAAAGCACCCTGCTGGTCCCCAGACCGGCATCTTCTGCTGTCAGCTAGATGCTGACATCAGGAGAAGGGGAGGGAGGTGGGAACTTTGAATCCCTATATCTCTCAAACCATAGCGGTTTGAGAGAAGATTTGGAGCATATTGATTAATATTTGAAACTCTACAAGATGGTAATTTTGGGGGGGGACATTACTGTCCCCTTAAGAACTGATTGAAGAGGAGTGATATGGGTAGTAGGCAGACCAATAAGTAAGGAGTTGCAATAGTCCAGGTGGGTAAAGATAAGAGAGTGCAAGAGAGTTTTACTTGTAGTGCAAGAAAGATATGGGAGGATTTTTGCTATGTTTTGAAGAAAGAATTGACTGTTTTTTATTACTTCATTTTTGTGAATAGTGAAAGAGAAGAGTCAAAAGTTACTATAAGCAGCGTTACAGGAAACCAAGGTATTGCTCACTGTTTAGGAAAAAAGATAAGTAGCTCAATCTTTATACATATTAAGTTTTTAAGTTTCAAGCAATGATTAGGTTTGCAATAAGAGACAGTAGTAAGGCATTCTGAGATCTGCTGCTGTAATTTAGGTGAAAGTGAGGGTATATATATAGAGAGAGATTTGTGTGTTTGCATAGATATGGTAGTTGAAGCCAAAGAACTTAATCAGTTGCCTCAGAAAAAGGGTATACATAGAAAATAGTGTGTGTGCGTGCGTGCGTGCGTGCGCGCGCGCTAGAACAAAGCCTTAGGATACTCCTGCTAACTGGGATAGGAGATGAGAAGGTGTTGGCATATGATACATAGAAAGATTTTTGAGCTATAAGATCCAGAAATTTGCCAGGTCACAAATGCAAAGAGATTGGAGAACCTGGGAGAGGAGAAGGTTATGGTCTGCTCTGTCAAATGCAGCTGATAGGTTAAGGAGGATAAGAAGTGAGAAATACTCTCTGGTTTTCACAATACAAAGGTAAATTGTTAGTTTTGTAAGTGCAATCTCCATAGAGAAAATGGCCTGCAAACCAGTTCAAGAAGTGATATGGGGTGGCAGTTGGATGGGGAGGTGGGGGTCTAGTGATCTTCAAACTTGTCATGCATGTAGGGAAAAAGTTTCCCTACATAGCAGGGAAAGTTTTAACTTTTAAATGTATACACGGTCACTCCCATAGGCATGAGAGCAATCTTGAATATAAAAAATCCACATAGTGCAGGATCTTTTTCAAATCAGACCTCATGGTGTGCCATCAGGACTTCTCCTGTGGCCTCCTCTGGCATCTGTCGCGTATCCGATGGGATAGAAGATAATTTGCTTGTGTGGAGAGCGATGCTAGAGAACCAAGTCGGTACCTATGATGCCATTGCTGCAGCTACAAGGCGAATTAAAGGTTCTGGCTGTGAAGCAAGATGTCTGACCCAGTTGGGCATGGAGCAGAATGGATATCAACTGCACTGAATGGTAGTGAGGGACTTCAGAGGAGAGGGGAACTGAGGACTGGTCCCCGGAATGTGGAGAATAGCCTAGAATCAATTCAATGGTAGTCTCTAAGATAATATTGAAAGCAAGGTGAATCTGCTGTGCCCTGGATGATAAAGATGCAGAACCCCCTCCCAAGACCTGTTCAAATACTGGAGATAAGATATCCTGAGCCTTGATGCTGGATACTGCAGATTCCCAGGGTGCTGAGAATTGTGATGACAAACAATATTATTTGTAGGAACCAGCATGGTTTTATGAATAGATCAGAGCATTATGTTTTTTCTTCTGTGTACTCCCCGTCACGATAGAATGATGGGAAGATTACTTCCTTCCTCCAGCTGGTAGGACCGATTCAAATTAGTTAAAAGGGTACGCCCCCAGGCTACTTCAGTTATTTTCGGTCCTACTAGCTGGAAGGACATGAGGCTGCGGCCTCTGCCGTGTTTAAAAAAAAAAAAAAAAAAAAAAAAAAAAAAAAAAGAACAAGCGAATTTAAAATACCTGCACACACCATGCGGTTCAGCGTGAAGGGAAGCTTACAAGCAAGTCCACACGTCGACAGGTATATCGAAGCATGATATACCGAATCCGGATCAAGTGGCTGTTCAGCTTGCGGCTACAAGGTGGTCCGTCTTCATTGCCTTCCTCCTGTTCACTACAGGCTGCAGGAGCGGCGTCAAAAAGGATCCGTTCAGGATCGCTTACAAGAAAAGAAGTTCCCCTGTGGCAACGTGCTCTGGCCTGCATACAAAGGCTAAGACGCCTGGGGAAACGAGAGGACCAGCTTATACAGCATTTCACATCATGCGGTTCAGCGTGACACGCACGCCTTCTAAGGTTGATGCTTCTCCGGTCTGGACCTCTTTTATAACTTCCGGTGCTGTAGGGCGTGCGTTTCAGCAATGGAACGCACGCTGAATAAAAAGGAGTCAGCAATGGCAGCAGGTAAGGATTTTTTATTATTATATTTAAGTATGGTAGATTTCTTTTTAAATTGTATAGATTAAAAGCTAATTTTTGTAATGTCCTCAAAAGCATCTACAAGTAAAGAGAAGACTGAGGCAGGACCCTCTAAAGAAGATAAGACCCCAAAAGTTAAGACTTGTTCTAATTGTGATAAAAAGTTACCACTTGCAGATAATGCTAAATTTTGCCAAGATTGTCTTAAACAAGCTGCCATTCAGGAAGTGCCAGGACAATTTCAGGACTTCCTATCATGGATGAAGGCCTCTATGCAGGAGACCTTCTCAGCAATGCAGGAGTCCATAGTCCCTAGGAAAAGGCAAAGATTAGATGACCCTGGGGAAGGTACTTCTTCCCCAAGGTTATAAGATAATGATGACAGAAATAGTCAGGGGCCTTCTGAGTTCTCTACTGATGAAGAAGAAGGGGAGATTGTGGAAAACTCAGGCGATTTTCCTCTGTGTCCGTTACACGGCATAGTGGGTAATTGGTTCCGCCTCCCAGCTGGTAGGACCAATCAAGATTTTTATAAATTCTAGCGCAACCTCCCTTTGGTAGTTTTTTGGTCCTACCCAAGCTGGGGGACGGAGGCATTGCCTCTTCCTCTCTCCTACCTCTCCTACATCCGGATAATGTGGCTTGCCTCATCGCGGCCGCATTTTCTTCTTCCTCTGCCCCGCATCGTGCAGGGGCAAGAAGATTGCATCCGGAGACCTCGTGGGGACTGGAAAGCGGCGACGCGCCGGCTGAACCCCCCTCCCTAATAGCTGTTCTGCCCGGCGGGAACCGGAAGCGCCACCTGCAGGAAGGAAGAGAGCCGGCGTGCGTTCCAGCAGTGGAACGCAGGAAGTAACCGGCCGCCCATCCTGCACATGGAACAGAAGAAGCATTTAAAGGAAGGTGCAGAC
The DNA here is from genome assembly GCA_037306005.1 of Rhinophrynus dorsalis. NCBI lineage: Eukaryota > Metazoa > Chordata > Amphibia > Anura > Rhinophrynidae > Rhinophrynus > Rhinophrynus dorsalis. Next base: position 300,361,490 of record CM074718.1, read on the forward strand.
AGAGGTCTCCAGGATGTAAGTAACATATTATATTATATATATTATACTTATATATGTTGCAAGATTGCTGCAGGATTATCTCTATGCTAGATAGCTTATTTGCCTACAGACTACATATAGATTGTTGTGCATTCTATGATGTCTGAAACCAAGGATAAAACAGAAAAGAAAAAACCTGTGGAATCATCTAAAGATGAGAAAGCTACCACAAAGTTTAAATCATGTGCTGCATGTGATCAAAAACTACCTACCTCTGAAGTTTCCAAGTTATGCCCTGATTGTTTAAAAAAGGCCTCTGGTTCTGAAGTCCCTGCACAATTTCAGGAATTTTTAAGCTGGATGAAGGCCTCCATGCAGGAGACCTTCACATCTATGCAGGAAGCCACTAGGAAAAGGCCTAGGGTCTCTGACCCAGAGGAAGGTACCTCACGCATTCAAGAATATGAGGATGAGAGTATTGAGCTAGAATCTGCAGGATCCTCCGCAGAAGAAGGCGAAATATTAGAAGAATCTGGTAGTTTCTCCATTGATAAGGTGGATCCACTCGTTAAAGCCATGAGAAAATCCTTGGGCCTTACTGAGATTCAGAAAGATCTCAATGTGATTGATACTGCATTTATTGGGTACAAGAAAACCTGCGCAGTGGTTCCTGTCCATACCTCTATACAGGAGATTATACAAAAAGAGTGGAAACAAGGTGACAAAAGAAGTTCTACCTCCAAACGTTTCCAGAGAATGTATCCCTTTGCAGAAGAAGATACAACCAAGTGGACTACGCCACCTAAAGTTGATGCAGCTATTGCACAGACATCAAGACGAACAACATTGCTCCTAGAGGACGGTACAACATTGAAGGACTCCATGGATAAAAGAGCGGATACAGCTCTACGCAAGCAATTTACATCTATAGGAGAAAACCTAAAAACTGCTACCGCCATGGCATCTATTTTTCGCTCTATGCGAATATGGATATCAGAGATAGAAGAAAAAGTTGAATCTTCAGTGTCAAGATCCAGAATCCTGAAGGAATTAGGAATGATAAAAGAAGCTGTAAATTACTCCTGTGACGCATCTCTTGATAATATTAGACTCCTAGCAAGATCATCCGCCTTATCAGTTACGGCCAGGAGAGCCCTATGGATTAGATCTTGGGACGCGGATCCGGCTTCAAAGAATCGCTTAATTTCATTACCTTTCGAGGGTTCAAGATTATTTGGAGAACAACTAGAAGAGATTATCAAGAAATCCTCAGCAGGAAAAAGTCCTTTTTTGCCTCAAGATAAAAGAAACAGAGGATCACCAGCAAGAACCAGCTCTTCTCGGCGGCAGTCCTTTCGAGACGCAAAAAGATACAGACCTGGTAGAGGATATGAGCAACGAAAAAGAGGTGGCTCTCAGCCTTCTAGAGGAAGTAATAGGAAAGACTTCCAAAGGAAGGCCCAATTCCAGCAATGATGCCAGAGGTCCCCTTCCCTCACCTCCAGTAGGGGGCAGACTGGGGGAATTCCATCAGTCCTGGGAGTCACTCCATCCAGACACTTGGACAATGGAAATGGTGAGGGAAGGATATGTCCTCGAATTTCAAACTGCTCCTCCAAATCCAGGATTCAAGACATCTCAAATCAGGAACAAGGGCAAGATCCTCCAGATGAGACAGGTCCTCCAGTCCCTTCTCCTCAACAAAGTTATAGAAGAGGTACCTGTGAGTCAGAAGTTCCAGGGCTTTTATTCAATTCTTTTCTCTGTTTTAAAGCCTTCTGGGGAACTTCGTCTTATCCTGGACTTAAAGGATCTCAATCAGTCTCTTCGTGTTCAACACTTCAAGATGGAGTCAGTGCTGTCAGCAATAAAATTGACTCAACCACAAAACTTTCTTTCACGCATAGACCTGAAGGATGCCTTCTACCATGTATTGATCAGACCATCACACCGCAAGTACCTCAGGTTTCACATCCTGAAGACTCATTATCAGTTTCGTGCTCTTCCATTCGGGTTAGCCACTGCTCCACGAATCTTTACCAAACTTCTGGCAGTAGCAATGGCGGAACTAAGAAGCCAGTATCAGCTCAAAGTTGTCCCATACTTAGACGACATTCTGCTGATAAGTCCTTCACTTCACACAGCGGTTCAAAACACAGTCATCTGCAAGCGAAGGCTTCAAGAATTAGGTTGGTTGATCAACGAAGAAAAGAGCATGCTACACCCATCAAAACAACTTCAGTTCCTGGGTGTTATAAAAGACACAGCCCTAAACAAAGTCACCTTATCCTTGGACCGACAGGATCGCATCCTACAGCGGGTAACTACATTCCTCTCCAGACGGCTCCAGACTGTAAAGCTCTTCTCCAAGATCCTTGGTCACCTATCCTCAGCACAACAGATAATACCGTGGGCCAGATCACACACACGTCAGATGCAGTACAACTTCCTTCAGTTTTACCGAAAGGATCCTGCAAACTGGTACAGACGAATCCCAATATTGACTGCTACCAGAAAAGAATTGGCCTGGTGGATTCAGGAAAAGAATCTGACACAAGGTCGTCCGTTAACAGAACCACCCAAACAGATTCTCACCACAGACGCCAGTCGTCAAGGCTGGGGAGGGATCTGGAACCAGAAGTCAGTTCAGGGTGTTTGGTCAGACCAAGAACAAAAACTTCACATAAACAGCCTGGAACTATTAGCCATCTGGAAATCACTACTACACTTCCAAAAAGAATTAGCAGGTCAGGCAGTTCTCATAAGGTCAGACAATGTCTCGGCAGTACAATATCTGCAGAATCAAGGAGGAACCAGGAGCATTCAGCTCAATCGCCTAGCAGTGAGGATATTAAGCTGGGCAGAAAAACATCTATTAGCCTTAACAGCCTCACACCTATCAGGTCACCTGAACATCCAAGCCGACTTCCTCAGCAGGAAAAAGTTGCATCCGGGAGAATGGAGCCTGAACAGAAAGGTATTCTTATCCCTGATTCAAACATTAGGATCTCCAACAGTGGATCTCATGGCCACAGCTCAGAACAGCCAGTGTCCAAAATACCTTTCCAGGTGGGCAGAAAGGCAATCAGCAGGCCAGGATGCTCTGACCATCCCTTGGACATTTCCACTAGCTTACATTTTTCCACCAATTCCTCTCCTAACAGAGGTAATAAGGAAAGTAAGAATGGACAAAGCAAATGTCATTCTAATAGCGCCAAACTGGCCAAGAAAGATATGGTATGCAGACCTCATACAGATGTCAGTCTGCCCTCCAATTCCTCTGCCGGACATTCCGGATCTACTATGTCAAGGGCCAATAGTACACCCCAATCCGTCCTTCTTCCAACTCAGGGCCTGGAGGCTGAACGGGGATCTTTAGCCCTTCAGGGTCTTTCTGAATCAGTCATCAATACTATACTTCAAGGAAGACGTCCTTCTACTACCAAAATCTATTATAGAGTTTGGACCACCTTCCATCGCTGGTGCATATCCAAAAATCTGAAAAGGCAATCCATCGCTGCTCCTCAGATCCTGGAATTTTTACAAACAGGTTTTCAGAAGGGCCTAAAACCTGCATCATTGAAGGTCCAGCTCTCAGCCCTTTCAGCCATCCTAGCCACTCCATTTGCTGACAACTTTTTAATTAAGAAATATATGACAGCAATATGTAAAATCAAGCCTACCATTCGTGACACGGTCCCCTCATGGGACCTAAACCTGGTTCTACAACAGCTCTCTTCACACCCATACTTTGAGCCATTGGAGTCCATTTCCATCAAGCATCTCACCTTAAAGACAGTGCTACTTACAGCGGTTACTTCCGCCCGCAGGGTTAGTGAACTTCAGGCCCTTATGGCCACCTCTCCCTGTCTAATATTCCATCAGGATAAAGTAGTTTTAAAACCGAATCCTGCATTCCGCTCAAAAGTTATATCACATTTCCACTTAAACCAGGAGATAGTGCTCCCATCTTTCTGTCCAGATCCAAAGGGAGATCTAGAGAAACGTCTCCATAACCTGGACTTAGTACGCTGTCTTCAGATCTACATTAAGCGTACCCAGCTCATAAGAAAAACAGA